>JAPMOQ010023642.1:20126033-20308133 GCA_026543055.1 Argiope trifasciata
TATATATATAAAGAGAGAGAAAGGATATTTTGGTTGTAAGAAATTAATCCTGCAATTTAAACTCTTCTGTTTGTTATCACAATTTTTTAATCAGTAAATACTTAAAGTGCACTGTGTCAAATAATGGCATTAGTGGGGTGCATATAATTAAACTTGCCCGATATTTATTAGAAAAGGATTAGCACAATTTTTATTATCACATATTTTCTACTTGAAAAAAAAATTGCAATGTAAATGGAGAAAAAGAATAATAATTTAACTTTATAATATATACACGTATTAATATCAAATTAGCATTCTTACAATCGAATTGGAAGTCTTATTAATCGGGACGATAGTCTCATTAATGATCAGTATCAGCACAAATTTATGAAACTTTACATTACATAACTACCCTGATTAAATATTAGTAGAAATTTCATCTAGAAATATTTGCATGATCAAGAAAAGGAATTACTGAATACATTATAACTATTGCAATGATTCTAAACAAATACTTTTATAAGTTTTAACATAGTATATTGAGGATCAGATTTAAAGTAATCAAAATAACCACCTTTGTTATTTCTAGGAAAATATTCATAATTCCTAGAATCAATGTTTTAATTTTAAGAATAGATTTTTGTTTTTATTAAGCATTTAAAGACTAATTTAGAATATTTTACTTTATGCTATGCAAAATATTTTCGAGAATCAAATTGCATTTAGAATCGGTTGCTCCGCATTTTGATTTTATTCTTAGGAATTTAAAATATGATAAAACATTAGTTAAAAATTTAATTTCAACTTAATTTCTAAAATTTTTTATATTCGGCTGAGTTTTTGAATTTAAGAATAATCATTTATTATCCTTTTAAAAGCTGTTCCTTATCATTTTAAAAATAAAAAATAATTTCAATTAAATTTATGATTTTAAATATAAAAGTTTTTTAATTGTAAATATATACTTAATGATGCATGCATACTAATCGTTTTACATTTTCTACACAAAAAAATAATTTTGATATATATTTATTATTCAGTAACAAAGTCGTGTCATCTTAACACTTTAGGTACAGCCAGTGTCTCAACCAAGAAGTTTGTCCAGAAGCTCCCGAAGGCGAACAAGAGTACAAATTTACGATGAACCAACGCAACCACCTCGAGTCTATGGACCATCAGAGTTTCAAAACATAGGCCTAGGTGAAGCTCCAGAGGGAGTACATATTCCAGAAGATTCTTTGCTGAATATCCTGAGAAATCCAGCAAGAACACAATCACAGCCTAGATATACAGCACCAGATTTACAACCTTCTTCCCAAACACAACGAGGTGCAGATATGTCACAACAAAATTATTTACAGCCAACAGTTGTAGATGCACCAGAACCACAGCGAACAACCAGACGTCAATCGCGACAAAGAGTTCGTGCTTCCAGAACTTCAGTAAGGAACACTGAACGTCAAGCTGAATATCCGACTAATGAAGACCAAGATTTTGCACGCATACCTCCTACATCTAGTCAAAATCAGCGTAGGAGACCAACCAACACTGAGGACTCCACAGTAAATCGTAGACAAAATGTTAATCAAGCCCAACCCCGACAATCTCCTCGTCGCCAACAACGCGTACAGCCCAAACAGTCAGAGGTGAGCTACGTCTGATTTGTCTTGAAATTTTGAAATGAAAGACATATTTAAGTGGCTCTATATAAATTATGTTTGAAATGGAAATCACTAAAAATGTTTTGAGAATGAGTAAAAAAATATTTACAATGAAATATGCTGATTTAAAGTACACTGTTAAATTATTAAAATAATACATTTTGTTCCATAATCATGTTTCAAATTAGTAATGTATGTATTTAATAAGAAAAGGAATTTTTCGCGCTTTGTTAAGTCATTATTTTTTCTATATTAGATCAACGATTTAGAGAGCTTCAAGTAATCTAAAAATCTCAGGTCTGTATTTTAGAGCTAATTTATTTTTGAATATGCGTGCAGAAATACAATAGTTATAAGGGAGAATGTGTGCACCCAATTCTGAAATTCTTTTTGAAAATAAATCAACATTTACAAATAGCCGAATATTGTTCCAAATGACATTAGTAGTTTTCCTGTCCTAGTATTAATATAATAATTTATACAGAATAATCAAAGGAATTCAAATAAAATTTTAAAATGTAAATATTAAAAGGTAACAATTTTTCACCGATTAAATATATCATTTTTTGTAATTGTTTAAATGAAAATGAATTACCGCTGATCACTTCTCAATTCTCAGGGCTTTTTTAGTGACGACAATATATATATATATATATATTCATATTTATGGAGAGTTGCTCACAATGATCACACAATCATACAAAGTGAATTTCAAACAGCAGTTGATTGTTGAAACGTTACTGACTATCAAATCATAAGTTGTGCATAAGATCTAGCTGGTTGATACAAAAGGACTTTATACCTTTCAATAGGAAAAGTTTGAAAGATTCCATGAGAGCTTACAAATTATGCGTTACTTCTGCGCAACAATGCGGAATAAAAGACTCAAAAAGGTCTCCAGATAACATTAAAAATTTCATCTTAAAAGAGTGCTCGGAAAATCTTGTTTTTTATACTTGCTTGTTATACCCATGCTAACAGATGCATGTTATGGTCCACATGTATCACCTATACCTAAGTAAACGAATATTTTAACTTTTTAAGCTGCCACTAATTGTTAGCAAAACAGTTTTCAAGGCAATAAATAATTAGAAAAATATTGCTTATTAAGCGTCATCATGGCTCTTAATACTTTGAAGCAGCTAAAAATGTGTGTGTACGTGTATATTCAACCAACTATTTTTATTTTATTTATGTAATTACTTATTTTTATAAAAAAAAAGATTTAAAATAAAAGTGTGAATTCCTTATATTCATTTTATTATTATAGTTTAAATAAAATGATGAAAATTGGGAATACTTTTTCTTGTGTACATGGAATACTTTTATTTTTTGAATTTCCATTTTTCTATAATTGTGATGAGCATATTTGCTGTACGTATAGATAGTTTTATAAATATTTTAGAACGCACTTAATACACACTTCTTTAAGTATTTTGCACAATACACATCTCAAAACATGCTCGTGAACTCTTTATAAACAATCAGACCATTTTGCTTATCAAACATTTTTACAAATATAATTCAAATAATGCATTTCAGTATCATATCAGCTTATAATGTCTGAGTAGCAGCTTCCAAAGCTTCCAGATTAAGCTGTCTTCTTAATTGGTAACTTTCTATTATTTGCACATAGTTAAATATACGATATAAAAATATATTAGGTTTGGTATTGATAAATGTAAGTGTTGGAAAATCTTCGTTTCTCTAAATTGTACTAATATTTTCAGATGACATTTTCAGATGTGGAGAAAAGTATGAGTGCAGATTAAAAAGCATACGCTGTTACGATAATTAGACGTCTAATCATCAGATCATTGTTTCACGGACTTTCTGGAGAGTCATAAAGCTTGTCAGTATCATATCAGTCCTCATTGTTAAATTCTTCTTAAGCATCAGTATATAATAGCACCTGCTGTGTCTAATTGCCATTTGACAAACGAGTGAGCTCGTGAGATAGTAAAATTTCTAAATATTTTTCTTGGTAAATATACACCTGAGGCTCATGTGATCTAAAAGAAGTAACACATTTCTGTTTTAGGTACAGAGACAGGAAATATAAAAAAATTCAATGCTAAATTTTTTGAAGCTTAATTCAAACTGGCTTAATCTAAAATGCAGATGGTTTAGGAAAATAACTGAAGTTTATCATCAGAACTTGATAAGATTTTACAATCATCTTAAAAGTTGCTTGCTTTAGGAAAACGTCTTTCCAACAATAAACAATAATTACAAACGCGAGAGACCAAAGTGATTATATGGGACAATTCTTGAAACACAATATCACTCAGTTGAAAATTACAATGGGAAAAAAATCTGATTACTTTGACAATTATTTTTAAAATGCAGAACACACAGACATTTTGAGAGTTTCGATTTTTACTTGAAACAAAAGTGTATTTAAAAAAAAAACCTTATGATATGAAGCAAAGTAGGTGAATTAGTAGTTAGCTAAGTAGATAGTAGGCAAACTCAGGTAAATTATACTTTACTAGTAACTATCATACTACATTCGAAATTCCCTTTGCTCGATTACATTTTATGCAAACAGCTTAAGTGTCCCGTAATGCAATTTTCAATAAAGCAGTTATTAATTAAAAACTTCATACTGGCATAAAATGACAAATATTGCTGTACAAAATAGGGCACTATCAAAGTATCTTGCAAATTTTGATACAATCGCAATAACTATAATTGCTTTGAAGGCATTAATTTAATTTTCCGATATTTTACCTTGATTCACACTTCATGTATTTACTCAGTTATTTTGTGCTACGTGCAATTCCTTCTGTTGTTGTTACTTATGGCACTTTACAAGCCCGCTGACATTCTGTCTGCGATTTAAGCCTAGTGAGCCTCTCTTGGGTTTTTTTTTCAGTTGCTTCAACTAGGACCAAGATTATGGCTTAGCTACTACATGTGTCACGTTCGCTTGCACAACCCCTTTTTACAGGCGGGCATCTTAACACACCTTCACAGAACACAAAAGAACAACCATTCCAGTACCCGGGACTCCCAAATCACAGGGAAGACGCGCTGTCCCTATGGCTGGACGCCAGCGCAATCCCTTCTAAAAACATGATAAAAATTACTCTTTTTCTTTTGAAAACTAAAGAGCAACGTTATACATATATATGCAAACTGTTCAATAGTAGTTATGAATGTACTGCTACGTTCAATGGTGGCGGAAAGTCGGAGATAGTTGGCTGTATACAAGAAGAAGTAGTTATGAATACATCAAAAAGCTTTTTTTTTTTTTAGTTTGCCAAATATGATCATGATATATATTCGTTAATACGTTCGCAAACAGTAAATATTATGATGAACTGCAAAAATGATCAAGTAATTCATTATGCCAATGGGATAGATGTTATGGGTATGTTACACTTTTAATTTAAGCTCGCCCCACCTAATTGCAATTTTTAAGTAAACAACGAAAAGACAAAAAAGTAAAAATGCTGAATAAGCTAGTTAGTCATTGCTTCAAAGTACATAATAATTTCAAAAAACTAAGGATTTATAGAATTGGGTGCATGATAATGTGACTTATAAAGCTAAATTTTACAGCATTCATGTTATTTTATCTTTCTATGAACTGTACCTTCATATGCAAAAGTGTTAAAAGTAATGTTCATTTAAAGAAGAAAAAGAAGAGATCTCGTTGTTCTAAGCAGACTCAGTTGAATTTTCTAAGAAAGCTTGTTTTGCTTACAAATCATCATGAACAATAGCAAAGGATTTTTAAAGAAATAAATTAATTGTTTTAATTTTTATTGAATGAATTACAGTTTAATTTTTATTTATCAATTATTGCAATGATTCTCACACTAAGGGTGCAATCCTCTAGCGAGAAATAAAAATATGAATTATATATTTGAAAAATTTAAAAAGATACCTATTTAAACGAAAATACGAAAACTCGCATCCTATGAAAACTAAAATGAAATGAAGTAATTCAAGAATAAATTATCATATTATCATATCCAAATATCTATTATTATTTATAAATTAATCTATTATCATATCTAATACTTACAATTAGTGACGTATTACGCTTAAAAAACAATGGTTATATTTACCATTGTTTTTTAAGCGTATATGTTAAGCGTATGCGTTTTATAAGCGTAATGGTTATATTTACCATTGTTTTTCAATCACAATACGTGAATGAATTATGCTTGATTTTGTTTAACCCTACATTGCTCAATGATTTACATTAATGTCAACATTACTTCCTTTTTTCTAATTAATTTTGAAATCTTAACCAATTATAAAGTTATTTACTTGAACATTTTTCACTTAAAGATGGAAAGTTTTAAGTAACGAAAATTTAAAAAAAACTTTTGATATTCCTAATGAATAAATTTTAATTCAAAATTAAACTCAAAATTTAATTTTAAAATTCGTTTTTAATTTATCGTTTTTCTTGCTGCAATTTCTGAAAAACGTGCAATATCTGTTTATGTGTTGTAAAGAAAGCAATGAATGCAGACGAATTTCTCAAAGAATGTCGATGTATTCTTTCACAGATGAGAAGGGAAAGCGATAAAAGAATGTTATTATTTTATATCCTCATGAACAAATTGAAGTTTGGAAATTCGTGGATATCTGAAAGTAATCATGTAAGAGAAAAAAATTGAAAAGAGAAACTTTGGATACCTCTCATCTTCTCGATTCTTGTTTTTAGGATTATGTTCATTTAGATAAATTAAGAATGATATTGGATGATAGTTCAGGACTCGCATCATTGGATTTGTAATTTATAGAAAAAAATTAAAATAATCTATGAAGATGATAAAAAAATTGATTATTAAATTATCACAGTACATTTTTGAAGCAATTCAATGAACTCCTGCAACTGAGCCCGAATATTAAGTAAAATATATATGGTAGATCTTTGCTGAAATCTTAAATATGAAACAATTTGCTTTTGACGAAACCGAAACTTCAACCACATTCAAGTTATTATTGATTGGTTTATTTGATTGTTTATTTTATAGACTTAAAAAAAGCACAAATAATAGAGAAAACGCATGCTTCTATTTTAATTATTGAAAATGTTGCTAAATTTGTAAGAATTAGATGAAATATTAGTGAATAAGACTATACGAATACGACAATACGAATTTGAAATTTAAATATTTGAATTTTGATCTTTAAATTCATAAGTAAAAAAAATTCTTTACGATCCATCTCAGAAGTGTTTTGAGAGAGTAGAGATAAGTAGAGATCCAGTAGAGATAAAAAATGACAATAAATACTTCAAATAGGATCTGCCAACTTATTGTGAGGTTATATAATTTCACATTTAGAGCGTTTAAACCACCTTATGTATTTTGTTTGCCCGAAAATATCTTAATTAGCTATAAGCTATCGGAAATTCTCTTTCATATTTTGCTAATTTATTCATAAAATGTATACTATAAATAAATAAGTTGAATTATCTCAATCTATGTGATTAAATGGTGTTTTTGAGCTAATTTTAAACTCTGACAGAATTTTAAAATAATGGAAACGTCAGTTTTTCGTCACAATACTACGGCAACTTCACTCTGTATAATTCTAGCCCTGAAAATTAGAGCAATTGAGCTGAAAAAGTGGTATATGAAATTAAAGTTATTGCCTTTAAAAATGTTCTAAATTTAATGATAAGAATGATGTTTTATAAATTAGATGTCATGAAGAGAGTTCGAAAGTAGATATAGATATTAATTACAAAATGACATGCAGCACATAATGAATTACAAAACGTAAAAAATATATGCAAGATTGATATGTTTATTATTAATTTTCATAATAATTAGTCCAAAAGTATTCTCATTAATGAAAAATAAAAAGACTAATGCATATAATTTAAAACGTGTCAATCATGCAGTGTGGTGTTTAGGGGTTTGTACAAAGTAAATTGTACAAATCACTTGATTGTACAATTTATATTGATTGATTTGTACAATTTACATTGATTACTTTGTATAATTGAATGAACAATTTACATTGATGAATACAATGGGAATGCATTTATATATTCCAAATAAAAACATTACTTTCAAGTATGAGGAATAGCAAAAAAAGTGGTAATCACAAGATCGAAAATTAAAATAATATCTTAATGTAAAAAGTCCAAAAGTTTTACCTCATTTAATTAACTAACAAAATTATTCTCATTTACAAAATTCTATGTTGTCAATATAATATTTCAAGTCATCAGGACAGTCGAAACCTTTTTTTATACATAAGGCGTGTTCTTTAATCCTAGCGCTGTTACATCGAGTTAAAACAGTTTTAGCGTTGATCTGATGCATTTTTAATGGCAGATGTTAGGTTATTTTTAACCTATTATTATTCGATGTATTACACTCTCCATAAATTCAACAGGCTCCCCACTCTCATTTATTGCCATTTTTAAACGATGAAAATTTATTTTGCCGTATTTTTTATGGGAAAAAACATGTAAAAGAATCTTTGAAATTAGTTTGTATAAAATCTGATAGTTCACCAACAGGAAAATCAAACATACGCAAATCTGAAACGGGGGAGGGGACGATGAGTTTATAAATCCTTTTAAGAGAAAAAATGTTTTTTCTCAATAACTGAACAAGTCTGACCTTCTTGCTACTTGACGATATCTCGCAAGAAATGGGAAACTAACGATAAATAACTATGCAAACACACCAACATAATCCGAAATTAAAAAGTTGATGGTAAATATATATAACAAAAATGTAAGACAAATATTGATTTGTAATTTGTTTCAATATTTTGTTGCCATAATAAAGAAATGTTTAAAGAAAGAGAGAGACAGATCTGAAATAAAATAAAATTTTCAAGAAGCATTATCTTATTGTAGTCGGATTTTATTATAATGCAAAGAATATCAATTTGAGAAAAAGGGAAGGAAAAAAAAAAGTCTTTACTATTTCTTGGACTATTTTCGGGAAAGCAATTTTTTGAAAAAAATTGAACCAATTCAAAATCTTAAAAAGGATTTATCAAATTAAAACCAAATGAATAAATCAATATTAAAGCCAAATAATAAAAAAATTAACGATTTTTCTGGCAAAAGTTTCTTTTCTCTAAGGATTTCGATTCAAAATTTCTGAACTTTCAAGTTTAGTTCTTATTTTTCTTAAAAAAAGTTCTTCTAACGGAATTAAGCTGAATTGATTGCTAATTTAGCAAAAGTTGACATAGAGACATCAAGATTTGTATTATCAAAATAATGATTCGAAGTATTTTAAAAGCTTTATGGTAAAAATATTTGGCAGACGCTAGCGTACTTATCACAGAAAAACTTCGACAAAATTCATATAAAAATTATTAATCTATCGCAAAAAATGTAAATTAATATGATGTATTCAAGTCGTGCATGAAGTATTTGGTAACTTTTTTAAAGAGTTTTAGATTGAATATGTTTGACATACAACGTGCCTAATTTATTATTAATTTATAAAAAGATTTTTCTATCACACATTCTGAACAATCGTTTATAAATCGCCATGAAACGATGAATAGAATATGCAAAATAGTATTCAATCACTGAGTTTAATAGTCTGTTCATAGCATTTAAATCCCATAAAATCAAATATTTCAGCGAATTTTTTAAGTAAAACAAGGCTGGTTTTTTAAAATGCTTTTGCACTTTTATTTTGTATGGTAAACCATAGACGCTTGCTGCATCAAAATTAATCACTTTGATTAATAACATTGACGATATTCCTTTTTCGATTTCTAATAATTTTTTGTAAAGTTAAAAAATAAATATTTCAGGCCCAGCCTTCCAGACATCAACAGAGTAATCATAATTACAAACCGGCCAAATTAGCCCTTGCTGCTCTTCCTGAAGATACGGATGGTGATGAAATACCAGGGGAGGCATTAGTTGACTACCCAACTTTTCATACTATACCTAGAACTGTATTTTCATGCATTGAGCAAGAGTACAATGGTTACTATGCTGATATGGAAACATCCTGTCAAGTAAGTACCATCAAGTGAATGACTTTTTGTTGTTGCTGTATGTATAATTTTAATCCATCGTAAAATAGTTACCAATCACGAATATGGAAGATATCAGTTTTTCTTTTGATATTATGTTGCAAATCACAATTATGAACTAATTTTGAAATTGTTAATGAAAAGAAGTTATTTAATTTCTACGTGATTTCAGCTGTGACTCAGAAAGATTCCACCATGGATAATTTTTTTAAAAAAAGTATGGAATTTTTCAATTGCACGAAAAAAGAATAAAGTAAAAGTTAATACTTTTTTCTAAGATACATTAATAAATTTGCAAAAATAACTTTTGGATTGTTTATTACGATTTTATTCACAATATGCAGCAATGACATTTTCATAATCTATAAACTTTTGAGCTGACATTAGCCTTTTAAATAACTTCCATGGCTTAATGACAAATTTCCAAATTTGAGATATATTCATGACTTTCATGTTCAGTAAATCCATTTTTTGGGACACAAAGTGATTTTAGTACGTAAAAAGTGGTCAGTGCATTTCTAACAATATTCTAATTATCTATCATATCTAACAATTCTAATGTTTATTATATTCTTGTTTTTTTCATTTGCTGATTTTTTTAATTTATAAAAGCAATGGAGGCATATCTCATTCATTTTTTTACCCATATTTTTGCTACATTTATAATTAGATTATTTACATTGTAAATACACGTATAATGTTTGCATTTTTTATCTCGGAGTTAAGGATAAAGAAATGCATAAAATTACAATATATAATCGGCCAATAAATGGGTAAATTCTATTAAAAGCTTTTATTTAATATCAAATGTTTCATATCTGTAAGAATGTAATTTTACAATAGATTTTTCATTCATTTCCTGATTTACAAGAGCTCCGAAATTTTGAATAAAAGTTGAAACTGTGGATCTTTAATAATTTTAAAGATTTTGAATATCAATAAAGGCATTAATTTAACTAAATATTAGTCTTATAAATTTGAAACCCTCTGGATGGGAATTTGAAAAATATTAATTTTTAGATTCCATCATATTTATTATCATAAAATTTGAAAAATATTAAAATGAAAAATCGGAAAATAAAATAAAAAAAAGTTTTAAAACACCATTGTTTTGTGTAATCAAGAGCAGGAAACAGTATTTTTCATCGAAAATCAAGCAATATTATAAAGAAATAAAGATACAATGATTAATATAAGAAAAGAATTCATCATAAGTTAAAATATATATAAAAGTATGATTAAAATACCAAACTGCTTAGAGTATCTTTAAAAGAATCTCAAGGTTTAGTAGCCTAATATTAAATATTCTTTTCATTCATAAATATCCCAAAAAATTCTTCTAATTGATATAATTTTATACACACACACATATATATATATAATATCAGATCAAAAATAACCGGATACTGAGATATATAAAGGCTATAAATATACTAAATACTCCCTCTCACTTAAATTTCAGTACATTGGTTCTTTATAAATAAGTTTTATTACCTTATTTTCATAATTTGCAACTTCTTATTAGTGTAATGAAATTTATTGTGATGCTTAATTTACTACAATTTAAATTAGGAGCGTAATTTGTATGAAAGAGTATTCAACATTTTTTAGGTTTTATACAATTGAATGCAATTATTTGATTCTTCAACTTTACAAATAATCAATATGTGGAAAACACCGCATCATTTTGCGTCAGTTAAAGAACAACTAAAAACCGGCTAGCTGCAATATCAACATCTTTCTTAGGCATAATGATATTCAACCGAAATTTTTACATAAATATATTGCTTTGCTTTATATATGTCTTTGATATTATAAGAGAGAAAATTTTCTATATTTGGCACATGAACAGTTAAAAATTATTTACTAAGCGTATTAATATTTTTAATGATATTCAGAGTATTTACTTTTAACTTCACTGTAATGTATTGGTGGTAACATCTTCACATATTTTGTAAGTGCTATGAGATTTAATCAAAAATTCTGGATGTTATTAACATGGAAAACTTAGTGATTTAAAATACATTTATATCTTCTCGAATAGATATGCCAAGTTTGGAAAAATGCATGTAAGTATTACTCACATTAAATAAAACCATTGATAAAAATTACAGATTATAAGCTTTCTACGAAACATGGAGAACTCAAACCGATTTATGCTCCATTAATTTATGACTAATCACAAATATCCGAAATCTTCCCTGAAAAATGAGAGTAAAAATATATTCTTTGTATGCTCAAAAAGCAGTCAGTTTGTTCAACTTTTCTGCATAGTAAAAAAAGTAAGTCCGATTGTATCCGGACACTTTTGATCAGATAGTACATTCAATATTCTAGAGAAGATTAATATACAGATCGTGTATGAGAATAGTTATTCCTAGAAGTCAAGAAAGAAAGTAGTTTTCTTTAAGATGAAATTTTATATAATTGTTTAGAGTATATATGCAAACTTCAAGAAAGACGCACGGTTTGGATATGGCGTGTATCATTAAAGTGTCCGAATTCAACATCTGGCTACAATAATATTTTATTTTTAAAAATTCTACTATGAGATACCTCGAAAAAAGAAACGGTGAATGATACATTTTCGTTTAATTATGTAAACGTCCTACCTTAAAGTTACGCGTGGGCCATTTTGAGTTAGATTTTTTAATTTTGAACCGGTGACAAATGACACCTGTTTTAGCACCCTTTCTCAAAACTTTAAGTCATTAAAGGCAGGAAGTTTTACCCTAGACAGATTTAACCGGATGCTCAGACTTGGCGGATCGATGGTAGAACTACTTTGAATCTACGACCCACCGTTTCCGAAGCTGAGATTCCTTCGCTATGTGGAGATAATTGTTATTAGATTTTAAAGATATGAGTAATTGGTAAAAAGAAAATGATCAGTTGGTAAAATAATTTTCAAAAATTGCATGAAAAATTTTTCATTGCCTATTTTGTATTTATTTATTTATTTATTTCTACTTAGGTCGTTCATCTGTGTCAAGATGGCGGAGTGCAAAGCAGTTTTCTTTGCCCTAATGGGACAATTTTCAATCAAGAAAAGCTTTCGTGTCAGTGGTGGTACAAAGTAAACTGCGCAAATTCCCCACAATTTTATGCAATCAATAGCAATCTTTATAAAATGCATGAAGAAGGAGAGTCAAAGAAACGGAGATAAATATTCGTAAATGGAATTAACAGAATATTTTCTTGTGCAAAAAAAAAATATTATTGGTTCGTATATAGTGTTCGTGTTGCAATAATCAATAAACAAAGTCCAAAGCTATTCAGATACCTTATTGCAAGCACTTGTTTTTAATCTCAACATGCTCTTGAGAACCATATATTGATTAAAACTTTGGTTGTAGTCATTACCAATTCGACACAGAAGAAAAGAGTTGTGGGCCGTGTATAAGGACAACAGCTGAATAGAATTGACTGCAATGAGATTTAATTTTTCCTTCATGACTGTGTATATATGCATAAAATATAAAATTTCAAGTCACAATAAATTTTTTACAATTTTTGAAAATTTCTTCTGCATTTTATGAATCCGCTTTTCCTTAATTCATTTCTACGAATGATATTCTTTTTAAATAAAATTTTTCTGCTTTTTATGAAAGAATAATAATTTGGTATGCAAAGTGCTGAATTTAAAAAAGCAAAATCTGTGCAGATATTTATCAATATCATCTTCAGAACAGGGAAGATATGCCAATTATGAAACCACTAGCCCACTTCATTATGGAATTTCAAAAACTTTGCATTGCTATATAAATGGTATGCGTTAATAGTGAACATTTTTATAGTTATCATAGAAAATTCTCTGAAAGAAGTGGCAACAATTCAAGTGAATTGGTGCTTATAATCAATTCGTCAGTCGGTCAGAATTACAAAATAAAATGTCAGTGGGCTTATAAAGTGCCATAAATAACAACAACAAAATAGAAATTTTTTATTTCAATCCTTCTTAATGTTAAGCTTTATTTATTCCTGACTTCGTTTCAATTTTAAAAAATATTTTGTGACTCCATTAAAATTTTTTTCTGCTCTTCCAATCGTATTTATAAATGCGTAAACACAACAAGAAATAAAACAGTCAATTATTATAAGCTAGAAAAAAATTGGTTGAATACCCTTATTTATAAAATTTTGCTGAAATGTTTCGAATCAAGACAGTTTTATGAATTGTTTTTGTATACTAATATTGAACATTTTGTTAGAAAGCACTATGCGGTTAATTGGAAAAAATTTAAGCCAACGTTTTTTTACCAAGAAAACTTATTTAAAACATCTTAAATGAAATCTTTAAAATCTTCAGAATTCTGCAATAAGCTTTCTATGTTTTGGATAAAGGCAAAAACTCCATCTTAACAATCTAGGCTCAGATCAGTGACCCAGCGAATTTAAAGTGGGAAAAAAGTATGAATAAAATTTCAAAGCCTTAATCATTTTGATCAGGGCTCATTGTGACTATTTCAATTTTTGCCCCTTTGCGAGATGAGATTTGAAAGCAAAATGAGAAAAAGTAAAGTAAAATGAGGGCTTCTTATTATACTTTTCAATCTTCCAGAATCGAAGGAGACACAGCCTTTAAGAATAATTTATATTTAAGATGTAGAGCTTAAAAGTCAGCCTAAAACGATAAAATGATTAGCAACTTTCTGAAAAAGTTTAAATATTATTTTTTTAAATTTTAATTTAATTTTATTTTATTTTAGTTTAAATTTATTTTTTTTTTAAAATTCCAATGTTTTTGCAGTCATAAAAAATCACATTTCTTCCAAAAATGATTCATACTGTCCAAGAAGTAATCTAAATTAATGTGGCATGCAAAAATATTTATTTTAATAAACATACACGTATGTTGGTACACAAATACCAGAGTCCTGGTATGAAAGGAAGAGACGGAATGTAGAGAGAGTGTTCCAGGTTTTACTACTTATTGGATGAGGTTTCTCTAAAAATAAATTTTTGGCTAAAATCTTTTTCCAAAGAAACGCTTATTTTTAAACTTGAGTTGATGAACTAAATTGTATTACTGCAATCTCATTTACTACCAAGGTCAAGGGTGGTCTTCCGTATAGGCGCTGAAGATAGGATTAGAATGAAGGTATTGCATGATTGAAGAGTCTTAGGGTCTAAAATTCTAATAGACTTACGTCGTGATGCTAAACTAAAGGCAAATTTGTGACAACACAGCCTTGTTCTAAAGATAATCCCTCCTTCATGCAAAATTCTCCCCTATTTCTTTTTCTTTAAAAAATTAAAGGAAGGAAGGAAGGAAAACAGCGAACCAAAGGATAGGGAAAATAAGCCTAATATGATATATGTATTATTATTAATAAATTGTTCTGTTGGTCATAGAGAAACATATGCTTATTTTTCATACAGTACGAGATAAACAGAAGGCAATAACATTCAGGGGAGATACATCATTCTACACAG
The DNA here is from genome assembly GCA_026543055.1 of Argiope trifasciata. Lineage (NCBI taxonomy): Eukaryota > Metazoa > Arthropoda > Arachnida > Araneae > Araneidae > Argiope > Argiope trifasciata. The sequence goes on from JAPMOQ010023642.1 coordinate 20,141,108, forward strand.
GCCATGGCGATTTGCTTATCGTTTATACAGGTTACTCATTTGCGAAGCAGTTTGTATTGCCATACTCGGTTGAGAAGAAAAATTCATGTTTTCCTGCTGTTCAAACTGGAAGTCATTGAGCGTGTGTAATAAGAGTAAGCCATGAGGGCTTATGTTCACCTCTCAAATTTTTGAGTAAAACTTTTGTGGATGTTTGCTGTCGGAAGCTGCCTGAAACTTCATTGGTGGACTGCTCAGTACATTAAACGTGGCATAGTAGAGAACTGACGTCTCACCGATTAATAAAAGAATGAACTATGAAAAAGGTGAAATGAAAATGTAGCATTTTCACAATTGAGGAATTTTCGCAGAAGCAAAGAAATTCGAAAATAGCCTTTTGTACTGTCTAAAAAGTAATAATGTGTTCGATTTCCTTCTATAAAGGTTTACCAACACAACATGAAAGTATCGACATGCATATATGTATGTAGAAAACTGGAAAGTTAAATCGGTAATTCCAGATATTTTTGTAGAAGTTTATCACTCGCGAAATTTCCAATCAGTTTATGCTTCTTATAATTAAAACTAGTTTCGGGATTTCCAGAGGATTTTCACGAGAAAATCCAACTCATATATGTAGGAATTGATGGAACAAAATGCGCATTCAGTCTCATTTAGATCAGAGTCTAGCGTTACTGATTAAAGAGAAGGAGCTTTTAAATAAAAATAATAAATTTATTTACAGCAAAGAAAATTTAAAAAAAAAACCCATTAACAATTAGGACAAGACAAACTATTTACATTAGAAATAAAAGTATAACATTTAGATGACACCAAAGGTGAAGCCTAACTAAAGGTCCCATGACAAAACTATGTGCCAACGTAGCGTATTAAATAACAATGACATCAACACGAATGACCCCCCCCCTATCTCTGTCCGTCAAAGAATGCTCACAGTTCGCTTTTCTAAAACTTGATGTCTTTCTTGAACTTGTGGTGCATAGTGGAACCTATGGTGCCATCTATTACAATAAAATAAAACATAGCATAGTAAGGACCGCTAATTAAATCTCTACAACTCGACCAATCCTGATAGAACGATGACCTCATTGTTGTTTACATAATGGTACTCAAGATTGATATTAAATTTCACTCGGCAAAACTTTTATAAAAAATAAATTCTGAAATTTACTTTAAGTATATCGATTCTTAAGAGAGAGGTACATAACAATAACAGTAATAATTTTCTGAATACATCACTGGAAAAAATACCTAAAATATAAATGCAGAATTTAAAAGTTCACTACAAAATGAAAATATTATGGACGGAACATGAAAGAACATGTGTATATTCAGTGAAGTAAAATTATGTTAGAATATAAAAATGCATATAAAAAGGAAATATATTACAGAATAAAATATAGTTATTAACAATCGCCCTGATTTCGTTTTATTCAGCTTGGTGAATAAAATTTCATCAAATCAGCAGACGATGTAGTCAGATTAGGACCTTATTGGTCGTCTACTTTCTCAATATCATGCCGATGTCTCGGTTTTACTTTTATAATTTTGTATGCTCCTAAAAACCTAGATCTTAGATTTAGTCCAGTCCCGAATTAAGTTCGTTGAATGGCTACCAAATCACCTTTCTGATATACTGGGACTTTCTTAGCTTTCTATCATAGTTCTTATTTTGAGACTGAATATTCTAAATGTTTGCTTTTGCGTCTTGCCGAAGTAGATATCTCTGTTCTTACAATTCTAAGTAAGTCTCGTACTCGGAGGTCTTCTTTATTTCTGTTAGGAGTGCTAATTAACAGATAAGAAGGTGCCCATTTGGTACTGCGGTTTGAGGTACTGTTGAGGATTCTCTGTAATCTGTCTACATGCTTGTACCATTTTGTAGGGTCATCAATGGATAATTTGGTGAAGACAGGTATGAGTGTTCGATGTATTCTTTCTCCTTGACCGTTTCCTCGAGGAGCTCCGATTGCAGTTTGTAGATGTTGGATATTCTCATTGTTACAATAGTCCCTAAAGGCTGTTAACTGCTGATCCTCTATCAGTTATCATTTTCTTTGGATTGCCAAACGTTTTCTATTGTAGTCTTAATTTTTCAATTGCATCCTCAGTAGAAGTAGATTTGACAGGATATAACCAAGTAAGTTTAGTAAATGCATCAACAATTGTTAGGATTTGCTGATATTACTTGTTCGTGGAGGGCATAGGACCTATAAAATCAACATGATAGGTACTTAGTGGTATATCTTCTTTAGGAATGGGGTTTAAAAATCCTTCTTTCTTCCCAGTTTTCTTATTTGCTAATTTGTATTCCTTGGTTAGATTTGGAATAAAGAATTCTTGCTTGATGTTTTCATCCGTCTTCGTTGTTGAGAAGTGTCCTTTTTCATGAGCTAATTTGATTAATTCGGTTTGCATGTCTCGTGGAGCAATTATTATTTCACGACCATTTTCATATTTATATAAGATTTCGTTTCTCTCGAAAAATTCTTGATTAACACTGCCGCCGATTGCCGATCTGGAATTTCGGACATTTTCATCTTCTTGCTGACCTTTTTTCAATATTGCTGTAATAGTTTCTTTTGATATTACCACTACCGGATTTCTGCTTAGAGCATCTGCATGTTGTATTCTTTTGCCAGGTCGATGAATAAATTTGTAGTTTGTTTTGTTCTTCTAAAAAAAGTGCCGCTCTGGTTATTCGAGTCTTTTTTTATCCATAATCTTTTGGAGAGCGGAACAGACTGTCACAATCTTGAACTGATTACCTAAAAGGTAGATGCGAAATTTCTTAAGTACTGCGACAAAAAGGAGGACTTCTAATTCGTAACTGCTATACTTTTCTTCCGCTTGAGAGGTTTTTTTGAGACATGTATTGGACAAGATGAAGTTTTCTATCTTCGCCTTCTGGCAGTAAAATGGCTCCGTACTTATGTTGACTTGGGTCCGTATGTAATTCTGTTTTTCTTCTTTGTCGAAATAAATTTAACACCGGATCTTTTAATATTTCCTTTAGTTTTTCGAATGCTTCAAACTGCGAATGGGTAAACACAAATGGAGTATTCTTTCTAGTCAGGTCACTCAATGGTTTCATTATCTTTGAATATTGGGGAATGAACTTTCGAAAATTACCCGTAAGGCCCAGAAAACTTTGAACTTGTTTGACCGTTGTCGGTACCGGATTTTATTTTTTTACTGCTAACGTTTTTGTTGTAGATGGACGAATTGTCCCTTTTTCGACGATGTGACCTACAAACTCTACTCTCTTCTGCAGAAATTGACATTTTTGAAATTTTATTTCTAAGCCATATTTGGACTCTATTTGAAAACCTTTCTCTAACTTTTCAAGCCCTCCAAATTTGTGTTTAGCTGGAATTATTAAGTCGGCCATAAAGATTATTACTATGCATTTACGCATTAGTTTTCGGAAAATACTATACACATACCTCTGGAAGACGCTAAGACTGGTACTCAGACCGAAAGGTACCTTGTTGAATTCAAATTATCCACCATGAACTAGAAAAGATGTAAACTGTTTACAGTTTTCATTTATGTCGACGTGAACAAATCCATTTTTTAAATCAAGGGTAGTGAATACTTTAGCTTTTTGGAGTTTATTCAAAACATCTTCTATTAATGGCAATGGAAAACTGTCTATGACGAGCTTTTTGTTTAATTTTGTATAATCGACGCATCACCTAGTAGTACCATCTTTCTCCTTTACTAATACAATCGGACTTGCGTACTCAGATGAGCTGATTTTGATTATCCCTTGTTCTAACCATTCGTCGATTTGTTTATTCACTGCTTGATTCTCTGGAAATGAGAGTCCTCTTGCAGGTTAGACTGGAATGTCGCCCTTTAAAATTATTCTCATGGACACATCTCTATTTTCAGTTTTTTCTGGCTGGTAACTGGAAATTAGTTCCGATAATTCTTTTCTTACTTCTGGATTAGAAATGTACTCTATTTCGATTTCGTCTTGTGGTCTTGCCTCGTATAGCTGCTGGAAAATATTTCTACATCTTCTCTTCTTCGAAATTTAACACCTTCTTTGGTGAAGTCAAGTGAGTCTGGTTCTAAAATGTCTGACCCAATAATTGCTTGAAAATCTAAATATGAAGTAGGTACCACATGCCATGTCAGAGAATATTTTTGTACATCTAATTCGATATTATGCCGAACTGGCCCTTTTGTTTTGACTTGTGACTTTCCCAAACCAGATAATATTATCGCTTCTCTTGAGAGTTCTGAAGACTTGATCATTTGTTTGCTAATATCTTCTCGGAGGAGTGTTACTGAACTACGGAGAAGTGTTACTGACCAGTGCCAATTAATGCATCGAAAGTTCTGTTTCTTAAAGCTACTTTTCTTGTTCTCATTTTCTCTCGTGAAATTTCAGAGCAAGCTTGTACAATAATTGCTACAGGCTTGTTTTTTTGTTTTTGGTTTTTTTCGTATTTTTGGGTAGTCGTGGACAATCTACACCAAAATGTCTTCGTGTCTGGCAGTAAAACAATTCACAGGTCTCCATGGTTTATTTTTTTCGACGTATGCGTTTCTATTTAGCTGCAAAGGTCGAACTTGTTATTTCCATCCCGGAAATTTTTTGGTCTTGGTTAATTCTGAAATTTATTTGCTCCTTGAGCTTCATCTTTCCTTCTGAAGAATGGGTCTGATGCTTTTGGTTTAAATGTCCTCCTGAAATCGTCATATTGTTTGAGTTTTTTGGCCAAATCAGCAGATGAATTTGTGGATAACCACTCATCAAGAAAGTGATTCTGAAACTCTGGTGGTGCCTTTCGTTTCATTTGGTCTGCAATAATAAGTTCACGTAACTTTTCATACGTGTCTATTTTCAGACCTGTTACCCATTCATCAAAGTGAGTCTGCGATTCACGATAGAAATCTTGCCATGTTTTCACAGGGGCATTTTGATGTGAAACAAACAACTGTCTCAGTTTCTCCAGTGACAACTTGAGTCTCTGTAACAGCAGATTCTTCACATAGTCGTAATCGTTCGATTTTTTCCTCAGGTTCTAGAGCAACTAAATGAGCAACCTTCAGAGGAATTAATCCAAGTAGCGTCTGAACCCATTGCACTTTCGGCAGTAATGCTAAATTGGTATGGTGCTCAAATAATGTTAAATTTAAAATTATGTCATCTTTCATGTAGAATCGGTGGAACATTTCTTACGCAGTCTTACTAGTTGTTGAAATATCTGCCGAGTTTTCATGACCAACATTTATTTGAGTTTAGATTTTCAAGTTCCCAACTTCGTGCTCACGTTCCTCCTTCCGAAATCGCCTTCTCTTTCTTTTTGTTTTTCTAATTCTGCTTTTGTTTAATGTTTGTTCTCAATGATACTATCTAACATCACTTAGGCATCTTCCTCATCGTAATTGCCACCTTTTAAAATCAGATCGTTGATTTTGGGTTTCGTCAAGACTGCTTCAACAATTACGCCGAATTGATTCGCGAGAGCAATCAATCTTCTTTTTTGCCTTTTAGTAAGAAAGCCATTTTGAAAGAAAAAGATGGTGATGCTAATCAAAGAACTGTATTACTTTCGAAATTTATCCAAAATTCTCTATACTTTAGCGTATTTAAATAAAAGCCAAATTAGATTAGTTTTGCTTTAAACTTGAAATTAAAAATTAATCTTTAAGTAATTTAAAACCAATTCCTTAAAACCAGATCTAAAAATGCATTAAGTGTTTTTACACAATTGAAATTCAAGATTGAAAAAATAACACTGATAATAACTTTGAAAATAATGCTAATGGCAATAAAGCAACTGTAAAGTAGGAAAGTCCAAAATTACATCAAAATATAAGTAAAATTCAAAATTAAATCAAAAATATTGTTTGAATTTAAAATGGAAGTAAATAAATTATCTTCAGTATTGATATATAAAATAATTTTTATCAAATGGTTCCTTTACTTCAAAAGGCTATAGGAATGAATAGCAGATTAAATGCTTTATTAGAAAATCAAGTGTAACTTTCAGTAATAAATTTTACATAAGAGCATCGGATATTTCATTTGAGCTCACAAAAAAAGTAAAAAACTATTTTGCTAGTATTTATTCATGCAGCTAGGAAAATTTATCTGAATATCAGTTGAGCTTCTTTCAAAACCAAATATACATACACTTTCGATTTGTTTCTAATGGTACCGGAATGAAAAAATACCCGTACAAAAAATAAGAGAAAGATTCAATACTTGTTTAGACTGATCACTTTGGGAGCGATTGAGATTAAAATATTTAATGAGACTTGGCGCGTAGCTCAAGCGCACATAAAAAGATATCAAAACGAGAACTAAGTTTTGGTTTCGGTTCGAAAACTTACGGAACAAGAAATATCTCAAGTATGATAAATTAATTCTTGCTTAAATAAAATACATAAATACAGCAAAAACTTGAAAATCACTATTTAGAATACCTTAATAAAAAAGATATATTTTTAAGCACTGTCAATGATTGAAATCAAATATCAAAACAAGACAGATATTTCAATATTTAAAATAGCAACGATGAATATGCTGTTAAAAGAAAAGTAACTTAGAAATTATTAGATATTAAAAAGTATAAAAACATTTCCCAAATGACGAAGTATCTTGGTGTATTCAAACATGAAGGAATGTTACATTTCAACGAATCAAATGCTGGGTGCTGTTGAAGTTGAACGAAACAAAACAAAAATGCGCAAGTGTTATGGCACTTGGCTGTGATCGAAAAGGCAACCAAAACAAAACTGATGAATTTTTCCATGCTGGGAATTTGAAAACACACACACACACTTTCTTTCCTTGATTCTAATGCTTTTTTTTACTGGAGATGCACAAATAATAAATGATACTCGGTACAGATCTCAATGTCCTGTTCGAGTTAGAATTTAAAACTGAATACTGGAGTATTCCTTAGGACATCAACGACGTAAGCAGGGCAGACGCTGCTTTATTTTGAGGACTGGATGCCGGAGTTTTCTTTAACTATGATCTAGTAGTTCTCTCCATGCATAGAGCTGACATATAAATGGAGGGAGCTAGTAGCTTATTTCCTGTCTCAAAAAGTGTACCCAACATGAGTCATGTGACTTTAGAAAAATCTGGGAGTAAGAACACCTTTTTGGCGCCATATCGCAAATGTTGGCATACTCAAAAACTGCAGCGCAACATTTTGCTTCCCGGCAATGGGTCCAGTCGGTTTTCATTTCCGGTTAAACCGACCGAAAATCCTATAAAAATAAATCCTATTTCATTTCCTAAACAGTTTATATTATATTATATATATATATATATATATACATATATATATATATCTATATATATATATATATATAACACAAGTATTCGAGTTAAATTATATTTAGATTTTTTACTTTGTTTTTGTGCAATAATTAAAAGGGATTATTTTTCTTCTTTAAATAAACATTTTATTTCTTTTCTTTGCCTAAAAACATTTCAAGATTTTACATTAGATGTTCAAATGCTTTCTATCATTCTCTCAAATAGATAAAAAACAGCTTTTTTAAAAACAGATTATTAAACTGACGTAAGTCTTTTTTCAAAAAAATTGTTTAAAAAATGTTTTCATTCATATTTGCAATATAAATTATAAATATTGAACATTTTTTACAAAATGAATATTAACAGTTAAACTAGTGCTTATTAAAATCATAAAAACAACAACAAAAAAGGAAAAAAATTACAAATATTTTAATTATTAATTTATATTTGCAATTAAATATTGAGATTTTATTGTACGCTTTTATTAATAAAGCATTAATAAGGAAAATTGTTCTATAAGGTAAATATGCCATAAAAAATTGTTTTGCAAAATTTAGATTGGATTTAATATTGTTCACGATATAATACAATAATTGTGGTTAAAAAGAAACAACATATTAGAAATTTTAAAGAACTTTATTTGCATTAAAATAAACACACAATTACTAATCGGTCAATAATGTTTATGTAAACACTTGTATTGGCGAGAAAAAAACCCGCCAAGCTTGTAGCCAAGCGCTTGCAACACATTCGAGATTAAAATAAAGCAATTAGCTAAATATAACGCAGTTACATCATTTTAAACGGAGCTTAGTAACATGTTAAATAAATTCAATACAATAACTAAGCCAAACTATGAAATATTATTGTGTTATAACACCAAAATCACTGAGTGATCGATGTTAGGGAATTTTAAATTGACTTAAAATGGATATAAACAGAATATGTTGACTGTAAATACCTATGAAATGATAAAGGACTATCCTTAGAAGCTTTTTCTTTGCATCCAATTGCACAGCAATAGGTAACCATGGCTTAAATAAGTTTTAAATTCCAACAGTTAAAAGCGGGAAAAAATCTGCCATTGAAATATAATGGGGAACGGAGAATGTGGTTACAGCTAACACAAATTCTGTCCCAAAGTCACGTGATTTTATCTTGTCCTACATGAAAGTAGGGTTGCACTCCCTCTATCAGTATCCCAGCTCTATGTCTCCATGCCTTTGATGATTCGACGTTTTTATTTATTTATTTATTTTTCACTCCGCAGACAACAGGGTCGTTCGTCCGATGAGTTTTATGCTAACGACAAATGAAATATTATATATATATATATATATATATATATATATAAGCTGTCTTCAAATTCAAAATCCCGAGGTCGTGCCTCCAAGTTTGTAGGAATGGATGGGACAAAATACTCATTCAGACTCATTTCGATCAGTGTCTAGAGTTACTGATTAAAGAGAAGTTTTTAAAAACAATAAATTTATTTACAGCAAAGAAAATTTAAAAGAAAATACACTAACAATTAAGACAGGACAGGATATTTACAATAGAGATAAAAGTATAACATTTAGATTACACCAAGGGTGAAGCCTAACTAAATGCCCCTTGGCGAAACTATGTACCACCGTAGTGTATTAAATAACTAAGATATCAAAACTAATGACCCCTCTCTCTCTCTGTCTGTCCAGCGAATGTTCACAGTTCGCTTTTCTAAAACTTGATGTCATGTGACTTAAACTTTGAACTTGTGCTTAGTAGAACCTATGGTGACATCTGTCACAATAAAATAAAACTAAATATGGAAGAGAAATGGTCGCTAATTAAATCTCTACATAAATATGTGACATCAAAAAAATTTGCTTTTTCCCTCTCCAAAGGGTTTTTTTTTTTTTTTTTTTTTTGTATTATATGAAGAATACTGGCAGTCCAAAAAACTGGAACAAGCATTTATTTGTCTGTATATTGCACTTAGCCATGTACTTCCAGCAAGAATTTTTTTTAAAATAAAGTAGACAACTGTATGAACATAATTTGGATTCTGAGGACTTTGAAAGTAAAAAGATTTAAAAATTAAATCTTTAGACTGCACCCATAGTGCAAAAAGTCAAATTAGCAGAATATTTTTTTTTTTTTTACATTCATCTATACTCACACAAAGTTTCACGCTTCTATCTATAAAATTAGTAGGGTATGCTAATTTTTAAATTTTGTGTAGTTAATCTGAAAGGTAAATGGGAATGTACATTTCAGATATACAAATCTGTTTAATACAGGAAAATTGTCACATGCAAATATTTGTGTATTAGTATATCATCTAATCATCATGATTAGAAAGAAATTTGCTAATCATCTTACTGTTGTTCACTTTTATTAGCCGACAGTTGCAATTTTGACTTCATAATAAAGAGAATGGAATTATAGTTTTAAGATATATCAGAGAAGTATGAAATATCTATCAAGAAAATAAAAATTTGAGCCCAATTTTGAGTGTGTTATTAATCTTTCCAAAAGAATGATATAATTCAGGAACGAAGAATGTATTAAAATGCTGACGATTTAGGCCTAGGTACAAAATAAAAATGTAATTTTTTTTCTAAATTCTCATCTTTTTAGGAGTACATAAATAGAAAGGATCAGTGGCTGCAAGTTATTGGCTCCTTACTACAACAGATAAAAACGAGAAGGTTGAAGCATTATATAGAGTATACAGAAATTAGCATTTTCGCTCATTTTTCATGTTATCCTCTTATTAGTGTAAGAAAAATCAGTGCACAACTCGGCATTCCAAAACTAATAGCGCAGAAAATATTGCAACTAATAAATGGCATCCATGCAGCATTCACTCACAGCTACAATCAGCGCAAGATCGATGTATAAAATTTTACAACTGAGCCCTGCTTCAAATTGAGTTAAATACATCTTTCCTCAGAAAATGTTGTTAAATTCCAGATGAAATCATCAGCCGTTAAATTGATCACTTTTGAACGATAAAATTCCTTTCTTCGTAGCAGAGGTGACAGTTTCCTATAAATGTGTGGTGCAGCCTTTTCGAAAACTCGTTAGATTGGGCAGTTGCATATATCTGTAAGCTGAATAGTAATTGATATATTCAATTAGTTTGGAATTCTGTCTTGTCAGAACTGATAAATAAAATACCTATGGCAATAATTCCACTCATGTGGCAACTATAAAACGGTACCCCTTCTCACCGCATGTCCTGTAAAGCGACGTCTGAACGCAGAATTTCATGACATGCGAACTGGCTTACAAGGACCTGTTGGATTTCCTTCTGGATCACCCGTGAAATGAAGATAGCGAGAATTGTTTTAGAAATCGATGATTAGGATCTTAGTTCATATTAAAGTATACTGCAATTTTTATATCGCCAATCTAACGATATTTTTAAAAATATTAAGTAGATATCTCAGCCATATAAATGAAAATGTTCAAAATGTTAACAGCCGATTCAGAAAAGTGTGAATTTGGGAAAAAATCAAATTGTATTTTTAGGGATTAGATCTGGCAAGCATCCCCCAAACCTAGATAACGTCAAAGGTTTAGCGAAGTCAGCTATAAGAAAGAGTTAAAAACTTGATTTGCTTGGTAGTATCGAAATTATAAATCCTAGCTCTATAAACTTGTGCTACCTCAAACAAATTTGATTCAGGAAAACATCTGAAATAACATCTCATAGAATTCTGATGCTGCTCAGATGTTTTTAAATCTCAAAGAAGAGTTTGTAACTACGCCGTGTTTGCACTTGTCAGATCTTAACAAACCTTTCCATTTGCATCAACCACCGTAATCGGTGCATGTCTAGCTAAACAATAAGCAAGCTAAAGAAATGTTCATTGTTACCCTTTCCAAATGAAATGGTCAACTATAAAGAAATAAGTTTTTTTGCGTATTAGAAGAGATGAAAAAGTTTAATACATGGGCATTTGGAGCTGAAATACAAATTATCATAATCCTTTGATGTATTTGAGAAACAGCGTTCCTCAAGGCTCATAACATTTCTCAATGGACTTTCTACGTCGGTACAACATGACAATGTAGAAAAAGTAGTAATCGGTACTATATTTTTATTTATTTCGCTACATACACTTTTAGTTATTCCACTGTGAGATAAATTAACATTTGTTATGATGTTTTAGTGGTGAATTTAAAAATTTTATCCATTACAGAATTATTTTCATTTCTTTAAAATTATTTTGTGGGTGCTGTATAATTTTATGGAGCTCTCATATTTGGTGTATTTATATGCACAGGACAATGACTGGCTTTGAGATTATTTTTGTTATTGTTTTTCGAAGCATCGACTCGCTTCTGACGAATATGTTCCTTCTTGAGGAATGATTAAAGATCCAAGTTTGTTCCGGAGGGAAAGGAATCATTTCTGGAAGAAAAAGGTAAAAACGCGGAGATGAAAGCGAACTGCTCAGCCATGGATAGAATGACAGGTTTAAATGAGAGAGAGGGGGAAAGGCTTTTAGTGGTAGTAGTAGAGATAGTGAACTTATGGTTTTTAAATTGACAAAATATAAGGTAAAAAAAACCAACCAAATTTTGTATTATCCGTTATTATTTTAATTTATCAATATTATGTTTTGTGCTGTTGTAATCAAAATAAAAAAAAAATAGCAGGAGTGGTTTCCCCCTCCCTATTTTTGGAGACTTACTACAGACAAGACAAATTTTGAAAGACAACTAGCATGGCGCAGTCACTAAATAAAATAAATGCTCCCGATAGCTTTTGTTTCCGTCTACGTCTAATTAAAAATTATCATGATTATATTTTTGTTCGGATTTCTAGAAAATCATTCAAAAACAAAGTCTCAAACGACAAGTAATTGGCCAGGCATAAATTTGTAATCAGAACTTATAACTCAAGAAAGGAAACGGTGTGCATTTCAAATAATTATCCTTTTAAAAAAAGTAAACTATAATTATTAAAAGACACATATGACAAAGACAATATTGTTAAGAAAATTTTTATTGCTCATGTTCCAGTAGAAAATTATTTATATGGCCTAAAAAATCCAGAATGACAAAGAGTAAAATTTTCACATTACAGAAGATATAATGCAGAAAGAGTGACAGTGAATTTACAGAATTTTTAAAACTTGAAACTACAAAAATAAAGTGTATAAAAATAACTGAAGTTTTTAAAATATAAAATAATACTCATTTCAGAGGATTATATGTGCTATATTCAAAGCATCCAGCATGCCTATGAATTAAAAAATAATTAACTGAAAACAGGTAAGATAGTAAGAATTATGTATAAAGCTTTAATTATTTTGGAACGCATTACTACACCTCTGTATATCAGCTGCTATAATAATTTGACAGTTTGTATACAGCCTTACAAGTTAGGATAGCACTTTAAAATTCAATTTATCTTTCAAAATTATGTTAGAAATCAAAATATAATCTGTATTGATAAAAGGATGCTATTGATTTCAAAAAAGCAAACAGAGTGATTTGCAATACAGTGATGGCATAATATGCAATTCAAATTGGATGAGCAATTGAGATAAAATTCTTTTTAAATGATTTATAAATAAATTATAATACAATTATATCAACACAATAGGTACCAAATCTAATATATAAAATACAAAACTATGTGATTTACTTAACATTTAAAAAAAAAACATGAATTGCAACAGACACAAATTATAAAGTTTCAGTTTTAATAAAAGGAATATATATGATGAAATGTATCTACTTCAACATACAATTTTTAGTTTTGAATTATATATTTAAAGCATTTGATAAAAGTGTAAATTCATAAAAAAAACTTAGTATTTCAATTAAATCAATCTTCCTGAAAAGTTCATTCAAGAATAAAAACAAAGATCTCCAATATAATACCACAATTACCCACATCCAGATTAACATTCAAAAAGATTTTTTTTAATCAGAACATTTTATAAATCTATAAATTTTCAAATGCGTGCTACATGCACGTTTTTTTAATTTCAATAATGAGTATACTTTAACAAAATTTCTCGCTATTTTCACAATTTTTTGTTGTAACTAATCATGAATAAAATGGGAGCATAAGAATGAAGTTTTCAGCCTCATTATACTACATTTCGATAGAAATTATCCTTCAAATAAAAGGTTTAATCAGCCAAATTTCAATATATCATATAACAGAAGTAGGATATACATAGACTCTTCCAGTCTGATGCAAATAAATTGAAAGATGTGCTATCTGATTCTAACATGTACGTTAATTAACATGTACATTATCGTTAAATATACAGACAACAGAAATTACAGAAATGTGCAGTATCACTTTTATATTCAAAAATCACGACAAACCATAAAGAAGTATTAAAAGCCAAATTGAGTATTCCAATTCATCACTAAAATCATTTCAAGAGAAAAAAAAACGCACACAGAGAGCTTATGAAGAAAAGATTGAACTTATCATTCATTGAGTAAATGCTGAAATAAAACTAAAGCTGAATAACCACAAATCCGAAAAAGTAACAAGATAAAGAGTTTCCAAAGCCTACAGTGTAATAATCAGAGCAAGAAACTTAAACATTAAAATCCAAAGGCATACTACAAAGGAAACCACAAATAACTTTATATCTGTCTAATAAATAAATTTCCTACCCAAATAAACTGATAATTTATATAATAATATTACACATTAACTTTTTATTAAAATTAATGTCAGAAATTTCAAATGATGAAAATCGAATTCCCAGAAGAAGCGTGAACCACAAAGTATGATAAATCCATTCAGAATACACAAGTGGACAGTATACAAGAAGAACCAACAATTTATTCAATTCATCAATGATGAAAGATGCCAAAAGTCTTAATCAAGCCATGAACATAAAATAACGATTTATTTACATCCAAATAATCTTTTAAAGATATTTCCAATATGTTTAATTTCAAGTCACAATACTTCAATATATTATAGTTAAATAATCCTTCCATTTTGAGAGTTCATGGTGTAAAAAAATCCAGCCTCTCTCTAGAATAAAGGAGCGAAATTCGGCAGTTTTGTAAATAAGAAACTAATTCAGTATCAGCGTGATAAATCTGGTAACTGGGAAAAAAGAAATTTGTAACATTGACTGACAAATTAAAGACAAACGATACAGGTCTTTCTAAGTAGGATATTAAACCAAAAAGAATTAATGCAAGCTAAAAAAAAAAAAAAAAAATGAAATTATTCAGAATGAAAATTTCATCTTTGAATACAGCAAATTTAACATTAAAAAAAAATTTTTTTTGAGCATAAAGCAAAATTAATATATGAAGTTAATATATTTCAATATATTGAAGCATTAACTTCCTATTATTTATAGTTGGTAATCCGAGTCAAATGTTTTTAATGCAACAGTAAAAGATATACAAAGTAAAGCTATGCTTTATACTCTAAATTAGCTTATTGGTTGAGTATAATTTAAAATTGTTACACAAGACAAATTTCGTATCTGAAAAAGCAAACAACTCATAAAAAAGATTTTGCTTTAAGTTTAAAAATGTTTCAAGCAAATTATCAAGAAAAATATGCAATGAATAAATTTAGTTTTTTTTTTTTATCAAACAACAGCAGCACATAAAAAAGAATAAGTTTTCATGAAGATAAAATATAAATGCAAAAAAATAATCATCATAAGCTACAATAGTGTAGATGGAACTGCTTGAATATATGATGTGGAAATTAAAACATCATAATTATGATACTAATTCAAACAATCATGTATAGAGATATCTTTGCTGATTAACACTTATACACTTAATAAAAGCAGACTGAAGCTAATACATGAAAAACAAAAAATAAAACGTCTTTATCTGAGTATAACATTTCTTATTTGACGATGAATTTTTAACTACAATGCATACTCTCTAACACATTTAGGATTTTGATTTGAATTCAAAACACTTTACATTAATTAACACTTTTTATCAAATGCTTACCACTCAACTTCTATTAAACAAGGCTTTAATAAGACTTTATAGAAGTTTAAAAATATTTTTTTTATTTATCTCAATCAAAGAATTATGTTTTTATTTGAAAGCAAAATTTGTAAGTACTATATTTTAAAATGAATAATTTTACGATAATGACAAAGAGTATTAGAGAAGGAATTTTTTCGGTTACATACATTTAAGACCGAAAAAATTATTTGTCATTTGTTGTATACACAAAAATTATTAGTCAATTTGTTCTGCCTGCAAACAAACTAGTTAATAGGGAAAAAAATTCTACAAGAAAGCAAATGAAGACACGAATTTCGTTGTTTTAAAACTTTTCAACGATAACAACATGAAAGTAACAATCAATAAGATTTTAATTTTTTAAGCTAGTAAATAGTATTCAATTAAAAACTAATCCGCAATGGATAAAAACAGATTAAAGGGAAATAATGAAACCAGACAAAAATAAAATGCTCACATATTAGTACTGAGCTCTGCACATATAATTAAAACCCATTTGAATTCTCCATACGAAAAACCAATTAAAGCAATATCATTATAGTGAAATATTATGAGGTCTGAGTTTGAATTCCTCATATCAAAGGGGGAAAAATGTAATAAACGTTTCAATTTGTAATGAACTTTCAACATTATAATTATTTTCAAACAATACTATTAAAAAAAAAACAGACAGCTACAAATAGATGATGCTTGGTTAAATTTTTAAATATCTTTAAAAGTGCATTTAAATTTAGCTAATATTGAGAGAAAAAATCTACACAGGTTTCCATGAAAGAACTGCTATTGACAATTAAAGGGGTTTCATTGTTAATTATGCATAAAATCAATTACGAAGGCAATTATTCTTTTTTGCACAAATCGCAAATAATCTCCCCTCTAAATTAAAAAAAACTGAGAATTTCTAAAGGTAAAATTAAAAAGCCAATTTTTTTTTTTTTTGAGTATTTAAAAAACGTTTACATCTTTTTAAAAAATATGCATTTAAAGCAATATTAGAAGTGCAGAGCAATCGCATTTTAATATTTATGCGTCTTTTTACTACATTTACTTTTTAGTAATTATAAATAAGTTTATTTCCGCTTTTTCCACAACTTATAAAAGTAATAAAGATCTTAATTACAAGTTTTCTTAGATCTTACTTACTATTATAATCTTTTTAATTATATTAATTGATGTGTGAAAATTACATAGACACAGGTTGCATAGTAACAAGGTTAACATAAGGCAAATGCATCTACATTTATAAATATGGTCAAATTTATTATTACTATTACAGATGTAGCAAACCTCAAGGAGATAAAAATCTCAACATTTCAAATCCAGACTGATGACAAGGAATGCTTAGTAATCTTTTGTGTCCCGTGAGTAGCTAAATTTAAGGAATGCTAGTTAAATAAAAATAAATTTATATGATTTTCTAATTTGGGGAATGCACGCCAATTTAAACTGGAAAGTGCTTCTGCTGCTTTTTCTCTTTTCTTCTACAAAACCTGAGTTATTAGAAATATCCCTATACTTTTAATTTTATAATGGTCCCTAAATTATTATTTTTTAATATAGATATTTTTTGCAACAAAAGTTTAATATATTAAAAAATAAGAGAGCAGAAG
Source organism: Argiope trifasciata (assembly GCA_026543055.1). NCBI lineage: Eukaryota > Metazoa > Arthropoda > Arachnida > Araneae > Araneidae > Argiope > Argiope trifasciata. Next base: position 20,157,998 of record JAPMOQ010023642.1, read on the forward strand.
AGATAAAATCAATGTATTAAAATGTGGCTCTAATTACTTTATTACAAAAGCCGTGGCTCAATATGACTTTCAACACAAGGTATGGCACAATTCGGGATCATAACAAATTCTTCATGAGTCCAAATGGACGGAAAGCATCTAGACAGAATGGCACCTTACATTATCCTATTCTTCAGAATGTTTATATTGCAACTACACTCCTAATAACCAAAGCCTTTCTCTTCCCTACAAAAATATCCATATCTCAACAATATTTTCAGTACAAATTTCTTTTTCACCTCATAATTTGTTTTGATATTAAGATTTAATTTCCCAAGGCTTTTGTACAATTGAAAAAAAGATAAGCCCATTCCAGAACATAAAAAAATATATAAATTTCTTTTTAAAACAGGAATTTGTAACTTAAAAAATTTTTAACCAATTATTTGGAACAAAAATAGTCAAATGTAAATATCTAACAACACTTTGCTAATTATAAAAAGCACGGTACTGAAATTTACTAACAGATTTTTAAGTATAGTAACATAATAATCGTTTTCTATTTTTAGTTTTAAAAAAAATCAATAAGGATAACATCAAAACGAAAACAGGAAAATGGGTAAGTTAACTAAATGCAAACATAAATCTAATGCATAAACCAGAAGAGAGAGAATTTCATAATCATGATATATCTTAAGTACCTTCAGAAATAGGATAAAGTATCTTTTCTAAATTACGGTTCTAATGAAATCCTTAGAACTCCTAGGTGAATACCCATTTCAACATTCAGAAAATATCATGGTTTTGTTTCTAAATGTGTTAAAAAAAGGCAAGGCATTCAAAACAGTCTTGTAATCTATGACTTAATAAATAATCATATGTAAAGACTAGAAGATTATTTGAACAACTGCATATATTTTACAGAAAAATTCATTTAAAAACTTGTTGGAAGACTACACCCTGGTCGGTCTGAGGAAACCAGATACTGAATGCAAGAATTAAAGTACATAAATTGCATATGAATTATTCTAAGGATAAGTTAGAACTTAAAACAAATATATGTCACAAAGCAAGTTCACAGAATATATCTACTTTATGCAAAGGCAACAGAATTCATGAATTTCCATTGAAAAAAAAAAAATTAAGATGGCAAAATATAGATTAACATGTGCAGCAGCATCTACTATAACAAAATATAAGCAGATTTTAAAGATAAAAGTATGAAAGATAGTTAAAACCATAATCACTATTTCTCAAGCTTGTGACGTGCAGAAACAGTTTTTAAAATGAAAAAACAGATATGTATGCACCCTTTCATTGCGTGAAATATTTTTAAAAAAATGCAAAACTGATAATTATACTAAGAACCAAACCTCAACAAATGTTAAATTTTAAGCTTGTCTAAAGTAAATGTCAACTAGTATAATAACATTTTAAATGTTACTACAATATAATGAGAAGTTACTCCACCATCAGTATAATCATACAATAAATAATAATTTTTAACATAGTCAATACTTTTAATTCAGCTTGAATTTAAAAATAACCACTAGAAACTTTTGGGCTAAACAAAACGGCATCTTTCACACGGGAAGGAAAAAAATAAGATCGAATTATAAAATCGCATCTTTTCTCAAAATTATTTTTAATTTCTTATATCTTTTAGTAAATAAACACAATTTTTTCCAAGGCATCAGGTATTGAGCTAATTATTACAAAGAAAAAAAATCTCCTAGTTCCTGGGAGGGGAGTATTTGAAAATATCCTTTTTGATTCAGAAAACAAGTTTCCTAACATTAAAAAAACAAGAATTTTAAATGGAATTTTTGATTCCTTTAAATAATAACAGCCTTCATGTACCTCAATGTATTACACACGCTATAAACTCCCATAAATTGTTTTAAAAATTAAAACAGAAGAAATTTTAGTTAGAACATTCATATCTTTGAATTGAAAACGCCAATGCCCGAACAGCTGACAAGTTAACATTCAAATATATTTTAATAATATATCTATAATTAGAATAATTCACAATATCGATTATTTTCTAATTAAGATAAGGAAAACTTATATATAAAGATATTGCATGATTTAATATCCTTTCTGGTGTTTATTTTTCATACAAACCAAAGCGAACTAAATTTATTCAAAGAAATTATTTTGTTTCTTGATAGCTGAATATAGCGCCATTTAAATTCATTACAACACAAAAATATGGGGGGGGGAGATACTTTAAAATATATTACTTACGTTTAAAAAATACCTTCATTTCCCAAATATCAAGATATAATTTAGAGAGTACAATATAAAATTTTTCAAAGGCTTTAAAGAAAAGAAATGACAACTTTTTAGACAAGAATTAAAATTCCACGAATCCTAATGATAGAACGAGTAGCTTTCAAAGTATATATATGACAAAGAGAATTTAGAGTAAAGAAAACTGTATCCATTAAACACTATGAAATAATTCAAAATCAAGAAAAGAAATTACATGCATAAAAAAGAAATATACTTAATAAATTGTGGAAGCATTACAAAAATTGATGCAATAAGAATTTTCTGAGAAAAGTCAGTCAATAAAACAGATAAGGCTGCATGGAAAGAAACCCTAAAGAAAAATCATCATTGTGATCTATGTTACATCATTTTTTTAACAAGTCAAGCTGATTTGAGAGATTTTATCAGCCCAACTGATTCTCCAAACAAGATTTGTAAAAATGTCTTGCCATTATCTAATAATCCAATTTACAATTGTAAATAAAAATTTCAACAAATTAATACATTGAATTTTACTGTTCAAATATTAGCTATAGCATTAAAAAATTTAATATCTCAAAACTTTTATGTAGATACTATTATTTGCTTAGGAGGGAAACCGATTAAAGACAGTGCATTTTAAAATTTATCGAATTAAACATACTAAACATCAAGAGCAATAAACTGCAACTTGCAAAAAGGACAAATATAATTGGTTGAATATAATGCTCAAAATCACTCCTTGTCTAAAAGAAATTCTGTCTTCATTCTATATATCAATCTTTTTCATTATCATACATATCACATACATACAGTATGAAGTTGGCAACTGTTTTCTTTACAAAAACATTAGACAATCTGCACTAAAAGATGATGCATATATTAATAAACTTTTAGAAGTAGTATTCAATATCCATACTTAAGATTTTTGAGGGAAGAAGAAGTCCTTTTTTCACAAAATTCTTAGCAATTTAGTAATATTTTTCCCTCCTGCATCAAGACCATATTAGCTTTGGGACAATGGATTAATCAATTCCTCAATTTGCTGGATTTCGATTCCTTCATCACAAGAAAAATTACCCAATAATTAAGAATACAAAGTTATTGAAAAACATTACATGTGAGCAAATTCTGGTAATACAGAGAAACAATTTTTCGCCTTCATTAATGATGAATTAAGTGAATATTTAACACTATCAACAAGAAGAAAGCGAGACAGCAAAATGGATGTGACAACAGGGCCAATCTTAGTATCTAATATAATTCTATGATTTAACACCATAAATTTAAATATTCAACGGGAAACTACAAGTGAATAATACAACTTTGTACATTTATATTCATAAAACTTTTAAATTCTTCTAAAATTCATCATATTCAAACTTCAACAAGACCGACTTGGAATAACTTTAAGCATTCTATACACTTTTCAGTCCTCTTCCCAAAACTCAATGTAGGTATTTAAGCTCAAGCTTAACCAACAACAAATATGGCAATAAAAGAATTTTAAATTTTGTTATAATCTCCTAAATAAAATCATACCCACAAAATATTAACAATAAAATATATTGCATGAAATTAAAATTTTCTTAAATTTATATTTGTAATACAAAATTTTATTTTGCAAGGGTTTCATTGGGCAAATAACTTTATATAGCAATGATACTCATGAAATAGTCAATGAAATTTAAAAATAGATATGGTAAAAAGGAGGAAGACAGTATATTCTAATTTACACAGTAGTTATAACATTCACCAACAGAGCAACTCTGCCATCATTTTATATTTTACATAATATGTGTAGAATAAAACTTAACTTCATGTGATATACATAATTCAATTAACTAACAATACAATTTCTGTAAAGAAATCCTTAAAAAATTCTGTAAATAAATTTCAAAATGTTATTTTGTTGAAATGCATACATAACATTAAATGCAAAACACAGATGAAACTCTTTGTCATGTATACATTTCATTCAAAATCAAAACAAATAATGTTTTTCGGTTTGAATGACAAGTTTATGCATTCACCACAAAAAAATGAAATTTTTAAAAACTTTTCACAGAGAAATAAGTTACATTCATCATTAGGCACCGGGTTGTAACAAAAGATTCAAAATAAATTCCAACGGAAATGTTTGAAGGAACTCTGCATCAGAAGACACTTTAGAGGCATTCAAATCAAAATACAAAGTACTTCTTCATATATCAAAAAGTCTGATTAATTAATAAATTATAACTGTAGGAAAAGTATAAAAGCTTCAAAAAGGACTTAAAAATATCTTTGAGTAAAGAACTGATTTCTCCCCTCCTGGTACAAAAAAGAACACAACAAAGATTCTTATTACTCCTGCTTATTGATTTTGAAGGAATTATATTAATAATTCAGAGGGAAAATACTGCAATGAAGTAGTTTCATTTATAGAATAAGTATCAAAGACAGCATTTCAGTAGTAAGAGCATCAAAATAAAGTATTATTCATCAGAAACTATTTTCAGAGGTTAAATTTCAAATCACTGAAAAGTTTCATAAATGGAACTTTAAATATAATGGTAATATTTTAATGGTGATGGCATTTTACATTAAAATACTACTCTGATAATACTTGATTTAATTTATTTAAATTAATCTTGAAGAATTTTCGCACTCGAAGGTTTTTCATAAAAATATTCCCTAACAGCAGTAAAAAAATCATCACCGAAATTAAAATCCAAGTTTTTACTTTCTAAATAAAAAAAATTAATTAACAAATAAAAGATTAATGCATGTACTTTCTAAAAAAATCAGTGACTTAAAAGTCCAAATATTCTTGATCAATAAAAATACTGAATGGTCAAGAAAAGTTTAAGTTCAATCATGATTTCGCTGTTTAATTACAGAAAAAGCTACTGATAAGAGCTACAGAAAACGGCTATTGATAGTTTTTGCATAATACTGACAGCCAACAATTCGTTAGAAGTCCTACTCATTTTTGTAATAGACAATGTTTGTTAATTATAATAAAAAGTGATGCAGCGTTGTGGCTTTCAGTAAGACAATACAATTAAATTGCAGCAACCATTCTAGTGCTTCTAATTTATGTTAGAAAAATTAACATGAATAGGATAAGCTTAACTATTATGAATTTATACCACAGCCATATTTAGGTACCACCAAACACAATGTATATCCAAACCAACAGTATGCAAACTAACAAACTGTAAGTAATTAGCTAGGAGATGTAATAAAATGTAGCCTATTCTTTATTTAAAAAATCACAGATGCATAAAGAAAATTTTAATTTTCCTTACTTGAGCCAAAACTTTTTTCACTTAAAAATGCAGTGATTTGTCTTGAAGTGTGACTGACAAAAAATATAATAAAAAATTGTGCTCTGAAGATGAATTATATCATAAATCGGATATAAAATATTTGAAGGGGAAAAATCTGATAAGGCAATATTTGTTTAAACAAAATCTGAGTGCAATATGCTTATAAAAAGCAAGCATTCATATCCACACAAAAAAAGAAATAGAGAAATATGACAATTACATTTATATTAATTATTCAAAATAACATGTATGTATTGCAGTATTTTCCATCATTTAAAAATCAATTTGCATGTAAAATTAACAACAAATATTACTGACTTGAAAGATGAACGAAATGAATTTGGAAATATAATAATATACTTAATGCAATTTCAAAATATAATAACAACAAACTTAATGCAATGTCTAAATATAATAACAATAAACTTAATGCAATTTCGAAATACAACAAGAAACTTAAATATTCAGTTTAAAAGTATTCAAAACTAAGGCACATAATATGAATGCATCTTTCAGCTCAATTAGCATCTAATTTAAATGAGCCACAATTCTTCTAATGGTGAAATATAATTTTCAGGAAAAACTAATTACATATAATATAACAGTGTATGACAAAAATAATTTTAAACGTTTTAAAGCATGGAAAAAACAGCGACGCTTGGAAAAAAAAATAAAAAGACTAATGATTGACTAGGCATTATTTGCACGAGTGAGAGCACATCGCTTCACATATATCATAACAGACACAAGTGAATTCGTCTAAAAAATTTTAAAAATACTCTAAATGCATAGATATAAAATAAACCGTTTCCGGCTCAATGTATGAATAAATTATGTAGGTCACTTATTTCAAGTTATAATAATGAAATGCCAGATAATCACACAATTACTTTCGTAATTGTGAAAAAATGGCAAAACTTATTTGGAACACACATTCTTAGATATGAACAAATAATGTAGGTCACTTATCATTAGTTTTAATAATGCAGTACTAGATAATCACACAGATACTTTAGTTTTTGAAGAAAAAAGAACAAAACTTAACTGAACATACACAGTTAAATATGAAAAAATTATGTAGGTCACTTATCTCAACAGTAGAAAATCACACAATTACTTTGTTTTTGCCAAAAAATGACAAAACAGAAACATACACTATTAGGTATGAATAAATTATATACATCACTTATTTCAAGTTTAATTTTTTAAAATAATGTAAAGTTAGGTAATAACACAATTACTTTTGTTTAATCAAAATATGACAAAATTTAACTGAAACATGCACATTGATAAGTATGAACAATTTGTATAGGTCACTTATTTCAAGTTTTAATAATGTAAGGCAAGAAAATCACAACTATTTTTGTTTCTGTCAAAATATGACAAAATTTATATGGAACGCACACTATTTGGTATAAACAAATTATGTAGGTCACTTATCGCAAGTTTTATGTAAATATTGCAACAGTAGATAATCACATAATTACCATTTTTCCATCAATATATGAAAATACTTAACTGGAACTCACACTGTTAGGTATGAATAAATTATATAGGTCACTTATTTCAAGTTTTAATAATGCAAGGCTAGAAAATCACAATGATGTTTGTTTCTGTCAAAATATGACAAAACGTATACAAAACGCACACTATTTGGTATGAACAAATTATGTAGGTCACTTATCTCAAGTTTTATGTAAATAATGCAATGGTAGATAATCACATAATTACCTTGTTCCATCAACATATGAAAATACTTAACTGGAACACACACTGTTAGGTATGAACAAATTATATAGGTCACTTATTTCAAGTATTAATATTGCAAGGCTAGAAAATCACAATTATTTCTGTTTATGTCAAAATATGACAAAACTTATATGGAACACACACTATTTGGCATGAATAAATTATGTAGTTCACTTATCCCAAATTTCATGTAAATATTGCAATGCTAGATAATCACACAATAGTTTAATTTTCATCAAAATATAACAATACTTAACTGGAACACACACTGTTAGGTATGAACAAATTATGTAGGTCACTTATCTCAAGTTTTATGTAAATATTACAATGTTAGACAAGCACACGAATACTTTTGTTTTCATCAAAATATGAAAACACTTAACTGGAACACACACTGTTAGGTATGAACAAATTATATAGGTCACTTATTTCAAGTTTCAATAATAAAACGCTAGAAAATCACACAATTACTTTGGTTTTCGTCTAAACATGACAAAACATAAATGGAACACACGTTAGAAATGGAAAATTATGTCAGCCACTTATCTCAAGATTTATGTAAATAATAAAACACTAGAAAACCACACAATTACTTTTGTTTTTGTCAAAAAAATGACAAAATTGAATTGGAACACAATGTTAGGTAATAATAGAGATTAAAAGCGAAAACTTCATGGTACCTTATTTTTTACACAGAAAAAGCATTTGCAAATAAAATCCCTAACACACTTCACATTCATAAGATAACAAATTTCGTGACACATACAAATCATAAGCATATACAACACTTTTTAGATATATCTATGCAAGAAACAGTAACAGGCTAAAATCCCCCTCCTTTGTAGTACAACAAATTTTCATAAACAGAATTTCTTATATTAAAAATTCTGAATATTGCATATATACAAACAATAAAAGTCAGCTACTCTTTAAAATGATGTTATGCAATGCATATAATTTACGATTTTTCACTCAATTGAGCATCAAATACAAGAGCTATTTTAATGTAATTGAAATTGAAAGATTAATTGGGTAAAAAGCTTTTCTCATAATTACTAGCTAGATAGTTTGAATTCTCAACTGATTATAAGTGTATACAACAATTTAGGGACATTTTAAGAAAAACAAATTTACTTCCACAATTCAAATAGAAATTACTATGTATTTAAGAAGAAATAGTTACGAAAAACTATCAAAATCGAATTTCATAGATACACAATAAAACCAACAAAGCTAATAACAGATGTATAAAATAAATATAACTTTACTTCAAAAATAAGAACTTATTCTAACAAAAATCTGAACAAGTTTTCTCACAGCTAAACTATCTACATTTTAAACATCTAAGAGTAGATAAAGTTCGTAATTTTTAGAATCCCTTTCATTAGAGATTTGACTAACGATGGCAATACTGAGGTTCACATGTTTATAAATAGATTTAAATAGACTTAAACAACTATATAAATAGTTTAAACACACAACAAAGACAAAAAAAATCTGTAAATTACATCTGTTCTCCTTTACACAAAAACGAGAAAGATGCACTACCAAAGAAATATGGCAGTTGACTAGTGCAAACATTTGGCATATTAGAACTTAATCTATAAAGTTCATAATATACAGTAAAAACTGTCAATTTACAATAAATATGTTAATTACAATATATGTGTGCATATTTGTATGTATATACATACATTTATATGATGTATATATACATTGAATATTAATATACATGCTTATGTAAAGCAGTAGCTTACATAATACGTATATATACATACATATATTTATGTATGCATACATAGATATTGATAGATATACACTCACATACATACACAGAGAAATTTCATTGCAACTTCTCTTGCATGAGTAAAAAAATTTCTAGAATTTGCATACCAGTAAGTAAGCAATGCCACCAACTTAATTTTGTTCCTAGCTCAAATTCAAATTTTAACCAATGACAAAGATAGAGAAGTGGAAATTTCTAACTTTGTATAACATGTGTATGTATAAATATAAATATATATACATATATATATAATGGGTGCATAAAAGCTTCAGAGTGCTTTTCCATTAGTATTAAATTTGAGCAAGTAATATAAGTGCAAACAACATGTGAAACTTGTGGGTTAAAGAAAGAGGTTTTGTAACTTGAAAATATCAGCTGCATATCCTTCGGCATTTAAGCTAGAGAAATGCAATTTTCAGTAATATTACTCCAAAAGCCTAATTAAAAGAGCAATATTGATTTACTTTAATTTCAAAGAATCGCCAACAAAATAAAAATAATTAAAATGGGTAAATTTAATAATTTTTATAATCACTTTAATGTAACATTTCGGTTTAAAAATTAAAGCATAATATTTTAAAAGGACAATACAAATTTTAAAACATGAGCATAAACAATTTCTTCTAGTTATTATGTAAAATGTGTTGAAAGCTTCAAATGAAATTATATCCGATGTACAATTTTAACAATAGTGTAAAAATATATAGTTGACAAAGGATACTGACTTGATACTTTCAGGAAACACTAAGTCAGTACTGTTAAAATGACTTTACATCCATTGTAGAGCACAAAGAGAAAAGAAAACTGAGTTTTCCATACACCCACCATATATGCATGTACATTGTACCTTTTCATGAGCTAGTAGAACTAATATAACAATGCACTTCCAAAAAATTGCAATTACCAGCAGCACTTTAGCTGCAAAATATCACAAAAACTTTCAAAAAGCCTTCAAACACTTTTTAATGTAGAAAACTAATAGAGAACAAAATGATTCTCTGAGATAAAATAAAACATCATAGCATATATAACAGGATATTTTCTATTTGAGTTGAGTATTTGTAATTTGCAACTCGATTAACATTAAAATATCTTCTTAAATAAACATATATATGAACAGAGTAATAAACCACTAACTTTCATACTTGACGATGAGGTATGACTAGCATGGTATTCTTTAACCACTGTTGGCCTTCATCTTTTGTATATGAATGTTTATTTAAATAAAATCTTATACTATTTTCTGCAACCCATAAGATGCAGAAATGGGTTGAATGCTAAATAGGGAGCACTATACTTTGAACAGACATTAGAATAAAGTTCAGGATAAAACATTACTCTTCTGGCGCAGTTTTATCCGTTGTCGATGCTAAAACTGGTTCGGTATTTCTTCTCTTCATTTTACTTTTCCGTAACATTGTGGCCTGAAAAAAAATGAATTTGATCGTATACAAACAGTCACACAAAAAGTGCAATCATTACAAATAACGTTTTCTTGTTCAATTCTAACTCATGAAAATTAACTTGGATAAGTTCATAGATTTGTACAGAGTGAGTTTATCTTAACCTACCAAGTGAAAGAGCGCGATAGAAGGATCAAAAAACACTACAGAAACTCTGCCATTTATCAGACAGTTTGCGAGTTATGGTGGATAAATGAATACGCTACCAATCGGGAAAAAAATCTTGATTTAAAAAGTTTTAGACAGACTGAAACATAAAATAAGCACATATTTTGAAAAAGCCGGGAATATCTTATAAGACGACAGTATTTTCATAGGAATATTTGGACTTAAAAACCATCTACATATGCCAAAACGCAAAATCCATTAGTCACCTAACAGTCTAATACTGAATATTGCAAATGTCTTTCAAAAACTACAGTTTGTAAAATTTACCAAAAACCTGTCCATTCCATAGCTTTCGAGTGTGCCTAGAACAAACCATATGAATGTTCCAGTTCAGGAGAAATGTAGCTTTTTTTTTGTACAATACACAAATAAAATCGGTGTTCGTCAAAAAAAAAAACCCTCGCAAGGAACCATTTTCACTTCTGATTAGAATCTCCTGTCCCCTTAAAGTCTGTTGTTTTAATCATGGTAAAAAAAAAAGAAATTTTTAAAGTCAAATAAGAAAAGTCGCCTCTTTATTAAGTTATAAACACAATGGAAATAAAACGATAGTCCTTTTAATATTATTTGAAAAAAATTTTATTAGCGAATTTGTAGATTTTCCATTTAGACCTCATCCTTTTAGTTGCCTACTTTTCAAAGATTGCCTGATATCAGTAGCGTATAGCAATATAAAGACTAAATTTCTCCTGAACTCGAATACCGACACAGTAGTTTATTGTCGGCTTATTCGAAAGCTGATGGGATTTACAAGAATTTGAAAAAAATGTCAAATTTTAGTAAGAATGGTATTTGCAATATTCAAGAAAAAAGATTACGGCGATAATTCTATTTTACATTCGTAAAAGCTTCTGTGCTTCTAACCTATTTCAGATAACGTAATCAAACATTTTAAATTATGATTTTTCCAGGAAGGTAGAATTAATCCATTGGCTTATCCGCCATAAGTTGCACGCGATAAGAGAGATTGATGATGGATCTATTGATAGACCTTGTTTCAAGAGTGATTGATGGGTGGATGAGAAGAAAAAAAAAGCAAAGACTTTGATATTATATTTAGTACTAGCTGGTACCAGTGCGTTGCTGCCGCAGAAATAATTTTGGAAATATCGTTTGAAATTTAAAATAACTATCTTATTTACTTAGAAATGATAGCAAATATAATGTTTATTTTGTATCGGAAATGAATACATTCATTGAAATTAATATATAAAGGAGAAGCGTAAATAATATTAATTCTATCTTTTTAACTTTATTATTCAAGACTAGAGTTGGCAATATTTTTTGTTTGTTTGTTTGTTTCTCCATCTTCAGCAGAACAAATAAATGTAAGTAATAAGTATTCAAAGTTTCATGGCAGTCGGATGAGAGGTGCAGCAGCGTATGAGACATACAAAACATTCATTTTTATTTATATAAATATAAGAGGGACATATTCTTGACTGGTATACGCGCCGTTTCATGAGATAAAGAGCGGAAATGGCTAAAGATGAAATATATACAGTTAAAAAAACATGCACGCTAATAGCGTCGTTGACGTAGAAAGCTGAACTATGTTACATCAAACTAATTTCTTTTATCATTTTGATCAAGGAGTGTTCAAATAAATTGAATCCAGAGAGATTAATCTAATCAAAAACGGATATACTTGGTAACTTGATATTGTTACGGGGCTTCTTCCACAAAGTCAATAAAAATCAACAACAATCAAAGGGTTTGCTGTAGTGGGTATAAGGGCCTTATCACACGGTGAAATTTCGTCAGCACATTTCCGTTTCTACACTCAAAACCGGTCAAGCAAGTTTCATAATCGACAACTTTTTCTAACCAGCTAGAAAATGCCGTCGGAAATATTGTCCATAAACGAAATTCAACCAATCATGTGAAACATTGAAGTGACGTCACTTTTATTGTCGCTTGCTGACAGAAAGTGCCGATGATATTTTGCCGTGTGATAAGGCCTTAAGGTGACACAATCAACATGCCTCGGCGACAAGTAAGAATGTTTATTAAACACGAAGGTACGAATATACAGATGGCATAAAATAGCAGATAAATATAAAGAAAAATCAATAAACAGCAGAGCTCCCAACAAACAACAGAATGTGAGTAGCACAACAATGATAAGTAGCTCGAAGCGCTCAGAAAGATAATTTGTTTCACCAATAACTTGAGCTGAACTCAAATGTCTGACATAGCTCAGTTTTAAGGCCTTTTATATGTTCCGGAGACAAGGCAGAGAGGCAAGACAAGGCACCTTAAATCGCGCTCTAAAGGATTTATCACCAAAATTCTCGAAGATTCTAAAATCTTCTATTTTGTCGCCAAATTGTAACCAAGACCGGGGGTCATTAATCTGGCATCCGTACACAAACTAACTGAACTATCTGCGCTGGAAAGCAATTCGTGACAATATTTTTAATCTATATCAGTTTTGTGTACCTGATGCAATGTATCAAGTTGAAATAATATTACCCAACTTTAGCATGAAGAACACTTTTGAAGAAGAAATGAAAATCATATCAGTTATTCTCAATAAAGTAACACACCAAAGAAATTACCATAACTAATTTTTGTTTTATGATAAAAAAATGAAAGAAATTAGTTTTCACTCTTTCAGATTGTTATGGATAAATATTCTTACTGTGATAATCTAAAAGCGAGAATACCGACGAAAAATTAGAAACTAAGACGATTCTCCACAGTGACATAATTTCATCAATTGTAAACTGAACGAGTGTTAAACTCGTTTTAATAACGCGATGAAAAACAATGAACGAGTTATTAAATAGCTATTAGCAAATAAATAATTCATTCATTCTAACAATATTAAAGTAACTTCAAAATTCTTTCGAAGATGTTTTGTTTCAAAATTTAGAAAACAAACCGTAGCATTTAAATTTGAATACTAAAATTTAGTTGTTATGTTACAATAAAAAATGAGCGATTAATCAACAACTAATTAGAATTCCCATTAGAAGGAAATGATGGCCAAATAAAAATATATTAATATTTAGTTTTGAAGCAATAAATTTGACCTTTTGAAACTATTACTATAAATAAAATTATAGGTAGGATTTTAGAATAATATTATAATGAAAATAATCTTAAATAATGAAATTAAAATTAGTAGAAACAAATTGTAAACTTAAGAAAAGAAAACAATCTTTTAATTGATGGCCTCAATAATGGTTAAAAAGAATACACAGATAATATTTAATTCATGATCCGTTACACTAATTGTTAATGTCTGATTTTTAAAGTTTGAAGGTTAATATGGAATTTTCAGCTCACTTTTTCACAGTGAAAACATAACACACTGCTGTTTAAGGTACATTCCTCTAAAAACCACTTTTTAAATTACAAGAAGTTATAAAAATTTGTTACTAAAAACCTTATTTTACTAAGAATTGACAATTTTCAATTCTTGCATCATCTTTAATAAAATAACTTAAAATATTTATTACAGAGCGAATATAATTTTTTTAAGTATAAGGAGGTTTACATATGATATGAAAACATACACAGAATATTTCTAATTACATTTCAAAATTACCTTCTCAAAGGCAAACAAATTTGAAATAAGGCATTAAATCACTTTACACTACAAAGCATTTTATAACAAATAATATCTATTTTTATTCAGATCAAACACAAAAACAAACCTTGAGAGCAGATCTCAGAACAACTACTTCACATGGGCTTTGTATCCATGGCTCACCGTCAACTTGAATTGGTACTTCAGTATTTAGACGAATTCGTAACTAAAATTTTAAAACATCTTCAAATTTCAGAGTAGAAATAATGTATTATTTACAAAACTAACATGAAAAATTATCCAATTTCTTTATATTTGAAATTTTGCATCTTGTTTTAACACATTTTTACACCATTAAATTAATTTTCTAAAGCTCTAATCTTTGGCAAAATTTTCAAATGAGAAGCATCATGAATAAAAAATCCAATGCTTTTTTTTGTTTGTTCATTTTGATATAACTATTTCTCATTATATTTTTTGAAGTTTCTGAATGAGAGTGTTAAGTAATCCATTCATTCAGAAATATTTTAGTTATTTTAATGCTTCAAAATGAGAATTTTTTTATTTCAAATTTAATTTTATTTGTCAGTTGAATATTAAAGAATGTATAGAAACACAGCTTATTTTTTCATTCAAGAACCATGCAATATATTTCTTAATCTATTTGCAAAAGTGTAAGCAAATCATTTGATTCATCTCTAAATTAAGTGATTTTTGCTTTATATTTCTTTTTAGTCAAAATAATATTAAACAAATTAAATTTTTTTTTTTTTTTTTTTACAAATGTTTTAAAATTTTTGTCACTTAACTAATAAATTTTGGTTTCACAGATGTTATTTCGATCTATTTTATGTAAAAATTAAAAATAAAGCTATTTAAGAGCATTTTTAAAAAGAATTCATAGTGACACATAGTCCCATACCTAAATACAATGCACAACTGTGACATTAACAAAATGCAGCTCATAGTAGAGCTACAAACAAGTACTGCAATTTTAAGAATTTGTTCTGACTTTTATGAGATGTAATTTTAAAAATTTATAATTCATAGAGAGGCTTCCTTACATTTCTTTGAAAAAAATTTTAATTTAATTTTCACATCTGAATTTTTGGTTTTCAAGAATTGTTGCTAATTTCAGAGTGTAACAAAATTTTGAAAGAATTAAAGTTAATACTATAGCATTTTTATATTTTGAAATTGAAAACAAGACATATTAAAAAATTTTGGTGATTTATGAAGAGCTGAAAAAATTGCATGCTGATAAACTAAATTAAAATTAAAATGTTTTAAATTCTTCTTCTTCTGCAAAATTCCAAAATTAATTATTTGATTTTATTATTAAGAATTACTATCTGTTTAAAGGATATATTAATCTTTTGATTGGCAAATGGAGAAAAGGAGAAGTAAAAAAAATAATTAGGAATGCACATACTAAGTAAGATGAGATAATGCATTTATGTTTTCATAGAAATTTATTTTAATCAATTTTAATCTAATTATTACCCAGAAATCAGCACAATAAAAGACATTCTTACAATATCCATGTAAAGCAAATGGCGATGTATACATCTAAAATTGTAATGTTTTCACTTTATCCGAGTTCTAAAAATTATTGTTTCCTTATCACTCGAACTCAGACTTCATTTTAGCTACACGAGTTGCATACTCTCTTATTTTCCCTCAGATGCCTCGAAGCCATACAAGTTAAAATACCTTCCTAAGTTATATGATTCATTCTTCCAGTTTTTTTTTCCCCTATATAAACTATGCTGATAAATGTTCTTGTATAAAAAAAGCTCTTTTCTTGAAAAAAATGAAAACCAAAACTATTATTTAAAGAGCGACATATTTGCTTTCTTTCCAAATAAAATATGTCACACACACACAATCAGGCACAGATTAAGGAGTAGCGACTTTATTAGTGCATCACGGTCCCTAGGAAATATTACGTACGTATGTACGTTTGCATGCAATGACATTTTTTAATCTGTTTGTATCCTGAATAATTCCCCCCCCCAAATTAGACCATAATTTCTTTATTCGAAATTTGCTGTTACATTCTGATTCAAACCCGAATTTTTAATTATTTCTAACTCACCCTCTCAAAACTGAGTAATGCAATTCTCAAGAGCAGGAATAAAAATCCCTAATGTCACTGGTATTCCTTTTAAAGATATTTATGATTCCCTTTCCTGAATCGACATGTGTCAAAGAAATCCTTGTAAAAATCTTTTAGTAAATGCCATTGTGGAAAATTTTTCTAACACTTTTTTGTATTCCTGTAAGAACAGGCATGTACTCAGACATGTTTCACCATCCTTCTATGACCGTTCATGGAAAAATAAATTGAATTTATTCCAAATTTCTCTTCTTTTTGGTCACTTCCATTAGAATGCCATTCCAACAATATTCCTAGATAATCACTTTTGCAAGATTTTTATTATGTTGGTCCTCATACTTTATAATGTTTTATAATTAAATATAAATTATACATTATTTAAAATGCCATTTTAATTACCTTATAATCTATAAAAAATACTTTAAAATTTATATTTGAATTATTTTATATGCAAGATATTGAAACAAACTCTCCAGAAAGCGGCTCATAATTGCTATTCTTTAAATTTCAGTTTGCCAAAATGTGCTATGTAAAACTGCTTATATAGAAATTTTTAAATTAATATTAATAAAATCGTCTATTTTTGGAAGTTCAGGAGGGGAATTAGGGATCGATTAATTCGACATTTCCACGTTGGTCATAACGTAAAGTAAAAGCCCTTCATTCTGATGCAGCTATTATCCCTCTCTTTTTCAAGATTTCAATTCTCTTTTCTTCTTGCTTGCTAATGCACATGATCAAGAAAGAGAGATTTTAAGCAATCTGTAATACTGCATTTTCTAGCCAGTGATGTCAAAAAATGACTAGTTAGTATTTGAGAAGCAAACATTTCAGCAAGCACTTTCTGATATGCTTGAAAATCAGTGACATAGTTAGGGTTAGGCAGGCAGGTTGAATGCCCTGTGAACCTCAAGAGGAAATGCAAAATTATGGAATAATGTAACTGTTTGCATATTATATATATATATATATATATATATATATATATATATATGAAGAGGTTAAATTTTTATTCTCTGATCATTCCTAACAAATCAGCAAGAAAACCAATTAGTGTTTTGAAATGCCTAAGGGATTGTTTAGAATTGCTTTACACTAAACAGTATTAAAAAGACCATAAAAAAGAAAACATTATATATAATTGTCCTTAGCATTGAAATTAAACACACAAAAAAATTAAAAAATATTTCATGCAAAGGAAGAGAAGTGAACAGAGTAACGAGCTATTAGTTGAATATACTTGCTACTATTTAAGGCTGGAAGGAATTTATTTCAATATGAATTCAAACAAGAAACCAAATTAAAATGCAAAATCTTGAATATAAAACTGAATCAAGTTATCATGATTGGCTCAACCTAAGTAATTTTGTTCCAATTTTTGAACTATGGAATGAGAAGTTGACAAATCTTCTGTTAGCTGCAAAATACTTTATTTGATGTTTATTTTTTTAAACTCATTCCTTTAATACATGATTTCAAGCCTCTAAAAAAGAAAAAAACTTATAAATGGAATGTGGTCATTCAAGCAGAAAAGGAAAAGTTGCTTCATTTATACTGATATGAATATTTAAATACAATACTTCATTTTTTATCATTCCTACCAGTAATTAGGAGCAAATTAATTATTAACTCAATGGAGACAGCAGCTATTCATTTCATAATAATTGAAGTAATTTTTTGGGGAAAAAAGAATTACTTTTTCGTTTATTCAATGAATTTTAACATATTTTGATAACATTTAAGGTAAATATTTATATTCAAGAATTGCAGGTTCAATTTCAAAAATTCATTCCCTGGATTCAAGGCATATTAATTATGAACAAAGATTCATTACACTATTTAATTAGGTAAGTGAAATTAGAGAAATTATAAACCACAGCTATCATAAATAAAAATACAGGAAAAGCTGACAAAATACTTTAATTCTAAAACAACATGGTGAGCTCAAATTTGAAAGCATTTACATTGCACTTGAAGGCTTCAACATCAAGGGACATCGATAAATTTAATTCCCCTCTCCCTATATTTGCACATATTGTAAAGGATCCGCATTACTGCTCCATTGACATGTTAGTTTCATTGCTGAAAAATTATTAATAATAATTCTCAATGTATATTGAATTGGTGTAAAGCTAATGTGCATTAACCATTGATAATAAAAGTTAAATTTATAGAAAATGCAAGAATCATTCCAACCAAGAATCTATACTGCAATACTTTTACAGTACAATCCTTACCAAGTGATGTTGTGCCCTATCAAAAACCCTAGCCAGGTTGAAGGGAAGACGATTTTTTCTGTGAAGTTTTGTTGCTCTCTAACTGTTTATGATGAGGAGTATTATTGTTTCGTATTTGGCGATTTGTTATTTGCCTGGGTAGTTAATTGTCAACAGGTCTCTCGATACATATTTTGGTAGTACTTATGATGTCAATGATCTGTGTTTTCTGGAATATTCATGGAATAAAGTGTCATTTGCCATTATTCAGATGTTGGACTTATTTCATCTTACATCTATCAGGTGATTTTCATAACAAAATATACTTATTTATATTGAAGAAAATGACAGCTCTCAATTTCATTTATACAAGGCAGACTGACAAAGAATCATAAACATCAAAAACTAAATGTTGTTTTTATGAACTGACAACTATTAATAACACAACTTGACTAAGTATGATAAATGCCTTATGAAAAAAAAAAATGAAAGGATTTCTAGAGGAAAATTGTCTTACATGGCCGCCTTGTGCAATGCGAATGGCACTTCTTAATCCACTTTGTATTTGGCCCATATGTACAACACCCATCACACCAACTACTTCCAGCATTCCATCATAATGTGTAGGTTTAGAAAAACTATCTTCTCTTTCCGGTCCCCATGGGTTAGCACCAGATCCCCAACTGCAAGAAACATTTTTTAACTGCAGTTTCGACTTTTTTTAATAAAGAAAAGAAATATAAGGCTCTTTTTCAAATGTTTATATACATACCTCAAAATGTTAAGAATTATTATTCCCTCCACAGGAGGCAAGTCTATGACTTTACCATCAACTTCTAATCTGATTTCTTTATGTAGATCTTTCCATGTTTTTCGACTCACCATCTTTCTTAGACCCATTTTTACATAAACACCTTTGTTATGCAATCTAAAAATATTTTTAAAAACGTAACATAAAACAACGGTATATAATATAAAATGGTGAACTTATTTATAAGTAACCTCTTGATATGTAAGACAGACTTAAAACACATTTAGTTAATTATTTATATATATATATATATATATATATATATATATATATATATATATATATATATATATATATATATAAAGATTTTTACAGATGAACCATATACATAAAAAATTTCACAATGCAAAACTGTTGTTATAAAATATTCCATATGATATGAACTTATTTACATTTAAAAATGTGAAAAACAATATAAATTTAAAGGGTTAATGCAAAAAATACTAGAAATGTAAAAAGTTTTGCTTCCAAAGGAAAAAAAAATATTCCTCTTTTTACTATTTGAAAAAAACTTTAAGGGTAAATTATTATTATTTAAATTTCTGGCATAGTAAGCATTTGTTTTTAAGAGCAATTCCTTCATACCATGGGCATAACACTGAAAATATCCTTTATTTTAAGATCATATAACTATGCTTTAAAAAAATGTGAACTTTTTTCTTTTCGAATAAGTAGATATTTTTTCTTAATTACTAATTCAAATTAATGAAATCAAAAGAATTTTAATAACAGCTTAAGTACTGTCTAAATTTACCTGCTATTAAATTTGTTTGGGTTTTCCTCTCTTGCATTGTGAAAATCCAGACATAAATCTGCATCTATGCCAATACCAAAATAATTGTTCATCACAAATATTGCTGTATTGTCTTCAGATGTAGAAACTGAACTATTAGCCACAGCTGTGACACCACCTTTATCATCAGGTTTATCATCTGTATGGAAAACAACTGTCCACCTTTAACGCAAAATGAGGTATATTTGATCAATTACATCCAAAATTTGATTCGTTTTTAAATTTATCACTTCTAATAATCAAAAACTGAATACAATATTAACATTAATAATATATAGAAAATGATTTTAATTACTAGTCAGAAATGCTAGATTATATAAAAGTAATGACTTTTTAAAAACTACATCCAAAAAATAAAATCTTGTACAAATCTGCAATATTTTTCTGCTTCTGGTCTCATGTATTACCTCAAAAGTGGCAAGGAATGCATTATGCTTATTATCTTTATGTGTGTATGTGTGTGATATATTTTGTATAAAATCTGTGCCTTTACTTAATTTAGAAAAGGCCCTAAATTGAAACAAAATTGAACTAAAATAAAATCAAGGTTCATTTCTAGAACACAAGTATAGCCCTTTTGGACGGCTATACTTTGCAGGAGGCTGATATGCAGGAAATAAGGTGTGCAAACATCTAGAGTTCTTTGATAGATAAGACCTTCGTCCAGTTAGATGCATGTTTGCAAAGTTGTTTTCAATACCCTTTTTAAGTAGTTAGCTGAGAAATTATCTTTTCAAAATGATGTGAAGTGTTTGAAGGAAGTTTCTTAATTTTCAAAATAAAGTGATGAAACTTCAGCTGCATCAAAAGTTATTTCACCTTTGAAAGAATTCAAACTGACTATTCTTTCAACAATATCACGCCCAGCATTGCATGAATCAAAAACCCAATGGTAAAAATTCGAAAGAAGGAGGAAAACCTGTACGGACAACAACAGATAAAGTTCTGATTCGATGATAAAAAGTATACGAACATGTGTTATTATTTGTAATCTATTATAATCAAATTCAACATTTATTGATGTTGAATTGCTACTGATGCATCACATACTTTACTACTCCACATTTGAATAAAAATTTGAAAGCAGATATAGTTATTCATTTAATAATTGTTCCTATAATTCTACCTATTTTATTGGATGCCTTAAAGTAACAGGTTAATTAACCAAAAATTCCTGTTTAAATCTTTTTGATTGAACACAATAAAATTAGTTCAAATTAATTGGCATTAAAAATTCAGCATTTATCAATCAAACATAATAAATAGAATAATAAATAAGAGAGAATAAAATTGATAAATAAGAGTACCAGAAACAACATAAGTATACTTAGAAGTTTAAGAATAGATACAAGGTTCAATTTTTGGAATCATAGCTTAAAATTTAAAATTCTATTTCAAAAGGTGTAAGAACTGCATTATAATTCATAACAGAATCCTTTGACAAATCACAATTTACTAATCAAAAGTTACATCAAAAGTTACTAATAATTTCTTTTTTCTGCTTTAAGCATGAAATCTTTTTAAAAAATAAAGTAACTTGTGATGTTTGGCCACCACTAGCGACGTCTGCGGAAATGATTGGTGAGATTTGCCGCCACCGTTGAGATTTATTGTTTTTTTATGTATATGATTAAAAGCGCTTGTGTGGAGGTGGGAAAATGATGGTTGCAGTTTTGATTTAAATTTAGATCTTTCAAAAGAAAAGTCTGAGAGCTGCATTTTGTTTGAGTCATGTGTCTTTTATAAGTTTAACACGCTCTTGTCTTTACAACATGTTCTGTTTCAAAAACTAGAGATTAGTAAAGTGTAGTTGTTGATTTGAATTTTGACTTTAAAAAATACTTCAGAACGTTAGAAAAGAAGTAGAAAAGTTTAGTGCTTGTACTGAATGAAACTGGCGAAGCAGCGACGACAAAAATGAAGTTAGTTTAGCTAAAGAAAGTAGTTGAAAGCGAACCATATCCCTCAATAGGTAGGCTATCCACGTTTATGCTCCAAAATAATTAACTTAATAACTCTTAATTTTAAATATTCTCAACTTAATAATTCCAAAACACAATGAGCAAAAAAATTATATTAAATGTTGACAACAGAAACAAATCTTTAAACCAATAAGTCAATCAGGAGAGGTTAAAAATGCATGCTTCACTACATTATGCAGCTGAGTACACGACATATTGCACTTTGTTAGGAAATGAATTAATTTATAACGGATAATTCTCTTATAGATCCGAATAAAGTTGCAGAGAGAATAAGTTTTTCCAAAATATCTTTTGCAAGATGTTTGGATTTTGAATTAAAGAGCTGCTGCTAGTTATGTAAATATTGAAAATAGAGTATGTTGTACAATATAAAATACTTAATTTGAATATTGTTTTAGTATCAAAAACAATCCTTACAAAAAATAATATAAGGATGTTAAAAAATGCCAAATATTTCTCCCTTGTAAATCTGATTGGTTAGTCAAATTCAGGTGTTCAAATCAAGAAAAGTACAATCGACATATGTGTCTAAAAAATGAATTATACGAAATTCGCTATCTTAAAAATCCTTCAAAAATAAACATGGGATATAATACAGATCTTTGATCACACTACACCTGTTAAAAGCTTCTATGCTTGCATAATCCAATAATTTTCAGTTTTTGCCTTATATTAGTTTATCAACCAATAACAGTATTATCCTTAACCTCATTAACTGTACTTTCTTTGAAACAATTAAAAATTTACTGGAATAAATTCAAATGAAAATTGTATACATAAATATTATAATGATGAAAATAAATACACAGAACCAGAAAGTACATTCTTTTTAAATGAAAGTAAATTATTAAGAAGATTTTCTGATTTCATATATTCCAACAAAATTTCACTTAACTAAATTTTGATTTTTATGTGTTATATTCAGTGGTGACTAATCAGCTCAGAAATAAGCTGACTTGCAAAAACATTTATCAAGAAATATCAATTTAAAAATTAACTCATATGAAGTTTAACATTTTTAATTTCAAGCCAATAATGAAACATTAAATTTCAAAAATACTTAATAACTGCTATATGATATGAGTTCATTTTAACTTTATGAATATTGAAATGTTGATACAAAATATGTATCACCTGTCACATTTCTGTCTTCATGCAATCAGTTTGATAATACTTGCCCCAAAAGGAAAATAAAACATGCAAAATATGATCTGCAAAGTTCAGTGCTCTTTTGCAAGTAATAATTAACAATTACTGCAATGTTTTTTACAAGAAATGGATACATCCTTATGAGAATTTCCATCTAAACATATTTGAAAATCATCCACATATTGTTTTTTCAAGGAGTGACCTTACAAAAGAAAATGTACATCTAACAAACCATATGTATTCTGTCTATTCAGGAAGAAACATAACCAGAACTCATGCATGCCCAAAGATAGACAACAAAAAAAAAAATCTGTAAGCACGAAGTGGAACTTTAGATGGAAATAAAAGAAAGAAGGAATCAGTTTGTTGAGATTGCCATTCATCTGAATGCAGCTCTAGTGCCACTAAATCCAAAGCAGAATAAAGATGATCTTGAATGCCAAATCAATCAATGTGAGTAAAGAGCTTTAAATAGTCTGCTCGGTGACAATTTCGACCTACTTTTAATCTGATTGTTGTTTCATTTTCTTCAATCTGTATTACTTTTTTTATTTTCTATCTTCTTTTCGTGTTTTTATCGTCTTTTTTCTATTTTTCTTTATCATTGAGCTTTCGAAACAAAAAGCAAACAAAGAGCGTTGAATTTTCAAAGAGGAAACAGTAGCAAATTTGTTGAAATGTTAATTTTAATGATACAATGTGCCAATAGATGGCGTTATGAGCAATTCTGTGTGCTATATGTGTGTGTGTGTGCACTCACTAAATAAAGCTCTTCTTTTTCCACTGTCTCCAGCTAAACAGGTATGTGACTAATTCATTAGTGTCTTAATTCTTGCTTCGCTGCTTTTATATTTAACTCTGATTTGTTCAGTTTATGGGTCCAGAAGAGCTTTAAGAATAAGATTGTAATTTTTGTAAGAATGATTATGATAAATATTTTGTGTGTGTGTATGAATTAAATGGAAGACATATGGAAAACCACATGGTAGTGGGCCTAAGTGTATAACTATGATTGATATTTTTTTAATTTTTGATCTTGTATTTTAATTAAATAATTAAGAAAATTCCTATATGAGAAGAAATTAATTTAAATAGACAACTTATTAAAATTTCTCTCAAAGGAGCAAGGTGTGAGAAGGTTCATTCAATGATAGACAGTTAACTGGCATGGCTAATTACATAGATCGAAAATTTGCAATGAAAATGGATATAAGGATATAAAAGCACTGTCTTATATTGTTGAAGGGGTAAGTGAGACAATCTTTAATGACTTAAAGGAATTATCTAGTGGGAAGGTGGCTTGGCAAGTGTTGGCAGAAATCTATGAGGATAAAGGAATCACAAGAAATGTCTCAATCATAAAGGAATTGTTTAACATTCGCAACACAGATTGTAAAGATATATCTGATTATTTGCATAGAGCTATTTCTGCAAATCAGTAGCTAAAATCTACAGGCATTAACCCTGACGAGGAGTTAATTGCTGGGATAATTCTAGCAAACTTACCTCAGATTACCTAACAGATTTCAGCCACTCATTATGGCCTTCAAGAATTGTGGTGAGGAAATTACTGTGGATAATGTAAGAAATAGATAATTAGCTGATGTAAAACCCCAAGTAGAAGCTAATAGGGAACAGACTTTTGTTCATGAAATGTGTAAGAAATATTTAAAGGTTACATTTTTTAAATGTCACTTATATGAGCACAAAAACTCAGATTGTTCTAAGGTTACATATAATGAATGGAAATCTGAGAAAAGAAATGGTTTTAAGACATAAAAGCCAAAGAGGGATGAAGCTTACATGGAATATGTGTATATTGCTAGCTCTAGTCCAGATCCTAATGTTTGGTTTATCGATTCGTGTGCTTCATATTGCATGACTCCAAACAAGAAATTAATTGATGATTAGACTACACCTAGTGTAAAATTAATTAAAAACTGGGAGTTCAGTGATAGAAGTTAAGGGTATGGGTAACATAACATTCCTCTTGTCTTAAAATGGAAAAAAGTGCATGTAACTTTTAGCATTGCCTTGCATGTACCCAAGTTAATAGCTAATTTATTGCCTATTAAGTATTTAAATAAAACTTTTGAAATGATTAGCACATTTACTGGAGAAAGGTGTTTGGTCTATAAAGACAAGCATTTAGTTGCTAGTGGGATAGGTGTCGGTGTCAATTTACATTCATAAGATATAAGTAGTGAATGGCCTTCATAACTCACAATATTTCAAATGATTTATTGCATAAAAGAGTACGGCACTTAAGCAAAGGGGGAATGACAAAGCTGAAAGATATGGGCGCTGGCTTTACTTTTAATGGAGAGTTGCCTGATTGTACTACCTGTATCAAGGGCAAGGCAATCAGCCGTTTTCTAAGAGAAAAGTTAAATGTGCCAAAGAAATTTGCGTTATTGTGCATATAGATGTATGTGGGCCAATGAATGTCACATCAATTGGTGGTTCTCAAAATTTCATTTCTTTCATTCAGGACTTGTCACAAATGATTTCTGTATTTTTTAAAATATAAATCAGAAGTGTTTGTAAAATTCAGGAAATTTCAGTCACATGTTGAGAAACAAACTGGCAGGTTAACTAAGGTATTGCTCTCAGATAATGGAACAGAATACATCAATTATGAGATGATGAAATATCTAGAATCAAAAGGGGCTCAGCAGCAAGTCTATTCCACATACACCTGAACAAATAGTGGTAGCTGAGAGGAATAATAAAACTCTTGTTGAATGGGCAAGATCAATGATAGCTGATGCTCATCTTGATCGAAAATACTGGGTAGAAGTTGTTCAAACTGCTAGTCATTGTAAAAATATTGCCCCCTACAGTGGCAATTGCAGGTGTGACTCCTTATGAAAAATGGAGTGGAGATTAACCTAACTTGGAGTACTTAAAGAAGTTTTTGGGTGTTGTGCATTTGTTCATATCCCTAAAGAAAAGCGAAAAAAATGGGATGCTAAAGAAAGGGAAATGATGTTCACTAGGTACAAGATAGGGCAGGTTATCATTTGATAGATCCAGTAACTAATGAAATAATAAATGTATATGTACATTTTTTAGGAAATCAAATGCATAATCAAACAAATGGTGGTAAACTCGAATTTTATGATGACTCTTTATTCAGTGGGAGTATAACTAGTTTTTCAGACAGTGAGACTAATAATAATTCCAATAATGAAACAGAAAGGTTAGGAAATGATAATGCTGAAAAGGATTAGCCAGATAATATTATTTCTCTTAGTGATAATGCTACTGAGAATAATGCCTATATTAACAATTCAGTAGATAATTCTCTGCCTACATTGACTCGTCCATACAAAGATATGAAAATTCCAAATCGTTATGAAGATTTTGATATGCATGGTATACCAGATTTCCAAATGCTCACTTTAATTCGCATGTGTTATCTAAAAGCTTAGGCAACGATAAATTATTGGTGCTTACAGCCTAAAACAAATGAAGAGGCATTAAATGGTCCTGATGGGAATCATTGAAGAGGTTCAATAACTAAAAATATATTTGATCATATCAAAAATAAAACATCGGAAACTGTAGACCAGCCTAAGAATAAAAGTACTGTAAACATGTGTTTAAAGAGCTTCAAAGGTGAGATAGAAAGGTATAAAAGTCAGTTGGCAATCAAGGGCTTCTCAGATTGAGGGGATAGATTAATGAAATATTCTCACCAGTTATTCGTTATGTTATTTTAAAAGTGTTGTTAGCTATGCAGTTATTTATGATTGGGAAATTTATCAAATGGTTGCAATTATGGCTTTCGCACAGGGAACCGTAGATGAGAAAATTTATATGAAAATACCGGAAGGTTGTAATGAATACTACGATAAAAATCTTGAAGAGAAGGTTCAAAATAAAGCATGAGATGGCTTAAAACAAAGTGGCAGACTTTGGTACCAAACATTAGAAAAGGGTTTGGTTGAAATGGGATTGAGACAAAGATCCTTTGATAGCTGTGCCTTTATTAAAAGATATCAAAACAATGATCTAGCTATAGTAACCATTTATGTTGATGATTTGCTAATTTTTAGCAATTCTGTAAAGCTTAAAAATTGGGTTAAACTTAAAGGGGGATTTAAAATGATATTTAGGTACTGCAAATTATTGTTTAGGAATTAAAATTGAACATGATAGGAAAATCGGGTCTATTAGCCTGAATCAAACTCAGTATTTAGAGAGTATGTTTTGTAAGTATTGCATGCATGAGTAGCATCTTGTTACAACACCTCTGAATAGTAATAATACATTAAATAAATTTACAAATAGTAAGGAGGATTTGAGAAAAATTCTATTTCAAGCAGTAGTTGGAAGCCTAATTTATGCTGCTGAGGCAATTTGGCCAGATAGCAAAAGTTTTGCAGTGAATTTAATGCACCAGTTCTGCAACAATCCTAGTAAAACACACTGGACTGCTATAAAACATATCAAGATACCTTAGAGGGGTCATAAGCACCATTCTCTGCTAAGTGGAGCTGTGTCATGGTCTAGTAAAAGGTAACACACATTTGCAACAAGAAGCTATGTGAATACTCTAGAACTGTGATGAATAGAAGTATAAGTTATATTACTTTATATATATAACCAAGTTTGTTTGTTTTTAAACATGATCTAGGCATCTATTTGTTGATTTTGTGTGTACATTAATCAAATTTCTGGTTTATGTATATTGTGTATATAGTTTAAAACTAAACTAGGAGTGTTGAAATGTTAGTTTTAATGATACAATGTGCCAATAGATGGCATCATGAGCAATTCTGTATGCTATATATACATGTTCTCACTAAATAAAACTCTTCTCTTCCTGTCTCCAACTAAACAGGTAAGTGACTGCATCATTTGTGTCTTAATACTTGATTTGCTGCTCTAATATGTAACTCTGATTTGTCCAAAATTAGATTTTTAAAAATGAAAAAGATTTTTTTAAAAAAATTATTTCAGGGGGTGTTGCAGCTCAAGATACCTAATTGATTATTCACCACTGATTGTATTACAGTAGTCCTTTAGGGAAACATTTTTATCTTGTATGTTGCTTTTCCACTTTTATATATTTTATTTTTCTGTCACATGCAAACTTATTTCAGTAAGAATATGAATTACCATCCATGAACCAAAAAAT
Organism: Argiope trifasciata; assembly: GCA_026543055.1. NCBI lineage: Eukaryota > Metazoa > Arthropoda > Arachnida > Araneae > Araneidae > Argiope > Argiope trifasciata. The sequence goes on from JAPMOQ010023642.1 coordinate 20,186,467, forward strand.
GTTAAAACTAATCTTACATAACAAAGATTTTGAAAAATTTACCTGTCCAATCTTATCTCATCAGCTTCAATTATATCTTTTAAAAGTGTAAGAGGATCTTCTCCACCTGTGTATCCAGGTCCCCAACGTAAAACTCGGGCAAGATCGTTACCAGTTCCTAGAGGAACAATTGCACAAGGCGGAGACTGGCATTCTGAATCTTGTCCTACATTATCCAAACACTGCAGCACCCAGCCTACGGTACCATCTCCACCACATACCAAAATTTTATAATCTTTTACATGTCTAAATACATACAATCTGCAAAACAAAGTGCAACATAAATTGCAAACATCAAGTTGAAACATATTATCAATACAAAATTTAATCCTCTAATTCATAATATATCTGCCATGAAAGATACATATCAAAATGTAGCAAAAATGAGGTTTCCTATTTTACAAATATCTTCGTATCGAAATAAGCATTAATTACATATCTTTGTTACTAATACATATGCTAAAAAAAACCAGGCATTTCTTGGAGCAAAAATTAATACAATGTATGATTGTTATTAGCTTCTGAATAATTTATGACAGCACAAAATATCTTGTCTTATAAGTAAATTTATTCTTAATTTCTTTCCCATTTCCAAAAAGTCATGATTTCAATAATCAGTTTTAGAATATTACTAGAATAAATAGATTAGTTTTCATGATTTGTCTAATTTTCTACTTTAGTGAATTTAAAATATATATATATATATATATATATATGTTCTGAATTTTTTATGTATTGCTTTAAAAATAAAAGGATTTCAGAATGGAGGAAGTTGAAATGATCTTGCAGCTATTTGAAGTAATTCAAGACTTTAAACAGAAACTTTAAGAAATATAACATGATTTTAATGGTTATGTAATTAAGTTCTGATTAATATAACACATTCAAGTTTATTGTTTAAATCATTCACAACAAATATGCTAGACCATAAATAAATTATCTTCCAAATAGTTGCACTTTGTTAACAATATCAGCGCATTAAGAAAAATTTCACAGTAACAGTAATTTCATTCCATTCATTAAGCTACGTTAACAGGACCTATGAAATTCAGATTATATTATAATGATTATGAAATAAATTAAGATAATGCAATTAAAACTAAAACCGCAAAAAAAACCCACTTAAAAGTTTTAGATGCATTTGGTTCAATACCTTATCAAAAAATAAACTTTAATAATGATTAGTTAACTGCGATATATGGCTTTCAGATACTTAAGCTGCATGGCATTTATGCATGCTATTAACCATAATAAAATTTTCTTACACTGAAATTATTATTCCCTACTATTTAGTCATTTGTTTTTTGGAATTATAGAAAATGTTCATAATAAATACTGACATGGATAATTTTTAAAAATATGTAAGAGAAAATAGAGTTAAAGCATAAATATCAATATAATTTAAATGTCATTGTTGAAGAAGTCAAATTTAAAAAAATTCTCAAAATATAGACATATCAGAAAATTCAATCACTCTGCTCTTGAAAAATTATTTAAATACAGAAGAGACCAAAATCCACATATTTCAATTAAACCATAAAATAAGATTTAAAAATAAAATAAAATAAAATAAAAAGACAATTTTAGAGTGAGAATTATAATGTTCCTCACACATAATACTTAATTTAATTTTTAGAAGTTATCAGTAATAATTAAATATGTAACTGAAAATGAAATCACTATAATCTCATTACCTGACTTGCAGTACTAAAATTGCTTCGAAATCAATTAAAAACTGAAAAATGTACTCCGTTGATTACACTACCTTCAAGAGATTGTTTTTTTATTATTTATTGTATGTAAAGACATGAGACATCAATTCGCTTAAACGCTTGTTTTGTTGGAGGCAAATTATTATATCAGGTGATCCCAAAGTCAGGGCTAACTTTAAAAATAAATAATTCGAAAGCCAATAAAAAGATGCGGTTTGCACCAAACGGATGGAAAAGAAACAAAAATAAGTATATTAGCAACCAGATGGCGCTATAGCTTTTTTTATATCACCAAAAGTTGTAAAAATGGTGACAACTTTAAAGTCAGCTTAATTACAGTTAATTAGTTCAATGTGCTGTCAATCATTCAGAAGTACCGCAGTGAAACGAGTCAAAACACCGTTCACAGCATTTAGTAGCATTTCTTGCATTATTGCACACATTTTGGTGATGCCGACTGGTCGCTGTACACTTTCGACCTTAAAAATTCCTACAGCCAAAAGTCAAAGGGTGCCAGATTGGGAGATCTTGGAGGTGTGATTAAAGAATTGATTGATAATGTTGAGCGTATCAGATGTTACACAGGCGAAGCAATATAAGGTGGTGCTCCATCTTGCAAAAAAGGTGACTGGAGTGTTTGTTGCGCTAGGAGTTCAGGAATAATGTTGTTCTATAACAGTGCTGCATTAAGCTGACCAGTGACAGAAACTATTTTGAAGCCTTTCCATGTAACTTCGGAAAAAAAAAAACAGAACTATTAGGAAACCAATAGTGAAGCCACACCAGACTGTCACTCTAGGCCAGTGTTTCTTAACCTTTCTAGCAAGTCGCACCCCTTTGAATCTGAAAATATATTTCCGCACCCCATTGAAAAATGAGTTTTAATTTTTTCAGTTTAGAAAAATACATTTTTTGCGAAACTTATTGTTTATTGAAAAACATTGTACATTTTATATAAATACAAAACAATATTAATTTTATTAATGACTAGTCTGTTGTTGTTTGTTTATTATTATACTGGCGAAGCGAGGTTCCTTTTTTTGAAAGACATACACGTCAGTCATCACTTGCATTTAAGCGATTTCTCTCTTTAGTTTTTACATGCAAAAGCGATGAAAATCCCATTTCGCACAAGTAGGTAGTAGCAAAGGGTGAGAAAAACTGCAGTGCTCCGTTCGCCAACACTGGATAACTTGTAACTGTGAACACCAGAATTGCTGCAATTCTAACTGTTCGAATTCGTCCACTTACTCGTATTTCAATAAGTTGATCTTTTTTCAGATCACTATCATCCATCAAATTTAAGTCAAATAGAAATGGATCCAGTATCCATCTCTGAGTTTTGGTAATATTTCCGGTAATAAAATATTCATTGGATGATTCGCTCAATCGTCTCAAGTGTATTACAATGTCGGGTATAATTGTATTCTTTTCATTTTCCGCAATAGCAGAATCAAGCAACGGAAAGTTTGAGAAATTCCCCTTTTCTACTAGACGTATCCAAATTTGTAATCTTGCAATAAATGAAGATAATTTTTCATTAGATATTATTATATTTATATCAAATCCTTGCATTGATAGATTCAATTCATTTAAATGGCTAAATATGTCTGCTAAGTAGGCCAGCCTCAGCATTGCATCATTACTCTCAAAATCTTTAACTAAATAACAGTTTTGACTAGTCAGTAATTGAATAATTTCCTCGCGCAATTCATAAACTCTGTTAAGCATGCGACCCTTGAATAACCATCGTATTTCGGTGTGATATAGGAGCACGGTATGATCAGCACCGATTTCTTGGCAAAATGCACCGAAAATGCGATGATTAAGCGCTCACCCTCAGATGTATTTTACTACATTTACTGCTGTAATTAGATGTTGGTTTAAACTTTTTGGCAATGCTTTCGACGCAAGTGCATGACGATGCAACACGCAATGCGTTATTATAACTTCTGGCAATTCTCTTTTCATGTGTGAAAAAAAACTGAATTTTTGCCTAACATTGCTGGGGCTTCATCAGTGCATATTGAGCCAATCACATTCATTGGTAATTGATATTTAGTAAAAAAAAATCTTTGATGCGATTGAAAACATCAATTCCTCTCGTATTCACCTCCAGTGACTCACAAAATAGAAATTCTTCTATCACCTCTTGTTCCTTCATATACCTGACAAATACCAAAAGTTGGCTACAATTATCAATATCAGTTGATTCATCCAGTTGCATGCTTAATTTTAGCGGACTAATTTTTATGTCTTCAATTACTTGCATTAAAAATATCTTCACTGAGATCTTGTATTCGCGATCGTATAATATCATTCGATAATGGAATCTGTTGGATTTTTTCAGGTGCTTTCGAATCTAATACCGTTTTAGCACTAATTAAAGCAGAAGGTTTAATCAACTCTTCAGCGATCGTGTAAGGTTTCTTTTCTTTCTTTCTTTTTTTATTTATATTTATTTATTTATTTTTGCACATATATATGCCACTTGATATGACGTTTCTAATAAAAGTTTTTGAACTGATGGTCCGCATAATTTTAGAATAGTTCCACTGGTATCAAACCGAGCCTTCTTCGAATTCAAGCTGTTCATGCTATGCATTTTTTCGCCACCATGCAGATTGTTGAAATGCTCTAATAACTTTGATGGTTTGAGATTGCTGTTCGAAAATATCTTGGAACACAAGATGCATTGCGGTCGCTGCGTGCCATCTTTTTCGGTTGTGCAGGTAAATCCATAACCGGCATACTTATCATTCTCTATTGTCGTTTTTTTTTTTTTCGACATACTGGGGTTCACTATAATCGATTTAATTATTTAGAAATAATGTAATATAATATATATATAATGTTCTTAAGTTTGTAATATCACTGAATCCTATTCGGCTTGAACGGGCAATAAAGAATGTATTAGTTTCAAGAGGTTTATGGCCAAGACTTAATACACAATACACATGTCGCAGACACAATAGTTGACTCAACCTAACCCAGGTACAGTAGATGCAGATACAAATCTGTGAATTCGTAGATTCCATTGGAGCAGCAAATATTGAACTCAGCGCATGCGCAAGCCGGGATTCTCCGCTTGTATTTCCACAATTTTTTTTTTCTTTTCTTCGTCACTTAGCTGCCTGTTCGCTTTCGTTTGTAGCGTTTCATGCCTTTTCGTAGCGTATTGTATACGCTCATCGCCACCGGCTCTTTCCTGTGTCTTTTGTCGATAAGTGAGCTAAGTGCTACCAATTTTTATGAGCTTCAATATTGGGGACACTTGCAGATTTCAAATATTTTATTATAAGAAATTTAATAAATAGCATTTAATAATTTTTATGGTTAGGAAGGGGCTTCTCCCGCACCCACTGCTCTAGGTTGTTGCAAGGATTTCTCAACAAATGCATGTCAATTTTCTGTGATCCACACTCGACAATTGTGGGTGTTAACAGCGCCAGAGAGTGTGAAATGCGCTTCATATCTCGAAAGCACAAGGTGAAGCCAGTAGCGCTGCTCTTCCATCTTATTGTCCATCTTCACAAAATCGTGGCGAAGTCATGAGATTTCAGTTCTTGATTATGTTGCAACTTGTAGGGGTACCGTTTCAGAGTTATTCACAATGCTCTCTAGACCCTTCCGTATGACACTCTTATCTGCCGCGAAACTTCTCGAGCATTGAACTTCCCATGCGCAGACATAGATTGCACCGTTTCCTCCACTTCTTGAGCGTGACGCCAAAGATTTAGTAGCTTCAAATTTCTTCATCATTTTGTTCAATGTAGAAGACATTATTGGACCTTTGCTATCTCACATACCCTTCATGTAGTAATAGGCTCCAATGCCACAGTGGCAGTTTCCGAATTCTTATAATGTAGTTTACCTAAGAGGGCTGTCTTAATTAGGGACAGCATTTCGATGCATATAAGTTTCGACTACCATTACCTGCTGCAGTTGTTCCTTTTTATATCGTTTGTAGCTTTGCATAATCCTAAATCAGAAATCCGACATCGCCACCTGTTGGTAGCCAACAGATTTATTTATTTTTTTTGTTGCCACACAAAACCCTACTTCTTTTTCATCAGTTTAGTGCAAACCGTATCTTTTTATCTTTATTCGTTTGCGAATTATTCATTTTTAAAGTTCCTTCTGACTTTTGGATCACCCAGTATTTCCATACAAAAGTAAAGTCAGTAATGAAAAATGGCTTAAAAGAAAGGATGAAATGCTACTGAAGCAAGTTTAGAATATAATGGGAAAAAGAGAAAGAAATCTCAACTAATAGTGCACTGTTTTTTTTTTTTAATGACTTGATGCAACAAACAGAAAGCATTGATTTGAAGTAGAGAACTTATGATGAACACAATAAAAAAGCATACAGATTTTCTCAATTGATTCAATTTAACTTGTTTTGTTTTTCATATAAAACAAAGCTTAGTTTGTAGGTTCATCAAATTATTTTCAAAATATATTAAGAAAGATTGAAGTTTAATGCCAGATGAAGAATATTTTATATAAAGAGTTTCCTCTTACTTTTCCCGCACTACGTGATAGTTTCAATTATTCGACATCAGCAATAATCATTTAAGGGAAATAACTATTATATGTCATATTTGGAGAAAATTATAATACATAAAGAGATTTTCTTCACTAAAACACAAAAAACAATGAAAATGAATTACAATACCAACTAACTATAAACGTACCCAGGAAGCGGACCGCCATTATCCAAATCATACACTTGATAAGGATTCAGTAGCTTTCGAAATGAGCAAATGAGTTCCAATCCTTGACAACCTCCACTTTTCACATTAACAAACACTAATAACGGCTGAAAAATAAGATAATTATTACAACACTATCATATAAATGGAAACAGTAATGAAATTCTTATTCAAAAATAATCATTTTGATATATACACGAAGCAACTAAGAATATATACTACACAGTAAAAAAACTAGATAATTACACAAGTATCTTGCTATCATTTTTTCAACTAAATATCATGAAACAGATATTTTTCTTTATTGTGCAGTCAAATTTTGAACTAACAGAGAAAAAAATGCGTTTCAAAAAAGTACAATAGGCATTTACTTACTTAAATATTAAAATTAAACAATTACTTTCAGTTGCACAGTTTCATCTAATATGGTAAGCAATTGAATGACAGATTTCATCTTCTATACAGGTTAATAAAGAGATAATCGACAAAACGTAAAATATTTCTTTGGTGTTATTTTGTACAAAATCCTTCTTTACCATGCCCCCCCCCGCTTTTTATAGAATTAATTTCAATTATAGAAAATTATCAGTTACTCTCTTACTTTTTATACCATATATATAGCTGATGAATAAATTTATATTAAATAATAAATGCAATAGTTCGTATATGACTAAAAGGGATAGCAAACTCCATTTTCATATGATTTGAAAAGGTGATAAGAACCCTGATGTTTTACAGAAGAAAAAAAATCTTAAAAGGATATATGCAGATTTCACTCCTCCATAATCAAAACAATAACAATATGAAAGTCTGAAATTCGTTACAATTGATAATTTACAGAAAAGGTCTTTGTAAAAAGATCCATAATTTTAATTGTTTAATTACATATATAGCATCATTCTACTATTAAATTTAGCAAAGATTCGTAGGATAAACTGTTAAACTGACAGAAAGTGTAAAAAGCAAGAAACTACTTATTACATGAATTAACACTAGAATTTAGTTTGGAAAGTCAAGCATGAAGTGCTGAAAATAATGGAAAAACGTTAAACACAGAAACATAAATACTAAACAATACTCAATTTTTTTAATTAAAAATAATAAATAAAGCAACTAATAAAACAGTTTTCTAATTTAAGTTTCTGTAAAATCTGACTATGAAATTACTTTTTACTCTCACTCTTGCAGTACAGCATTATACTAAGATGGATTGATTACTGCAAATTTCCTAACAATAATATGTGTACATTAATAAAAAGTTTATTTTTCTATACAAAAAAATACAACTTTACAGCTACTTCTTTACAGGACAAAATATTTAACTACTATTTTTTTTCTGCCACAACAGCATTCTGTCCATATATTTAATTTAATCTCATATTTTAAATAAAAAAAACGTTCTTCAAAATATGTATGACTTTAGTACATTTTAATTAATCATATAGCTATATAAGATAAAAATTAATATCAATGTATAATAAGAATATAAAAATTCTTACTCTAGTTCCTTCAGGGATCATTTCTGGAATTATATTAGGCAACAGAAGAACTAATAGATTTTTATCTTCATAACTAGTTTCTCGCAACATGTAAAATGCTTTCACAGCTATATCAGCATTATCATAGGTCATTATGAGAGATCCATATTCATAATATATAGGACCAATTTGACGAAATTTGTAAGCTGGAAAATAGATGATAGAGAAAAAATTCTGGATAAATTCAACAACTAAACAATAAATACAAAAGTTTGCATCGAATTATTCAAAATAGAAATATACACAAAATATCTCATCACCATTCAAATATTATGAATTTTTCTTGATTGAAAAAAAAAAGAACTAAATTTGTAAGATGCAAAGTAATGAGAGAAATATGAAAACAAAAAAATGATTGTGCAATGAATTAATTCTTGTACAATGATAAAATTCTTTGATTGATTATGAGTCAAATACATATGAAAATTCTGTAAACACATATAAATATGTCATTTAATTTGCACAGTCTATGAAAAAAGACCGAACAGTGTTGGTTATTCCAAAACTCGTACTCAAAAGTTATTAAAATGTTCTGTCATCTTAGAAAATTACCTACAACCGTTGAAACAAGTTGTATTTATGGAAGAAAACATGTTCATATTAAATTTTTAACATGGATCCAATTTTTCAAATAATTTTTTTTCGCAGATTAAATTAGCTCATATGAGTCCCTACAGGTTCATCCGCTCAGCGAACTGTTCAGATATTTCAGATGCTGTTATCTGAAAGTACGCACTCGAGATTGTGGCGATTTCAAATTTTACACGAACTTTTGATGAGTTCTCTAGGTTAGGCATACAGTGGGGGGGGGGGGGAATCAAAATTTTGGAAAGACATACATCCACTTTTTTTCCTACGCAAATTTATCAAGGCACTGAAAAATCATTCATGGTGTTGAAAGAACAAACGAAAATTAGCAGAATAAGACATCTGTAAAGAAATACATCGCTCGGAACCATGACAACACGAGAGAAAAGATGACGGAAAATGCCTATATTAGAATTGAAAACTTAGGTTAACTCATTACACGCCGGAGATAGTTAACATTAATGATGCAGGAATTTGTATAACTTCACGTTCTATGGCGCTTTTCAATTCTTACATATTGCTCGAATTTCATGTGTATACTTTAAATTTCAAATGACCCCAGAATCGAAAATTCAGCGCAATCAAGTTGAGGGAAAACGATAACCACGAAACTGCAAAGTTGAGGGAGACGACTCTATCACCAAAGTTTTATTGAAACACTTGTCGAACATATGAAGCGCGATCGGAAAATGTGGAACCCGATAAGAAATCATACACAGAACAGAAGCTTCAGGCGTAAAGTCTTTGGTACATCTATGCGTGCAATACTTCTTGCAGCATGTAATGGACCTAAAATAATCCCATTATGACTTCCGCAACTACTTCAATAGAAAAGATCGCCCCGATGGCAATCGGTAACATAAGCGCGAAGTTTCTTCATATTTTTTTTATACTGAATAACGCGCAGTTTCAAAGGAATATGATTTTCACCTTAACTTATGATTTCGCCGATTAGCTCGCACTGCTTCGACAGCATTTCTCCCGTTAAAATAAAATAGCTTTATGCATTCATTTCGTTATTTCCCTGTAAGTCTCATTTTGTTGGGAAGTTTAAACGCCTGACCGAAGAAACAATCTGCTTATTAAAGAATTCATTGCAATTTTATTCATGTGCATAGAGTTCAGATTTTATTGAGCAGTAAAATTTAAAATGGCAAAATTTTTTTAAATATTTGACACACTATACTGTTTTATGTTTTATTTTAGTAGTGATGCTCTTAAAAGTCCAAATGAATTAACCATTTTTTTTTATTGTGCATTTCACTCTGCAAGAAAAAACATGCAAGAAATCTTGAAATCGAATCATTCTAAAAACCACGAAATGCAGAATCTTCTGTAACATGTATAGAATGTCTTTCAAAATATGAATTCATAACTATTGTGTGCTTCAAAAATGTTTACAATACACCTCAACATTATTTCTTTAATTTTCAAAAACTGTACTTATTAATTTATTTATCTAGATAATTTTTAAAAAATTTATTGTTTAATTATATATAATCTTTCTGACAATATATCTAGCATCAGTATTAGGGCAGCTTTGGTCTCAATAATATTCAGATACTATAATACAATAATGGTTGCTACTCTAAACTGGAGGGGGGAAATACAATGTGTTTTCCTTGTATGCATATTCAAAATACAAATAAATGCTCAAATAACACTCATGTGCCAGTGACAATGCAATGTGATTTTAAGGAATGTAAAAAGCAAGGAAAGGAAGCAACAATTTCACATTATTCGAAATAATAGCATACTAAAAGATTTATATTACATATTTAAAAATAACATTTTCTCTTTATTTATTATCTAGAATTCGGCAAGACAAAATTAAACTATTAAGGGGAATATATTATCTCTCATAAACTTTAACTGTAAATCACATAAAATTGAGTCAGTTTAAGTAAAAAGAAAATACATTTTTGTAATCTTGAGATAAATACTTTAATAAATTACTTAACTAAATACATTACACAGCAAGATTACTTTTTAAAATTTATTCATTTTTGCCAATTCATTACTTGAGCATCAATTTAAGCAGATTTTTCACCCATCAGTTTTATGGAGCTTATCATTAACAAATACAGTTCAACATATTTGTATGGCCTAACGTACATTTTTTAGCAATTTCACTTTGAGTGAACATATGTGAAAATATTTCCGATATGTCATTGAATGCATTAAAGGACGAATGTTACGCAACAAGTTTTAACGCCCAAAAAATTTCAGAATTCCTCATTCACTAAAAAGTTCAAAATCGATTTATTTTCGGACATAAAATTTAACATTTTCGGATTACACTTCTTTCCCTGTTTTCCTTTTAGGTATTAAGTTCAACATCAATAATGACTATTTCGAAATAGCAGGAAGTTTCGTGATAGATTTCGCGTAACTCCTCAAACCCAATCAGCAAAATCAGGTTTGATTTTTTTTTATCCGCCCAATTCGTTTTACATACGCATTTTCAGTAACTTGTTTTCTTAAAAAATCTTGTAAACTATTTTGAATACGCCTACAGTTTCTCATATACTAAAATACTTATTCAATGAACTCAAGTACGGTACAAGCTAAACACCATCTCACAGCTTCTAAAGATTGAGTCTTCCGGCCAGATAAATGTATTCTATTCTTTCAGGTAGGCAGTTAGAGAAGTATCGCACCTGCTCATTAGCTTCAATTCAGGAATCTCATGGGGGGGGGGGCTGTCTCTCAAAACGAAACTAGAATGATCTATGAAGAAAAAAAAGGGAGTGTAGAAAAGGGGTGAGCTTCCGCATTACAATAGCCAATGGTATTGTTTTGCTTTCGATGCTATGAATGACTACGATCTTTTATTCTTCCAATCTTTAAAAATCGATATTTTTTTAGATGGAGGAAAAATAATTAAGAAATTTAAAATTCCCTATATTTTCTCTGTTTTTATGAAAATTTTCAATTTTTTCTCGATTTTTTTGTCCACTTTTAAATCCGCTGTGTTTTCCTGATTCTTCTGGTGCCGTTGCAACCCTGACAATCAGGTAACAATGCAGGTAATCTTTTACACGCGAGCATTTACTCGATAAAATTTACTGCATCTGCAGGTAATTGGAGACACTACTTTGATTGCTTCTGGTCCTGTAAAGGAAGGATTCAAATTCTGTTCCTATCATGTTTACAGTTAGTGAATTATACAACAAAAATGTTAACCATAGCATCCGCTTGACCAACTGATTATAAGTCATATTTCATCTCATACAAGTTTTTTTTTCTATTTGTAGTGTTGTGCGATATATATTATATATGTATATATATAATTTTTAGCTCAATTCAACACATATTAACTGTATTCTAAAATATTCTCTTATTTCCTGATCCCACTTCATTCTTTCTATTTAATTAATTCAATAGAAAGCTCCGGGAAAATGTTTTCGTCAGCGATCCCCACGGTTCCAGAGATTCTTCTATAAGATCCCTATGCCTTCGAGTTGCAGTAAAACGGAGTACAAAATTCAAAGTGTGTCTTCGGCAACGATTCTGCTTCAAAAATTATATATATATCTTCATTTTTCTCTAATTGCAATGGACTGAGTTTTAAATAATTTCGTTTGAATAAGTATTTTAGAATTTCGTAGATGTTAACGATAATTATAATTTTTTATTGCTAAAGGTCAGGCAGATACTTTTCTAACAAAAATTCATTTATGTATTCGAACTTCTCATACAGAAATTACATGCAACTGAATGAAATAATCATGTTAGATACAAAATATGCTGGAATAGACAAAAATAACAAATTAAATAATTACCGTTAAAAATGTTTAAAAAGAGGATATGGAAAACTTAACTACTGAAATGAATTTTTTTTTTTTCAAATAATAAGCATTTTGTTAATAAAAAGTACCTCATATTTCAGTGGTTATTCTGTTTTATTTACAGAAATTTTGGTTTCACATATATCCCAACAGAAAAATAAATCGCTTCCCTTATAGAAAGCAGCATATAGAATATTAAAAATAATGAGTAGATTTGTCATACTTACGTTTACCTAACTTGTCAACAAGTATTTTTTCATACTGTCGTTGCGATAAATTAGGAGGTAAATTACCAACAAAAAGAGCCACATTTGAACTAGAAACATTTTCTTTCTTTTGCAGATAAAATCTGGTCAATTCTTTCTGTCGTACAGATTCCTAAGAAAATAAATTTCTAATTATAAAATATAATTGAGTAAAAAATAGTTTCAAGAAATAATTCTCAACATGTTGTTTACATCATTCAAGCATAAAAAGAAAAACAAAAGGACTGCTGATTGCATAAAACTCAATCATTTAAGGGTTTGCTTTTTATAATGATGTTATTTCAAGAAGTACAAGTTTTTTTTAATCATAATATATATAATAATTTGCGGATAAAATTATTTAGGTCATAAAATGCCAAGAAGTTCAGAACACTTATTCTACTAATATTGTAGAATATTTGCTCACATCAATAAAATTTAAAATAAATTTCGTAATTATAACAAAAAGCAGTAAAATTTAAATTATGAACTATTTATAATTTCAGCTTATAAATAAATTAACATATTATGATGGCAACAGGATTATAGCAGTTCCAAAGTAAACAAGTCAAAACATAGCATTAAGTAGTTTATGTCTTGAAAATATTGCATATGCATAGAATTACTAATATTGTAGTATAATAAATTTGTATTACAAATACTAATCGATTTCATCGTGATTACTATTAATAGCGAATTACTGATATAATGAATTACTAATGATCCATAAAAACTTTAGACCGCAAACTTAAGTCCGTAGAACTTAAGTCTAAATTAAAGTACGTGAAGGCCTGTATCATAAACCCCGTAAAATTCAGCAAAATAAAAAATGGTTAGCAGATTTAGCATCGATAAGTCATAGGATATTTTTAAGTAAGAAAAAAAATATTATTAGAAAAAAAAAACACCTGATAAATGGCGCGAACGGCTTAGTTGGAAATATGCAAATGAAATAGGCGATTACAAACACTAACGCTCTTGATCCAAAATCAGTTCCTTTCATGTTATGTCGGTAAAATTGCCTGGTAAAGATAAAGCTTTGTTGGTGAAGCTGTTTAACCTAAACCAGGAATCAGTGACTGTTACACTGTGTAAATTCCGATTTCGGAAAATGTAAAGAATCGGAAAGGACCTTTAACAGTGGCAGGTATGACAAATCTTTTTAAGTAGCTTGAGGAAACTGGATCGCTGGATGATCGTGCAAAATCTGAATAACCAAGTCTAATGCATCCACGTTTGGTACGCGTTGCAGCAGAAATGGAAACATTAGCTTCCGAAACCGCGGCAGGGACTAGTAGAGCACGAGAAGCTGACAGACGCTAGGGATTACCACCATCCTCGATACGCAACATTCTCCATGGAGTTCTTAATCAGTGTCCCTACAAATTAGTCTTGGCATGAACTTTTACCATCGGATGTAGTAGATAAAGAGAGATACATTTGCGAGATGGATCCTCTCCAAAGCTTAACAAGACTCCTTCTGGGTCCTTAACGTCCTGTGCACAGATGAAGCTCATTTTTCGCTCTATTGGTGACTTTAGTACACATAAAGGTCTTATCACACGATTAAATAACGTCCGCATTTTTCGTCAGCAAACGACAACGACAGTGACGTCACTTCAAAGTTTCACATGATTGGTTGAATTTCGTTTGCAGACGAAAAATTTACTTGACCGGTTCTTGAGGGTAGAAACAGAAAAGTGCGGACGATATTTCGCAGTGTGATAAGACCTTTATGTGTACTAACGTCACCAATGGAGCGAAAAATGAGCTTCATCTGTGCACAGGATGTTAACAGCTGTATCTGAGGCAACGTAAAATCCACGAGTGTGCACTGAAAAATACTGCATTCTGAAAAATCACAATGTGATGTGGACATCATCAAGAAGGGTCCTTCATCATAGGACTCTTCTTCTCTGAAACACGATGTCCGGTAAATGGCTGGAAAACGGCGACAGTAAATGCTCAACGTTATTTAATGTTTCTGCGTTAAATGTTTGTTCAATGTTTCCGTGACAAAGATACGCTTTCTGCTGCTATATTTATGCAAGATGGATCAACAAGACACATTGCTATTCCAGTCAAGGAATTTCTGATACAGACGTTTTGGGATGCCTCTCAAGTTTCCATGGTCTTTTCGGTCACCAGATATGACACCTGCAAACTTTTGGCTATGGGGAAAATAAAAATTCCCGGTGTATTGATCCCCTCCACCCAATCTGTCGGAAATGAATGCTTCAATCAGCCGAGAGATGTCCTGTATGCAGCCGGATATACTGCATTTTGATGATGTTGTATTTGTAACACGCTGCAATGGTCAATCACTTGTGGTTGTAGGCATGTTGAAATATGTTACAATAATGAAGGATTTCATAACATTATTTTTGTTATTAGCGTGTCTATTCTATCACTTTTGTACGAAACGTCACCTATCATCTGTTTTTGAAGGGTTTTTTTTCCGTACCATAAAAAAATTCCGTGACTTATGGATGCTAAATCTGCAAACCACTTTTTTATTTTGCCTAATTTTACGGGTTTTACGAATTTTTAAAGTTTTTACAGACTTTTTACCCAACCGGTGGTAACGAAGGTATAACACAGCTCTTCTACATAACCATTTTGCTTTAACAAGTTTGGAAAATTTAAAAGAACTGTCATACAACGAGGTATTTATTCTAAACAAAACAGTTAATAAAATTACGAACTTGGAACACAATATGAGTTTTTCAAATTAAAAAAGTATAATTTAAAAATATAGGCATCCCTGAATAATAAACACAAAGCAAAAATTGAGCCTGTCGCTGGCTACAATATCGAACAGATATGCGATTCAATTTGGTCCATACACCTTATCTTAGTTCATTCTTTATAGGATGACCTGTTATATTTACAATGGGGAAAATATCAAAATCGTATAAATATACTATAGAAAAGATTTGTAAATGGGAGTTACATAGCAAACATCTAAAGATGTGCAATACATGCAAATATTGTACACTGTTTGATCTTCATTTCTGGTAACATTAAATATTATGGATGCAGACACTGTAATATCATACATATAAATTCCTCGAAAGATTAATCTTAAATCCTATTTTATTTTAATTAAAAACGAACATAAAACATAGCAGCAGCTATGGCAAAAGCTCATGAAACAATAATTTCTTATTGAAATGACTGATTAACAAGCCTGGATCAGCACTCTTTTATATCTGATGGGATCACAATCCAAAGAAATATTTGGCATTTTCGATTTAAAGCTAATAGAAATTTATTCGAAAGAAATCATTAATGTCAAATTTGAAAGTAACTTTAATCCCACTCCAAATGCATTTCAAGATTTTTGCACATTCAATATACGGATGCGGAATTGCAAAATTCAATATGGAAATGATTAGCAGTAAAAGAATATATTACTGCACTCAACAATTAGGTGTAGAACTGCAATTTTCCGTCAAAATTTTTTGACGAAATTGTTCTCAATAGAATTGTTTACGGCATACGGTTAATCGAAAAAATATATAACTAGAGGCGGAACTCGGATGTAAAAAGCAATTAATATCGCCAGGCAAGCTAAACTAATTAAACAGCAACTATTTGTAACAAATCATAAATGTAAGGTACCAAATTCTACATATAAAATAACAGCCAAAAAGTTTTTCAAAATTTCCAAATGAAAAGGGTAGTCTACTCCATACAAGAAATCCTAACATGTACAAAAGGAAACAAAACTCAGTTTAGAAAATATAAATTTATTTAAAAGGCTTGGCTCGGGAAAAATTAATTATCTACCGAGTTGCCAAGATATTGAGAATATAGACATTCTATGAAAGCAAGATAAATAATCACTGCGCCCATGACATCGGAAATGATGAAAGCAATTCACGGGGTTCATCTAGGTGAATGCAAGAGAAAAAGAGTGTTTGGTGACAAGTTCTCTATTCAACTAAAATTTCGTCCTATGATTCTTATAGCAAAAACTGAGTTTATTATTAGGAATCGATGATTAAGTCCGAATTTCGGGAAGGATTAATTGAAAGTAATGAGCAAAGTGTGTCAGTCCTCGATTATTATTCAAGATTATTTGAATTACTTCCGTTTGAAAACCACAAATCAAAAGCGCCATCAATCACATTAAGCCCATATTTTCTGAGCATTGCATTCAAGAACTTGAACCAGGAATAATACTGTTTTATCACAGGGAAGATAAAATTAAAACATGTTGGCCCCCAATCTTAGTAAAATTTCTTAGAGGTATCATTCAGTGCTAATGATTCCATCTTCACCAACCTTCTGGACGGTTACATTTTATATTTTGATGAAGATGTGAAAGAATTGCTAAATCATTTGTCTCACTTTAAAATAAAATATGGTCTCCTGCATCAAAATTTATATTCCATGCAACCAACACCATTGTTTCCAATAGCTGATGCAATAAAATTTATTTGTGGGTTTTATAAGATAAAAAATGGACAAACAGTTCACCCCTCGAACAAACTTAATTTGCAATTGATGAAGAGATGTAATATAGTAAGTAAACATTACGAGTCAAATTTGTCCTTGGCAACATTACATATTATGGGATTATTAAGTTTTAGAATATAGAGTTAGATATTTATAATAATGATTAGCATTTAATATATTATAATATTATTTCAGCTTGTATCCTAATAATGTATATAAATTCATCTAAACTTTCACCTTGCATTCTATTTATTCTAAGTAAAATTATTATAAAAACGGATGAAAATAATTATGACTAATAGTTGGCTAACTCCTCCAGGAAGGAAGAATTTTAAATAGCTATTGGAAACGCCAGAGAATAAAAAGTTGCAGAAGCTGGTTGATGTAATTTTAGAATTTGCATATAAAATTAAGAAAAAATAATACATGTGAAAACAAGATTAGATTTTCTCCTAAACAAGTAAAATTCAAGACTTAGTCAAACTGCATTCCTAATGGTTGTCTTTTCTTAAGTAGTTGTCTTTTCTTATGTATGTGGCACTGGCAGCAAGGAGAATTTAATGATGTAAAATTTCTTTTTAATCTCAGGAGCCTAACCTTTTAAATAAGTTTTTATCACGTAATTTATGAATGTATATAGCAGCATTTTTTAGGAACCTAACTATATTATACAGGGGTTACAGAGCTGTCAAATGTTGATTCACAAACCACACAAATTTGTTAGATCTGTGCAAGAAATAACAAAACCCCTTAAAATGAAATTAATATAACTAGTTAAATAAAATTCAGCTTTTACCCTAGCTATATTCTTCAGTAATTCCCAAGGTCCTTCTTGATTGTCCATAGCTCTTTCGTGGACAGCTGTAAAATTATTTTTCTATTAAAACAATTTAACTACAAATAATAAATTGCATCACTATGAAAATTCCAGAAAATTTTATAGTCAAAAACATAAAGCAGAATACAGATTTTTAAAAAGTAAATCATGCCAAATTCTAAAATAGGGGAGTAAAATAGTAACATGTTATAGAATGAAAATCAAGAAATTTTAAGGATACTTTCAATTAACAAAACAGGATGAAACTCAGAATGCTATTTTTAGCAGAAATTAATTGATGCTTGTTAAAACAAAGTTCTAAACATGCTCTAGCATAGGAAAAAAATCTGTAAATGTCTGAAAGAAAACCCTAACAAATATTATTAAATAAATGACTAAATTGAGTTTTCAAATAAATATAGAGTCCTGCAGCTCTTCAGCATGTTATTTTAATAATCCATTATTAAATAATTATTATTTAATAATGGATTATTAAAATAAAAAATTCTGGAACAAAATTATTGATCCTTATTTTGGGACATCATTATTAAATCAAAAAGTATTCCTAAACTTGGGAGTATCCATTGTTTTACATTCAGTTAAAAATGTAGTCTTTATTCCTCAAAGAATATAGTTACCAAAAATGAAAACGTTTTAGCCTTACCGACAACATACAGGTAATCATCCATGATGAATAAAATGAAAATGCCCAGAAACAAATTGTTCAATAAGATATATTAATGAAAAGTAGATGATGAAAAGTATAAAGGAATAAGATAATTTCAATATAATATCTCTAAAAAAATTGCAGAGCTAAATTTTATTATTGCTGTTTGATATTATTTTGTATACATGGAAATCATGTTGGACAAAACATTCAAAACCAGGTAATATCTAGGCTAAAAAAGATTAATAATCCTCTCACATTCAAACAAAAATATTTTTACCTTTAAAATTATTATTCATGATGTACCTCTGTCAATCTTCGTAGAATGAGTTCACAAATATTTTTCCAACTACATTTGTTTCATGGCTTTTCAGTTTCTAAATGGTATATATTTTTCTACAGTATAAATTTCAAGAATAAGAGTTCCCATTAAAGTTTTCTGTAGGACTAGGTGGCTCTGGCACCAGTCAACTACTTTAGAATGATTGGCTTCAAACCACAAATTTGCTGATAGAGAGGCAATAACAAATTTTACAAAATAAATGAAAGATGTTTGTGTTAAAAATTAAAGAGCATACATGCATAACCTGAAATTACGGTTTATATTTAGAAAGTAATAGCAGCAACTTTGAAAGTAATGCAGGTAAGAGGCTAAAAACAAACAGTGAAATGTATCAGAAAAAAAAGGGGATGGAAACACAAAAATTCAGAAGTAAGTTTGACATAAAGAAAGAAAATTGGTGAATTAAATAAGAATTAAATGGTCTGAAATTTTTGAAAATTACTCCACTGAGAATAGTAACTAAAATTACAGCAAGTTTTATTAGTATTTATTATTCTATATATTGAAGATATATTCTTTCAATGAATAACTACCAAATCTTCAAACAGAAAGTACTTAATTATCACATTAAGAGTCTGTAGAACAAGACGTTATGAGATAATACTTACAACCTCTGTCTAATGTAACTTCACTAAGTCTGTATTTATTGATATCTGATGTATCCAGCCCAAATTCAGTAAGAGTTGCAGCCATTACATCTTCAACAGTAGTATCACTAGTAACTGGAATAACTCTATGAGTATCTGTTGCCCTAGGAAAAAAATTTCAATATACAGTTTTAATAGAAAAGTAAAGATTTTAAACTAGAAGGAAACAAAATGATTGCTATATAAATTATTCTGCTTTTCAAAGTATGATATTGCAAATATTTTCTTTTTTATTTTACGGATTCATGAATTTGGTAGAAATGAAATCCAAAATGGTGAGGGGGGGGGGGGTCACTAGCAATATCACTATGCTGAAATTTGGACTAATAGCAGCAAATCGCTTTTTGGGAAAGAATTTCTATTTTGTCTGAATCTATTTCACCTAAAAAATGTTTTCCAGTTGAAGAGAATATTTTTTATAAAAAAAATAGCAATGTCCTTTTTTAAAGTAAGTTTTACTTTTAAAAAATTACATAAATACAAAAAGGGTTTTCCAAAAAGAGGTCTTTAAAAAAAAAATCGAAATTTCAAAATGTGATTTGATTACATTCTCAGAATTGTATAAACAAAATGATATACGGGGAAATTTTAAAAAAAATATTATAACTGATAGTATTTCAATATAATTGAAATAAAAAAGTTACCTAAATTTTCCTGGGTAAACTTTCACAGTACCAGAATTGGGATCAGGAGGTTTATATCTTAATAAAATAGCTGGTCTTTTTCCTTCTTTTCTAGTCAAACTTTGAACAGGCATAAATTCCTCGATTTCTTTTTCAGGAGGATCACCTATTTTCAAGGTAAATGATGAATGCTAATTAATACTTCATGAAAATTTAAAATGTTAAATTCACTTTAAATTTGTGCTTAATGTATCTTTCAATTATTATATTAAACTCCTATACTAGAGCATGATAAAGAAATGGAAATCGTTTTCCTTTTGTGAACAAGATTTGTATCAATTACATTGCTTATTTACTCCAAGGAACTTTTATATCAAATTAAATGCACATATTCTGTTACTTCAAAATACTGAAGAAAAAAAAGCAATATATCATTACTTGCATGAAAATAATTAAATATAATGTTAATAAAAGTGCTTTAGTATAATCATATAGTAATCTGAAGCATATAGAACGTACCAAGATATAAGCTGAAAGTAACTAAAGGTATTTAATTTCGTAAAACAACACTGATTAATGTCTAAGAAAAAAACGCTCGGGTATATTCCTATGAAAATTCCACCTAGAATTAATACATTGATACAAAAGAGAAAATGATAATTTAAATTTTCATACGGCTTTTAGAAAATAATGAGCTCATAAATCGATACAGAATGTGCCATACATTCTTGAAAGGTTCGAAAAATCGTAATAAAAAAAGTAATGATTGAAAAAGGTTCCGGATTGTGGGAATTTGTTCAGAGAATATTCGGACTCCCCCCCCCCCTTCGCATTAAAAAAATCCTTCAAAAAATTTCCATTAGAAAAATAAGCCATGTAATCCAGGAATCCTTACTAGAATCTTACTTTTCAGTTAAAAAGGTATTTCGTGTTTGGAATCTTAGATGAAACAATATTATAATAGATTATGAATAATGAATAACTCAAATTTAATTTTGGAAAGTTCTTTAGTACTTTATTTGATTGACTACATTTTGTACACAGCTTGGCTAGTATTGACCCTTGCATCATAAAAAATCAATCAACCAATCAGTTTTTACAGCTTAAATTTAGTTACATTAATTTAATCAAAAATATGTAAATCTTAATAGTCAAAACAATAGTTGTTTAATACCAAACTAATCATTATTCTCTCTTCTTTCTGTTATTATTCATTTTGCTATTAGATTTCATTATAAGATCGCTATTAGATTTCCAGTAATAGTGAGGAACACTTTATTTGAAATCATGCTTTTCATTGTTCATCCATTATTGCTTACTCAGTTGGGAAATTCTCTTTGCCTGATACCATACAAATAGTTTCTTACTGCAAATAATTACAGATTATAATCCAGTAGGCTATTAAAAATTTAATTACCATTAATCAAAACTTAATTATTGTGTTTTATTATGAAACAATTTGGTCGCCCCTTCTTTCGCAAATTTCTGCTTCAAACTGTGCCCATAACTGCCAGTGTTTGTATGAAATTACTTGTGATCATTGATGGTTCATCCTTTTCCTGTGGTTCATTGTGAAAATAATTTAAAAGTGTGGTTCGTGAATTTTTAATTTGCAGTTGTTTACACACTTTTAAAATTAAGATAGTAAACTGCATTTATTCAACTAAAACACTTCGTCACAAGGTCACCAACATCTTTGAAAAGTAAAATTTCTTTTTTTAATTTGAAAAATCATTACTTTGCTGAAGATAAAACGTCAATAGTTATCAATTAACAAATTTTTACTCTCCAATTACTCTTTTTTCCGAAAGAAACTTAGCCATCTTCAGATGAACTCTTTAATTTTCAGGATAAATTTTGAAACTGCTTACTCTGTAAAGTGTAAGCTCCTCAATAATCATGGTTAGTACATATCACTTTTCTATACTACTAGTACATTAAAATTAAAGTGAAATATGATATATAATAAAACGGATTCCTTAAGTACTTTCAACATATTTATTTTTGATCTTGCATCTCAAAACAGACTTTTCAACAGATGCATCATCATGAGGAATTTCTTATTTTGTAAAACATTCAAAATAAGTTAACAAACTTCAAAGACTTTCAAATGGGCTTAAGATCAAGAACACTTATGTTAACAAATTGCCATACATTAATAATGATATTATATCAGTATTTGACGATTAGCAATACATACCATACACATCAGTCAAATAATAATGCTTTGGGTCATCCGATATATGGAAAGCTCTTAAAGCGGCACACTGAAAGAAAAGAATGACATGAAACTATTTTTTAAAGTAAGATTCAAATATCTGATTATAATTCTCAAATAATATGCACTTATTTCAAAGAATTAAGTAAGAATCTACCAGCAAATAAAACACACACTGACATTTTTGTGATATTTGTTGATATACTTGCACTATATTAATGAAATAAATATTATTATTCTAATAAACTGATTATAATATTGACATACATTGACATACTTAGATGCTTTGAATTCTCAAATAACAAGCCAAACTTGATTCATTAATCTGTATTATGACAACAAAATTATTCCTGCTACAATATGAATCTTTAAGACAGTTCTGTGTTTAAATTATATTATGTATGAGATGCAAAGCAAAATTCTATGTTAAAAATGGGCTGGCATTACATAATAAAATATGATGTGGTAAACTGAATGTTCATAGAGAATATGAATTCACACAAATTGGCTTAGTACATAGAGTCTTAACAAAGTAAATGATACCAAAATATTGATTTTTTTAATCTCCTGTTGTCATTAGTTATTTAGGACATGCAAATGGTACCTAGGTTACGCAATTTCTCTTTAACTTATTCTGGATATTTCACTTTGAAAAGTGACAAACACACTACTGTTTTGTCCTCATACACTGTTTCCTACCACTGGTACCTGAGCTGTCTATACTCCTTTGCACCTCAGTAGCTATGCTACTGATTAATTGATATAACGATTTCAACAGAAAATATTATTGGGATCAAAATTCATAGTATTGCAAAATAATGGGCAATTCGACAGTATTTTTCTGAACACAGAGTATACGGAAATTCATGAGCTGTTACAGCTTTCATATTTACAATAAGAATTCCATAGATAATGAACACTTAACAAAAAAATATTAATAAAAACTTAGCAGCACAAAAATAGTTAAAAAGCACAAATAATTACCATCATCTAATGGATAATCTCAAATTAAGCATAAAATGGTGAATTATATATACTTTAAAAAGCATTTTTTGAGAAGGGAATTTTATAAAAAAAATATTTTCAACATACCACCATCTCTTCTCTTGTAGCATTGCGAAGTATTGTGATTGTCCTGAACATTCGTCTTTTCAATGATGCATTACCATCATAAACCTTGATAACTTCTGCAAATATAATTGAGATGTAAAAAAATTAATATAAAAACAAGTTTGATGATAATTTCCAACTAAAAATATATTAATGACATTTAAAATATTAACGGACATAATCGTACCATCCTCTTTATCCTTCTCCTTTGGTGAAGGATAATCATCAAATTCCTTATTTCGACATTCACCAGGTGAGAACTCTTCCGAAATACTCCTTGCTATATTTTTTTTTAAAAAGATTTTTAAAATTAAGAGTTAAAAATTAAAAAAAACTACAAAACATGATTTAAACATGGAAAAAATACAACTGAAAATCTTACTTATGCATATTTTTAGAACATCTCTTTTTTTAATTTCAACACCAATAATTGTTTCCAAGGGAACATCAGTTCTAGGAATGCTAACAGAACTAGGTGGAAGCATTATACTTTCCAGACACCCAAAATTGCATTCATTTGTTAAACTTTTACTACATAAAGGATGAGCCTAAAAGGTACATATAAAAAAATAGTAAGCATAAAATTTTTTAAAAATTAACACAATTTTAAATTTCAGAAGATAAAATATGATTTTTAATGTGGTGGAAAGTTTGAGTTTTTCAAGAATAACAAATGAGTCAGTACAGAATAAAATGTCAAAAGTTAATTAGATCCGATATATGTGTAGCAAAAGATTATGTGCAGTAATGAAAACCATTAAACTACATAATTGGTGTGAATGAAAAAATTCATTAGTTCGTTAAATTAAACATAATTAGAAAGAATAATTTTATATAGATATAACTTACTGTCATTCCACACCATTCACATCTCATTCCAGCAAGGCACTCGGATGACCAACATGTCTTCTTACAAAGCTGGCACTTAGAGTTACCAGGTAAATTCCCTTCTCTCCAATGGTGATACTGAGTAACTTTTGCCTACATTAAAATTTTAAAAAACTAACATTACATATGCAAAAAAAGGCTTTTAATAAGGGGATTGATCAGGCTAAGTAATCCAATCAGTGTAAAAATTATTGATAGCAACAATGTTAACTTCCAAAACATATATAGCTTAATATTAAGAGAGTGATGTTTTACTGTAGCACATCAGTTGATTGCTTGCCTATCATGGAAAAATTTTAAGCTCTAGAGGGTGTGATTTCAGGTGCCTGGGTGAGTAAGTCACAGTAATTATAATTAGACAATAACCAACTCCACTTTCTAGCTCAGTGACTTTTGAACTAAGTGGAGATGAGCAGTTAAACTGCCAATGTAAATATTCTCAAGAGTCATTTACTGGGGAGGATTTTTTTAAATCCATTATGGCAATGGGCATGAAGCCTGCCAGATTCGTGAAATGAGATGAGAATGATATATAAAGTTGCGTGAATAGAGCCCTCTGCTATTATTCCAATGTCTTCAAATATGGATCAGCAATTATTCTGATGTAGCATTTAAAACAATACATCAGTAATGTTTTTCAATATGGCATTACTAAATTCCATGCCAGATTCAAACTGAAGTGTCCTTAGGAGTGGCAAAATTGTAAAGAGTCTACCATAAACTTCTAACACCCGATGAACAGATATCAGTCAAGTATAAAGGCAGCTTTACAATTATTACTTTTCTTTTTTTAAAAAAAAAGTGCAAAAAACACAGTATAGCTTCTGCAAATAATGACAAAAGTATGATTGGATAACCATTAGGGTGGAATGAAAAAGGTGTTAAATTTATTTATTTTTAGATTTTAGTTTGATAATAGTGCAGAGAAGTTGCCTTTTAGGTTGAAAAGCAATATTTAAAAATTTAGTTGCAATATTACATTATCTAAAGTGCAGCAAAAAGCTTAAAATTTGTAAAAAAAATTGATAATCTGGAAATTTTTAAAAAGACACTTGAAAATTTTTTTCTTATATTTTAGTTTGGAAAAAGTGATGAAAGGTTAGTTTTTAGGTTCAAAAAGAATTTTTTAAAATTCTTTATTTATTGCAATACAACAATATTTCGAAATGCCGAAAAGAGCTTAAAATTTGTAAGAAAATTAAACAATTATAAGCTTTGATAAAATATCATGAATTTTCCGTCGTGTAATGCTATAAAAGATGATTTTAAATACATATATAAGCATCAAAATCGGAAACAATTATTAACTACAAAGTATAATATTAAAAAACCATTTTTATGTCCAATTTTGCGTTTCTTACTTCTGTATCCTTATAGATTACAAATGTTGTAAATGTAAAATGTTTGTTTCTACTTCACTGCCAGACTAAACAGTTTTTTTTTTTTATTAAAATGTGGCATATTCACACGTGAGTCAATTTTTGCTCTAATGTATCTTCCTCTTGCAATTGAACCACAGACATTTTGAGACGATTCAGCCACCTGACTCACAGCTGACACACTAGAAACTTTTATTCCATAACTGGACTTTTTTATATATATATAAGTCAATCATATCAAACAAATGTCTAGTTTCTTCTGTAAATTCTGTGAGGTTGAAATTAAACTTATCTGAACATTTTCTGCTTATACAGACTTTAATAAATTCCTGTATTTAACATGATAAGCTTTTATTATTTGTCGAAATTTGTGCAAGAATCAAGTGGAATAGAAGCTCTTACCCATATTTGTTCTATCATGGGAACTAAGTGCCACATATTTCGCTTATAGAAGAATCATTCACTGAAGCAATTTTGAGGTTATGTCTAATATAACATCAGCTCTAGAGTCGTCAATATTGTGCTCAACTTCAAGCAAATCACTAAATTTCGCAAAAATAGAACACCCCGATATTTGTTTTGTCTTCACTAATATAGACTGAACCAATTTTGCTCACAGCAAAGCCCACAAGTAGAAGCTAACAAATCAGATACGTTAATCTGTTACACAATAGACGGAGAGAAGTCGACTCAAATGAAATCGGCAAAGCTACTTATCTGAAACCAGCTCTGTCCTTGTCACAAGAAGCAGACAAATCTCCACCTTGCCTCAATAACCACTCCGGCGACGACTCAGTGCAATAATAAAACTACCTGTATACTTTTATTCATACAACAATGCCTAATGAAAGCTTATTTCAAAATCAAAGTACGAAAAATTCCTTAAAAAATTACAAAAAGTGTGTTTTTATGAAAAATTAACCTGCTGAAGGCATCTCAAGATATACTTTAATATTTTTTCTAATTTTTATTTATCTTATTCATATCAAAAAACATCTCCACGATATTACAAATTAAAAATCAAATTTCATTAAAAAAACTTAAATTTAGAACAAAAATTTCTCTGTTATGAAGCTTTAATTCTCTTATGGCACCTCAAGATGTACTGTAATATAGCTCATATTTATAATTTTATCTACACCAAAAGGCAACTTTTCCGCACTACTCCAAATTAAAAATCATAAGCTAGTTTTTTCGTTCCACCCTAATAACCATGCTTGAATTCCTTCATACAAGTTACTGGGATGCAACTTCATCTTATTTTACACTTCTTTATTCATGTACCTTTCACTAATATTTTTTAAATTGTTATCATTTTTATACTTCATTATATTAACTATCTTTGATTTAATCTCTTAATGTTATTAGGTTTTCTACTACTATACCATAGTTCCTTATTGTAAATATAATAGTACTTACTTGATCTCTACTTGGAACATAGGTTGCACATTCTTTACAATCAGCAACACTAAAATCTTGGCATTCAGCATGGACACAATACTCACAAACTGTAACAGAATATTAAACAAAATATATATAATTTCATTACATCTCTCTAAAATAATACTGTAAAGAGGACCCCAACTCTGCTTTAATTATGACTGCTGATTAAATGATTCAATGGCAGTAATTAACTGCAGCAATTTAAAAGGATCAGTATAGTCTGACTGAATTAAAAACTAATACCAAGTTTATAAAAATATTTTGAAGATTGTCCATGTAATAATCAAATGCCAAAATTCTAAACATTTTATTGTATACATACATACAGTATAAAAAGATATTTTTACTTTCTGCAGAAGTTATTTTGCTAATACTAATGAAGTAAATATTGCACAAGAGTCGAATAGGATCATGACAATAAAGCAATTCATTTATTGTTTCTTTTCAACCCAATAAAGAATACAAAAATATTACTTATCTAATCTAAAAGTGAAACAGATGAGTTGCCAATGTATATGCTAATACACTGATATTATAACATGTGTGTGTGTGTGTGTGTGTGTGTGTGTGTGTGTGTGTGTGTGTGTGTGTGTGTGTGTGTGTGTGTGCGTGCGCATGCAATTTAACAGTTCTAAGAATACAAGTACATATATTTTAAATACACAATTTTATTATGTATGGAATATACACTGATGGAAAAAAAATCCCAACACTAGGAAGGAACTGTGCTAGATAAACGAAATTTGGTAGGCGTGTTACATTTGAAAGATGACGTCGATTCAAATTTCGAGTTACGCGTGTAAGTGTGGCGCTAGTAGCGACACTATGAACATGCAAATGAGGTTTGCTTTAAATAAGCGCTGTAAGGTTCGCGACCGTTATTTATAGTTGAGATTTGACGTAGTGGGTTAATGTTAGTCAAGGATGCCTCCGAGAAGACGAAAAAGCCATTATCAACAGCTCACTGAGTTTGAACGAGGTCGTGTTGTAGGGCTACGAGAAGGTGGGTTTTCTTTGCACGATATTGCTGAAAGACTTGGCAAGAATGTATCCACTGTGCATGAGTATTGGTGGCAGTGGTCAAGGGAAGGTACTGCCTCAAGAAGACCAGGTTCCGGGCGGCCACGTGGTACTACTGAGAGGGAAGACCGTCGTATTCGGCGTATGGCTGTGGCTAATCGTACTGTGTCTGCAGCTGAAATTCGAGCTGCAATTGGCACCACAGTGACACAACGAACTGTTATAAATCGGTTACTTCAAGGACAGCTCCGAGTCAGACGCCCTGTACAGTGCATTCCACTGACTCCAAACCACTGCCGTTTGCGACGTGAGTGGTGTCAAGCTAGAGCTCATTGGAGGACGGAGTGAAGATCAGTTGTGTTTTCTGATGAAAGCCGGTTCTGCCTAGGTCGCAGTGATAGCCGTTTGTTGGTTAGAAGGAGGCCAGGTGAACGCCTGCTAGTGACCTGTCTGCGGTCTAGACATACAGGGCCTACTCCTGGTTTATTAGTTATGGTTTGGGGAGCAATTTCGTATGACAGCAGGAGCACTCTCGTGGTTATCCCACGCACCCTGACTGCAAATTTTTACGTCAGTCTAGTGATACAACCTGTTGTGCTGCCATTCATGAACAGCATTCAAGGGGGTGTTTTCCAACAATATAACGCTCGCCCTCATACCGCTGTTGTAGCCCTATATGCTCTACAATCGAGCACGTATGGGACATCATTGGACGACAACTCCAACGTCATCCACAACCAGCATTAACCTCCCAAGTGCAACAGGCATGGAACTCCATCCCACAAACTGATATCCGACACCTGTACGACACAATGCATGAACGTTTGCATGCTTGCATTCAAAATTCTGGCGGTTACACCGTTACTAATGTACCAACATTTCACATTTGAAATGGCTCTACCTGTGATCTTGAAACTTTAATCAATTAAATATGATACCTAGACAAGTGCATTCCTAAAATTTCATTACTGTACAATAATTTTTTCTTGGTGTTGGGATTTTTTTTCCATCAGTGTATTTAAGACATTAAAAGTTTATATAAAAATTGTAAATTTGATCACATGATAACTCGAGTTACTCTGTCAAATACATAAAATTGGGAAGAAATCAACATTTTACTTTACAATTTTATCAACATCATCACTTCTATGTAAATATAGCAACTCAAATTCAGGAAAAGTAATAATCTCTCAGTCTGCTGCAATTATCTTTTGATGTAACACTCCTTTTGTAATTATAACATATGAATTACTTCAAAAATAGCCAGAAATAAAATAAATCTAATTATCCTAAATGATGTTTTAAAACTCATTTGCCTGAATATTATTAAAAAAAACTTTCAAAAAAGATAAATTATTATAAGGAAATATGTATACGTTTTCCCTCACATTAGTTTTCAGCTAATTTTTTTCTAAAATTACGGTAAATGTAAGTATTTTTTTAACATTAAATATAAATCTCTACCAGTATAAAAATGTAACTATGCAGATAGGGTGTTGCCGAATTCGACCGATAAATTCAGAAGGGTGATAGTAGGCACTAAGAGGATAAATAATCACCACACAACATTTAGTAGATGAAAATAGTAAAAAAAGAAAAAAGGTCGGAGAACTGCTGCAAACTGTTAAAAATAAAAAATAACAAATGGTGTTTCAACTACGAATTTTTTCAAATGAAAATATTCTTAAGGGGTTTTTTTTCCCTTCTTGCCGATAACACGCGGATTTGATGATCCAGGAGGTCGTAAATTATTAAAATAGTGGTTTAGAACCCATATTTGCAAAAAATATTAAAACCCGAAGAAAAATAAAAGCTTGAAAAATGCAAGAAATTTCATAGTCTATAATTTGATACACGCGTATAGTGTGAGAACTGGAGAGTTTAAAAAATATTCAAGAAAAACTGAAATGTGAAATAGAAAACATCACCGCTGATGCTCGCACAGAGCGTTGTCAAATTTGAAAGATAAATTCTGAGCAAAGACAATAAGCATTAAATAGATGAAAAATTACCAGAAAACATAGATTTGCAGGTAATGTTTTTCAATGAAAATCACAAATCAGATGGATTTCGCAAGCTGGATGCTTGATGCCACAAAGGAAGATGTACACTTTTCTACTAGTTTTATTCTCAGATAAATCCTGATTTACGAGAGAAGATGTCTTCAACACGCACAAAGCGAATATTTGGTCATTTGAAAATCCCGACATCACTACCTCGTCGAACGTAATACACACACGTCTGGTATTAATATCTAGGCAGAGTCCTTTAGTTCCATCGTGTGTCTCCTCCTGCCATATCTACTGCAAGAAAATAAAGTACCTTATTTTCTTGCAGCAAGTTCATCTGGATTTATTGCAGGGAGCACCGACAATTGTAGGCCAGAACATTTGGTTGATGCATAATGGAGCACCGGCACGTTTTAGTTACATTCGTGAAATCTGAACTGTTGTTTGCGAATGAAGTTGAATGACAATCAAGTCTGTAATGCTCATTAATGAATACTTGCTTTCTGCTTTTATTTTTCTCGAACGCATGAAAAATTAACATACGAGAAAGCCTCTTCTCGACTACCTTCTTCCTAATCCTCGCATTCTTAGGGCCATTCTCTTCGCCAGACTCATTGTCTTTACGACGTTTGTTTTTGTTATTTTCACTGAATGAACGCCATTTGTGATCCTATGTTTTCTGGTAATTTTTTATCTACATCATGCCTTTTCTAATTACCTTCTATTACTTATACTCCTGCTTTCTGCGAATAGCGGCAGTGATGCTGCCACGATATTTTCAGGTTTTCATTTTAGGTTTCTCTTTAATATTTTTACAACTCCAGTTTTCCCATTGCATGCCTATATCAAATTTTAGAATATAAAATTCCTTACGTTTGCACGCTTTTATTTTTCTTCAAGTTTTAATACTTTTTGGGGCTCTAAACTACTTTTTCGTTTTCAGTAATTTATGACAACCTAGATCATAAGTTCCCAACGAGGGCGATAACGCCCCCTTGTGGGCGTTTGAAGCTTTAAAGGGGGGCGGTAAAAGATCCAGAGAAAATTCCAGATCCAGAGATATGGCATGAAGGGGCGTTAAAAGATTAACCAAATAGTGTACAATAGCTTCAAAGAATAATTCCAGAACATTTTAAGCATGGACATACCAGATTGGGTTTTGGATCTTTTTTCCTATGTCAACACAGCAGGATCACCTCAGTTAGAAGAACTAATAAAACTGACGACAAATGGGGATCTAAAAATTAAATTCAAGAGTGGCTACCAAAAATTCTGGCTGCAGAAGTCTATTTCGCAACTGCATTCAGGATTATGGCCGATTGTTCAAAGACTTCTGATAGCATTTCCATCTTCATATTAAGCAGAACGTGGATTTAGTGCTGAGGCAACATTGGTAACGAAAAAGAGAAATCGACTCCATATTATTGAACGCGGCGTCTCCCGATTGTTTTTAAGTGAAATCGAGCCTGATATTAACAAGCTCCTTAAAACGCATCAAATTAAGCCTTCTCATTAGTTAAGTTAGAAATTCGATGTCTTTAAATTTTAATAAAAATACTTTTTAATATAATGAAGTATGTGTTTTGATTGGTCTCTTGTGATTTTGATTGGTTTATAATGAATTAATTCGTATCATCAAAATCCCTGACTATCTTTTATTTCTCTTTTTTTAAATAAACAAGAAATTCAGTAGGGTTTCCAACAATATTCTATTAGATTTTTTTATTTAATTTTTGTTTCACCATATATTATGTACGCTATTATTTATCTGGAGGGGGAGATATTGAAATATTCATTAGAAAAGAGGGCGCCAGTTCAAAAAAGGGTGGGAACCTCTGCCCTAGATCATCAAATCCGCATGTTACCAGCATTGAAAAAGGCTTTTAACAAAGTGCTTCCACTTTAAAAAAAATTATAGTTGAGACAACATTTGTTATGTTTTTTTATTATTAATTTTTTACTTCCCAACAAATCGCCGACTCAATCTACTTTTGTGATTTTCACCTACTAAAAGTCATTTGGGACCTTATGTTATATAGTGATTCTTTATCCTTCTGATGCCTACTATCACGCCTCTGAATTTGTCGATCGAATTCGGCAAAATCATGCATATGATGACATTCTAAAATCTAATTTAAACAATTTCCTAATTTTTAGCTTAATTCAGCCCATATTAAATTCATTCTAAAATTTTCTTTTTTCTTCAATTTCATCTTTTTTTTAAAAAATTTGATTAACAGAAGCTCTGTAAAAATGTTCTCATCAACTAATTCCCATATTCCCGATTAGGGAAAAAAAATGTCGATCTAAGACATTTCTTTAAAAGTTTGTAATAATATATATAAATATAAATCGATACGTGTGAAGAAATCCCCAAGTATATCTCATAGTATATAAACAATAGGGAAAATATTTTCTCCCACTTGTAAAAAATATTTTCTCTAGAAGAACTTTTAGAAAATATTTTACCATTACTTCTTTACTAAATTTATTAAGTTTTCTTTCCTTTTAGAAGAGTTTTTCATTTAATTATTCAATCACACATTGACTTCAGACCAATTTACCAATCTATAAACATTTTCCAGTTTATCGCCTGAAATGCATTCGCCATAGTTCTTCGATCACAAAAAATTATATCGACCGGGAAATGTTTTTGATCTGAACATATTTCTTCGCATATGGTACATAAAATTTTAAATTGTAATATGAAAATATAAAAATACATTTGCAGAGTTTTTGTTAATTAATTTCAAGACAACTCCATATAAAAATGGTGTTATGATTATTTATTGTGCGTCAACTCCTAGAATTAATAAAAGTAATATTTCACGAAAAATTATTCTATTCTATTGACGCTTCAAAAAATATCAAATTCCTGCTTTATACACCTTAAGAAATGCAATTCGTTCTACTCTGACTGAGGGCAAGTGCTGAAAGGTATGCATATATTTCTCAAAGTCACAGGATGATGTAACAAAATACAGCCAGACTTTCTGACAAATTTATATGCATGCAGTACCATTGAATAAAATAATGAGCAGAATATCATCATTTCACTGGAGTACCTTTTATTATTTTCATTTTGAATAAGCACGGCAGATTGTCCTTTAATAAATGCTATAACAATGGTTAAAATTTCTTGGGTTATATTTAAATTAACCATGAAACCATGAATCTGGGAAATAATATCCGTATTCAGCAATGAGTCATTTGTCTTCCATTCTGGCAGATACTCTACTATTTCATTTAAATTGTTGATGTTATTGACTTTTATTGTAAAGATTTGGAATACTTGCCAGGCTTGTTTTTCAAACAAAAGCTGAAAACCGCTAATAAATTATTTATAACAACAGACAATGCAACTTTAGGACCAGAACTTAATTCAATACTCATAAATAAAATAAAAAAATTCCTTTATGAATGATATTCGAGAAATTTTTCAAATTTATTAACGAAATACGCTACTTTAGTTCTTCCAAATTTTTAAATTTTGTTTCATCGCATTTTTTTTTTCTGTTATGCTTTCCTGGAGAACTTTCTCTATATATTGTTGCTCCAATTTCATCTTTTCTATTTCGGTATTTTCCCTATGAAACGTTGAAAACATGTAAAAGACACAATTTGGCATCGGAGATGGAATTACTCCAGAGACTAGTCTTGGCTATTTAAGAGGGGCACTTAATAATTTTCCTGACTTCGAATCAAATAGACTAGTTTCTTTTTCAATATCATTTGTTTTAAAATGTAATTCACTGACCTACAGTAAAGGAAATTATTCGTAAATATTGACTTGCTTTAATCTTTAATTTAAATACCGTAACAAATATACAACATAAAAATAATATATAATTATATACACAGATGATTTTTATTTTGTTTACTCTCGAGTATTTATTGTTAGGTTATTTTACTATTTCAATATAATTTATTTTAAAATGTAATTCACAGATCTACAGTAAAATAAATTATTCATAAATATTGACTACCTTTAAAGTTTCATTTTAATACAGTAACAAATTTACAACATAAAATAATATATAAGTATGGAAAATTTTTATTTTGTTTACTCTCAGGCATTTATCGTTCTGTTATCTTACTCGTTTATATATTAGTTTCTCTTTCAATATCATTTGTTTTAAAATTTAATTCACTGATCTTCAGTAATGGAAATTATTCTTAATATCGACTTCCTTTAATATTTAATTTTAACATAAAACAATATATGATATGAAAATTAATAAATAAGAATGGAAATTTTTACTTTGTTTACTCTCGGGTATTTATCAGTGCGTTATATAATAAAATTTTACTATGAAAATGCAATTATCGATGTAATAGTAAACAAAGCACGCAAACATAATTATGGAAAACATTATAATTATTATTGACAGTAATAATTCATACATTACAGCATTTTATGAAATATTTTTTTATAATGCACTTGATTAAAATCATGAATAATGAGAATAAATGATTTTTCATTTAGAAACATTTGACATTACTTTAAAAGAATTAAATGAACTTATCCCACTATGCGGAGACGGATAAAATCCTTCGCGATGTATGGCACTTAACCGCTCTTTATTTTTAGGAAAGTCAAAAACACTTACTCTTGGGCTATTCCTGTAATTTCCATTACAGTTTGGAACACAACAGATCATAGGATCGGGGGTCATGGATAAACACATTCAGATAAATGATGGGTTTGTACTCAATAAGTGAGAAAATACGCATTATAACAGTGAATTTTGGTATAAAAACTTTGTATTTTGGTATTGGTGAGCAAAGAAATGAATTCATAGAACTCTGAACTCTCCAGCTTTTTTGTTACCTGACCAATCCGTCCGCGACATTAGGCAAGATACTTGGGAGTGTACTGCATAAGTATAGCATTTTGGCAAAGCTGTAAAAAATTACTACTTACAAAAATGGAAAAAATCCTGAAAGGGGAAATACTGCAAAAAAAAGCACTCAATAAAAATTAATATTTATAAAATACAAAACTGGAAATTTTCATAAGATAAGAACAAAAGATAAAAATTTGTTGAACTGATCAAAAATATCTTTGAACTGAATTCAAAGTAATTTACCTTCACAACGAACAGCACAACTATCTTCAATTCTTTTACGACAAACACTGCAAAATTTTCGTTTTAAATGCCCTCTTTCTGACCAACAGTGGGGAACAGGTTTCTAAAAATAAATTGAACATTTGATAAAAAGTTCATAACTTCCAGTTTAAAAAAAGACTTCATATTGCTATGCTACAGTTGTTTAGCAAGCAAACAACCAATCTATTTTTGACATAAGAACTTTAAGAAGGAAATGTAACTTGCATAATTCTTTTTTTTTCAAGTTAATATGACAGGAATACATCAAAAAATCTCTCCTACCAATAGTGTGGTAATTAATATATTCAAGAGCATTCTCCGCCTTCTTTAATGTATTGAACCCCCCCCCCTTTTAAATCCCAATGCTGAAAATGTTAAATTTATAAATCATTTCTGTTGGAAAGAAAAACAAACTGTGTATTTTCATTTGCATATCAAAGGAATAAAAAAATAAGCTTATACATATATGAAAACAACATTAAATGCAAAGTGAGTTAAAAGAAAACACAGAAATAGTCATTACTTGGAACTTAAGCCCTGACAGGCAGAGGATAAAACGACATCAAGATAATATGCTTCAGCTGTTTAGGATAATACAAAAATGGGATATTTCATCAGTTGTATTTGAAATTATGTAAAATTGAATGCATTTCACCTTTCATTTTCATTACTGTGGCATTCAAAACATAAACTTCCTTTAAATTTATTTCCTATTAATACAGTGAATACCACGAATTTCATGCTCTATATTATTGGGTTGGGTAATAAGTTCGTAGCTTTTTCATATTTACGTTGTTTTCCAACGATTTTTTTGTTGTTGTTGTTTGACAAAGTGCATGGTATTCATTCGATAGAGCTCTTTCTGCTCTATAAAACTGTGCTAATCGTCTTTTTGAGTAATTTAATGTTCAATTACTTTTAAGGCTTAGAAATGGAATATTCACGAGGTAAAAATCAATATTTTCGATACCTGCTCTTCTCCGCTTTTCATCCAGGCCCAAAAGCTGCTTAAGCAGCACGGGAGATTTGCAACGAATACGGTGTAGGTGTCATAAGCAAGTCTGCAGCATGAAAATGGCCAAGCCTGACCTCTAACCAAAGAAGACCATGATCTGCGTTTGGGGGGGGGGCTGGGAGGGCAAGGTGCATTGGGAAATGCTCGAAAGGAATGTCACGGTCAGCCAGGGGCTCTATATAGCCCAGCTACACCGCATGGAAGAGGCTATGCGACTGAAAAGACTCCATCGACAAGGCCAAACCATACTCCTTCAAGACAACGCCAGGCCCCATGTTGCACAAGTCGTCAAAGCCGCACTCCAAGAGCTTGAATGGCGGTCTTTCAGCATCACCGGATCTTGCGCCATTGGATTACCATCTTTTCGGCTCCTGTCATACTATATGAGGGGCGTTACATTCGACAATAAAGAGGGCCTTGAAAACCAGACCTGGTGATTTTTAGCGGAACGACATCGACAAATCGGTCGAGAGGTGGGAAGAGGTCATAAACATCAATCACTTTTCCTCAAACTATCAATACTTATGCAAAAGTTTAGAAAATAGCTTATTAAACAAGAAGACAAGTTTTAAAAGCTGTCTTTTTTTTTTTTTAATTCTTTAAATTGATCTTCTACTACATACTTTTTCTCATAAATCAAGCAAAGCTAAGATAGTGTTCTTAAATACTTCATATCGTTCTTAAATAGCTTGTAACTTAATCTTCTTACTTTATAGTCAAAGAGTTCACCTTCTCTCTCTCTCTCTCGTCTAGGTATGTATGTATGTAATTATATCTTTTAATTTAATTATAACTTAATCGTCGTCCTATTTTTTATGTTATTTTACATTATTATTATATTTTGTTATTTTCCAAAATTACTCTAGTCTAAAATTTTCCCCCAAAAAAATTCTGGTCCAAATCTCACTTTTGTAATTCATATATTTCTAAGACACAATCTAAAAAAATGCTGACGTTTTAATTCTCGAATTCCAAGACAAGGGATAATTATATTTTATTGCATCCTCTTCAAAGACACATAAGATTACTTTTCCTGAATCACCACAAAGAGATGTCTATAAGAATCTCTTAGTAAAAGCACTAAGCGAAAAATTATTGATTTTCGCTCTTATGTTCTGATACGAACGATAGAAAATTTAATCCAAAAATTTAATTCCGATACTGTGGGTGTATGGCAAAACATTCCAACAGATTCAGTACCAAATAATGAATTCTTATTCAACAACAACAAAAAAAAGACAAAAAACAGCCGAAGTGTACACAAAAATATAGTTTCCAATAAACAAAAGCACACAAGCAACAAACCGATAATAAATAACAATTTAAAAGCATGAAGGATTCATGCAGAATCCGCAGAAAAGCGATTTCGCACGACTTTTCACAAATTTCAACTCGTCTGCTACTCGCGGGAGAGATTTTGCACAACTATTCAAACTTCTAAAATTATTTGCTAAAATCCACTGACTATGACTCACTGTCTCTGACTAGCTATGACAAAGCAATAAATTTGATATACAATATACAATTAATGCAAAACTTTATATGCAATCTTGCATACAACCTTATGTACAATCTTTTGAATTAAAAATTAAGTCTATTAAGGTATATATTATAATTCACGGTACACGAACATAATTTTAAATCAGACACCATGAAAATGTTTTTTTTTTTATCAACAACATTCATCTCAAAGGGAAAACCTTTTTTTATTGCTCACCCCCACCTCACCATTCAAAAGTAAGATACTTGCCAAGTCCCAGATTACTATTTATTTCACTAACATTCAAAATGAAAGCAAGATGATTCTTTCCTTCATTCAAAACTACACACAGAACTGCTATGTCAAACTGGCAAAATCGATCATCGCCAGGGGTATCAGGTCATAGGACGGACCTAAAGATTCTTTTGCAGCAATTTTATAAGGTTTTAGAACAATTGTGAAATTTTTTGAGACGGCCAAAGACAATTCATTTTGCTCTTCAAAACCAAATTTTTGATTGTCAAAATGGAAATTTCACAGAGGTCAGAAAGCCCTCCTTTAAATTTTTACTCCTCACATTTTCAATTTGGATGGTAACTTTATTAGCACAGAAATGAAAGGGAACTGCTTTAAAAAAAAAAAGTTTTACAATAAAAACCAAACAGAAGCAGTAAATTTTAGAAATTTACTAACTTCAGATACAAATGAAAAAAGTACAAAAAAAAGTTATCCAATCAACAACAACAACAAAAAAAAATAGCTATATAATAGCACTTCAGATATTTTTAGTAACTACATTTAAAGCATTTGATGGGGAAAAAATGTATATAAAATTAAAAATTGTTTGCAACTCTCAAAATTCAATTCAATCATTAATAAAAGAAGTGGAAAGGGTACCTTTCTGGAACCCTACACCAATTAAAGCAGTTAAGTATTTATAAATATTAAATTACAGCATGTTTGAATTGCAGAATGAAGATTTTGTTAAACTGCCTCTTTCCTTTTGGTAACAAACTGTTCAAGGTCTACATCATAAATTATATTCCATATCTATTAATTCTGAACATTGTTAAGATGACAAGGATCGCTATTGAATTAATATTCTTATTTAAACCGAGAAAACATTTGCAGTAGTTTTTAGCCCCATGATCGGTAGGAGTAGCCTCAAATTGATTAACTTTACAAAACCTTTATTTATTTTTTGGATACATTCTTACCCTTGAAGCTACATTTGTCCTAATTTGCTACTTGTTTTAAAGAAATTGCATTACTGCAATTTCTTCTGAAGTAAGCATAATGTAGCAACCACACAGCTAGGGCTGAATTAAGCATTTAATAAACATTTGGAAATGCATGCACTGAGTGCCATCTTTTCCCTTTTTAATTCCTAAAACTACATGTTTTTATCAATTTTAATTTAATTTCTGTGTGTTTAGTTTTAGGCTGCAAATTTTGAAATTTAACCATAAGCAATTTTCTGCAAAGTTAATACAATAGTTTCAGATAAAAGAATTCAAAACGGATATAATTTTTATACAATCTTATTTAAAAGCAATTTTATGCAAAATTATAACAAAAAATAATGACATTTTATTATAATCTGAATTGCACTTAATTATGTCAGGTAATTTTTAATCATAAAGTAACATTTTTTAAAGATAATATAACTACACAAAATAATTAATTAGGAGCATCATTAGAAGAGTACTCAAAAATTTAAATAATAATTTATTCTAATTTGAAGAATATTGAGACAGAAGGCTCTAGTAAGCTAGACAAACATCCCAAATTATATTTCTTTTAAAATACTGAAGAAAAAAAAGTATCAGAAATCTTTAGGTAATTGTCAATTTCATTAATTTAATACTGCAGCCCCTTCATACAGTTGCTTAAAAACAAATACTATAAAGTATGAAATATAATACCAAGTGATTCCAAGAAATTGAAACACAGATGTATTTCATTTTCTTAAAATAAATTCCTTGATGAAAAATAGATATCCTATCAAAACTAAACATTTATATTCTGCATTTTTCATAATAAATCTATTTTCATTAAATCAAGAATTTGCTGAAAGTAAAGCATTTTTTTCTTTGTATTAGAATTTATCATTTTTTCATCATTAACCTTCAATAAATTGACCATTCTTACTTTCTTTAAACAGATCCAACATCTTCATCTACAGTTCAATTAAGCTTCAGAACCTTGTTTAGTATTTAGCAATCAGTTCACTGATAATGAAAGTAAAAAATATCCTTTGTGAATTCTTTCTTATAATATTTGTCATCTAGGCATAAAAATTTAACTGCTGATCATAACTTTTATATCTTGGATACAATGAAAATTTGTTTCGATTCAATACTCTAGCTTTGACAGTACAAAAAATTAAATACTTTAAAAGTTACTGATGGATGAAAGACCTATTTTTAAATGCAGCAACAAAAAGTTCAAATTCCAGAAGTGGAAAAGAAAAACCTTTATAAATACAGATGCAAAAAAAGAAAGTCAATATAAGACTGACTAAAAAGCCCCATAAGAACACTTTAGGTCTGTCCAATCATAACTGCTTTTTCCTCTTGTGCTGGACGAAAAACAATACTGTACCTCGCATGCATTAAAATGATACTATTATGAAGAGTATGATTCCTCTCTTGATGTCTTCATGAAATTTAGCTCAAGTACTAGATCCTCTAAGGTAACTACATTTTCAGTTTTGACTTGAGTAGATGATGTGAAATGCAATTATTTGTAACTCAGGAAAGATACTTCTATCACTGAAACTTTTGTTGTGATGAGATCATGTTGTGTTAGTGAACATGTATCTCTCATTGAGGGAACATTTTATTAGTGAAATCTGGCATTGTGACTTTTATTTTTAACAAAAGCATTCTGTATGGTATATGAAGAGAATTGTTAAGCACTAAAAATGAATCTTATTTCCAGATTATTGAAATAACAAAAATATTTTTAAATAATTTTTTAAAAATTAAAATCAAATACTACTTTAATTTCAAAAGCATACTCCATACACTTTTTCATGGTTCAGAATTCAGCTGCGCATCAGTATGATCCATTATTATTATATATGACTCACTGGATGTTAACATCAATATAAATTTTTAGTATCTTTTAAAATAAAGGAGAAAACCGCACAAAGCAATATGCTAAGAAATATTAAAATATCAAAATTGTAACTTTAATATGTGTGTATATAAGAGTTGCAAACATTCTCGTTTCCTCTCCAACATAACGACATAGCTTTGCAAAAATAATAAATATGTTTTCACAGCTGATCAGTTAGTAAATGCACGGCAAAATTACTAAATATGACAGTTGCAACTTCTACATGAAACTATATTTTTTAAACCAACTGTTGCTTGAAATGTTGGGACACAAAATTGTAGCTTTCTTTTTAATTAAAAATATAATTAACTTCAGTTAATATCATTTCTTCTTATTTTTATTTCAGATGAACATGAAATTTAGAGAGAAATTAACAGAAAATTTTCTGGTCTTTTTCAAAAATCATTTTGACTAAAATAATCCAACAGAAGAATTGTATAACAATAATTAATCATCTGACAGTTACAATTTTGATACCAATTGCTAACTTATTATCCAAATCTTTTTATACATTTAAAGTTAAGATAATATCTGAGAATATTTTAAAATAATTTAGCATTACATAACAAAAGTTTGTTCAAATTCTTTGAGAATGAAATTTGTCACACATACACACTTTTTAATACATGGAAAAAATTTTTGTTAAATTTCATTTTGTATGTTTTAATTAAATTAATTTTTCAAAAAAAATTACTTCCTAACAATAACATTTTAAGGAATGAGAACCACATGAATGGTGTTTGCTATAAAACAAACAAAAAATTTTTTAGTCTGAAAGAATTCTTTCTGTCATTAAAAGTAAACATATGTATCAATAATGTGGTTGTTAAAATTTATCACAGCCAGCTACATAACACTTGAAAGCTGTGCCTTTTAATTTTTTCTCTGTTAAATATAGTTCATAAAATTAATATTTTCCCTACTAGATTATAAAAATTTTTAAGTGAGGAAATTACAAGATCATAATGTATAAGAAAACTAATCCTCCACACAATACTGAAAGCAATATAATGATTGGAAGATCTATAAAAATGAGTAAAAAAGCTAAATATATATTTACCTATGTTGAGTATGATATGCATAAAACTTTCATGGTGCTTAGATGTAATTCATAAAAATAAATCCTAACTAGGATTTTTTTTTTTTTTTTTTGATAATTTTTCCATGGAAAACATTTTTGATAAATTTAAAGAGCATTATTTTGAATAAATTGAAGATAAGTTAAATAGACAAGATAGAGCATTTTAAGTATTGCATATCACTATAACATGAAGCAAGTGAAGAAATATTTGTGCCTTCATATAAGGTCATACGTAATATTCATGTAAATGATTACATTCATATAAAGTAATATGCCATAATGTAGTAGTCAAAATTTCAATAAATTTAGATATGGATTTTTTTAATGA
The DNA here is from genome assembly GCA_026543055.1 of Argiope trifasciata. Classification (NCBI taxonomy): domain Eukaryota; kingdom Metazoa; phylum Arthropoda; class Arachnida; order Araneae; family Araneidae; genus Argiope; species Argiope trifasciata. Next base: position 20,228,861 of record JAPMOQ010023642.1, read on the forward strand.
ATCTACTAAGGTTTATTATTATTATTATTAATATTCAACCAGTCAATGACTAAATTGACCAATAAATATAAAGTATTTTTTAAAAATCAGATTTCTATAAATTCATGAATTTATGTACATGTTTTTGATATTTTCCTACTATTTAAACAACACTTTCTGCTGTCCTGTCAGTATAAGTGACTTCTCACAATCCTAGTGTCAAAAGTTGAGAAAGAAGAGAAGAAATCAAGATTTATATTACTATGGACTCCTAGCATCCAGGATTATTTCTGGAATTTTCTAAGCTCTAACTACACATATGAGACTTTCATATCTTAAGTAATAACTTAAAGATTTAAAGTTGATATGTTTAAGCTATAAAAAGTTTGTATGCCTATTACACTAAAATAGAAAATTTTATTTAAATAATATACCAATTTTGTAATCACATTGTTTTTAATGTGATAAATTTGTTAAAATTTTAATAAGTTTTCAGTTTATATCATTTTAATTAATTCATTTAACTAATCAGTCAAATATTTCAATAACAAAAGAAAATAAAAATTAAGAAAACTTACCTTAATTACATGTGTTGCTATAGTTGAACAGGGAGAAACTACAGTTTTCAAACATCTATCATGAACTACAAAGTTGCACACTGAAAGAAAAATATATATAAATATAAATAAATGCTTAAATAATGGTGCAATTTAATTGTACAGAGGTGCCAAAATTGTGGACCCCTTTGGAAATCATTATGTTTTCTAAATTTGTATACTTTTAGAAGATGTTATATTTCACAAAATGCAAATTCTTACATATTTTAAAGGAAATTTAATGCTGATTTAAATACAAAAAGTAAAATTCTACTATTTACAAGACATAAAAAAGTTAATCTTACTTTAATATGCACAACAAACAGATGGATTGAAGTGGATTATACTTTCTAACTATTCTGACAAATCACAGTTCCTGTTCTAGGAACCAATCAAATATTATTAATTAATGGCTAGCAGAAGGTAACATCATGTTTAAAGTTGGAACAAGTCCTTGCTATGCTTTTTCCGTAGAAGGAAGGCTCTTTTTTTATATAATAAATTGCGCAAGTTAGAATTTTTATTAAACTTTTTTTATACACAGTTGGAATTTTTGTAAATATTTATATTTAGTCAAGAAACAATGACAACAAATAAAAGAGCATATTAAGCACCTAGAAAGATAATTAAAATTATTGTGTTGCATGAATGTGGTCTTGCTTAAGCTGAAATTGCAAGACACATGGGTAGTTCAATGATTACATCTGGAATCCAAAAATTGTATTTGCAATAACAGGAGATAAATTCTATAAAAAAACAAAGTGTGCTGAAGTGGGAAAGAAAATGGCTGAAAAAAGGTGCACCACATATGTTGATGTCAGAAAAATAAAGACAACAGACAAGATTTTTTTACAAAAAAAAAAAAAAAAAAGTCATCAGCAGCCTTCAGAAGTCAATTGAATGATGCTGGCACTCATGTCAATTCAAGAACAAACAGGGAAGATAATTAGATGTTGAATTAAGAGGTAGAATTGAATAAAAAACTCCTTATCTTAATTTGCAGAGGCATATAAAAAATTACAGTAGACAAAGGAACACATTAATTGGACAGATGATCAGAGGTCGCAAGTTATATAGAGTGACAAAATAAACATATTGTTATTTGGTAGAGATGACAAAAATAGGTAAGACATAAAATAGGCTAAGAGCTACATCCTGACTGAATTAAGGCAACTTTGAAGAACTCAGTGTTATGATTTGATCATGCATATCAGTGGACAATACTTTTATTGATGGGACATTAAATGCAAGAAAATCCTTGACACTATTCTAGAGCCAAAACTTACACAACTTCCATCAGAGATCTATTTCCCAATAATGCACCATTTATTTTTCAGAAGGATTCAGCTCCTTGCCTCACATCAAACATACCAGAAGTGTGGTTTAGTACCAAGAGCATTGAATTGCTATCATGGCTAGGAAATAGCCCTGCCTTCAAAATTATTGAGAACTTATGGCACTGTTTGACAACTCTTGTAAATATGAAGTGTTCATCAAATGACAAGGAATAATTGCTTCCTGGCATCAAACAATAACAATGGAAGGGCTGAAAACTCTTGTCAGCTCAATAAAACAATAGAGTGAAGCTGTAATAAAAAATAAAGGCTACCCTACTAAGTATTGATAACTCACTGCAGTCATCAGCACCTAATGTATCTCGATTAATATTGCCACTCAACTTTTTTTTTGAATTCCAAATATTTGAATTTTGCTTTTTGTATTAAAATTAACATTAAATTCTTTTTTAAATAATATGTAAGAGTTTGCATTTTGTAAAACTTTACATTTTCTATAAGCACACAACCTTAGAAAACAAAATTTTCAAAAGTGTCCACAATTTTAATCACCACTGTATATGTTAGAAAAGATAATTTTTAGGGTAATATTACCTAAAAATATATCATGCAATACATGTTCCAAGTTTACAAAAAAAATCAAAACTATTTTATACTTCTATAAATTTTTTCATATACCAAATACAAAATAACTAGCAATAATATCCCACCATAATAATAATAAATGAATCCAAGTAAAATAACAATTCAGTTCATCAAAGTGATAATATGTTAAATATAAATTTATTAATTAAACACAATGAAATATTTCAGTGGTACTGATACACTTACCACAGTTATTGACATAAAAGCAATGCAACAGCTAAACTGCATCAGACACATAGTTTCAATATATTTAACTCTAATTACAAGGCAAAGGTAAATAAAAAGAAAAATTGATTGTACCAAAAGTTTCATAAAAAAATCAACAGATTATTAATGGAATGGTATAAAGGCAACAAAATAAGCAACTGAAGTAAGCAAAAATTACATTAACTATAAATTAAACTATCTATTATTCTTGGCAGATTAGATTAATTTAATCTTGTCTAAAAGAGATATCAGCAATCATACAGGAGAAAAAATTACTTTCTAGCTATGCATTATTGATGATACAAAATCATTGCAAATTTTCATACTGTAGATGTATAACATTTTAACCACTAGTTGGCTTTCATTTAAATTATTTTTTTGCTATCACATAAAGCTCATGCAGAACAACTATGGTACAGCAACAAAATTTTCACATCATCTTTAGAAAGATTTTTTAACATCAATTTTTATTTTAAAAAAAGAGTAAAATTTAAAAAGTATTAGCAACTTGCCTCATTAAAATTTCACAAAATATTCATTTACTTTTTTTAAGCATTATTAATTACTAATACTTTATTTTCTTATTTTCAAATTTTGTAGTCATTAAAATTCTTTCTGTTTGGAAAAATGTATGAGGAGGAAAAAAAATATACCAATTTAAAATGTACTATTGAATCCATAACAAATTTATAGTAGAATTAAGATGTAATTACAAATCCTTCAAAAAAAAAAAAAAGCAATTGCATACAATAAAAGGCACAAAGTGGAATTTGTATAATATACAAAATTTAAGGATTACACTGAGTTAATACAAATACAGAAATGAATCATGTTAATAAATACTTCACACTGAAAAAAAAAACACATTTTATATGCATAACAGGAAAGATAAAACAAAAATGTTCTTTCGATAAATGTAAGTAAAAAAACAAATGAATATTAGAAGTGACATAGAGATGAAAGAGTGAGGTGGGAATGTTTATATCCTGGGTTCCAGTCTTATAGAGTGCATTTAGAACAAAACAATTGTGCACATTTAATATTTTTTGAAATAAATGAAAGGGCAAAAAGATGTCATGTGCCTGGAAATTATCTATATTCCATAAACGGCTGATAAAGATGGGTGGGTGCAAAATTTATATTATGTCTTTGGCACTTGGTACCCTAGCTATATTACTGGCCAGATTTTGAAAATAATCTATAAATGAAGGGGCAGAAAGATAATTCCATGCCTGGCAGTCATCTACATTTAATAAACTGCCAATAAAGATAGAAGGGGCACAAAAATACTGGGGGATACTGAGGGCCTTAGGTATTCAGTATCCTTGTTGCAGCACTGCAATTGATGCTGAAAATCATTTTATTTTGAGATTTCCAAGCAACTGTTTAGAAACTGGTTATTGATACAAAAAAAAAAAAATCTACTTTAAAACCTAGACAAAACATTCTGTAAGAGGATGAAAGCATGTTGATTGGCTCTTGTCAACCAAGTGGATAGAGAAATGGTGGGAGTCAGCTACCTCCTATTGATAATGGAACATGTTCCCCATGGGAAGGGTTATACTTTGGCCACTGATGGCCCTCAGGACTCATCTTTAGTTCCTGCAAATGCTGTTACAATAGTTCAGTCATTCAAATTTAACCCAAATACCTTTAATTAGACCTGGCAAAGTTGCTTTGTGGGGTTACTTAGTGTTTTCTAGCAATAAAATCTCATAATTTTATTTATTATTTTTTTTAATATAGAAACACTGTACCTTCAAAGATTTTTATTCTTCTGTTGATTCCATTTCCATTTTTAAAATTTTTCAATGACCCCACATTAGAAGGGGAAAAAAACATACAAAAATGAAGCATTAACTGATTACAATTTCTTTAAAAATAATCATTCAGCAAATTGGAAAGAATTTTTTTGTCAAAATGATTTTCTTAGTTATTTTTGCAGAAGAATTTAAACAAAGATGCAGTAAGATATTATGTGACAAACTTAAAAGTGGTTTCAATTAAAAATCTATCCATCCTCTTACAATGATAATGGGTCCATCTGATATGTTCAATTTAGGCAAATAATTCCATTCTTCATATTTAAAAGATTCACACAATTCAAACAAAAGTAAAATAACTAACATGAAATTTTAAGGAAAGATGAACTTGAATAATAATTGCATAACATTTCCAATTTATTTTACAGATATAAACAAAAAAGCAGAGAAAAGGTAAAGCTTTAAATTCATACAATATTAATAAGTCGGACACCCACAGATTCAAAATATCATGTTTTAAAAAGAACAAACCAGGAATTTTCAAAACTGTCCAAGTTTCTGAAAGTTTCAGAAGTGTATCTCAGTATAATATCAGACTTTTGGGGAAATGGTTAGTTATACTGGTTTTGGACACAAAAGTCAAATTTGATGCACCAAACCTAACACTTAATGCAAACATCCCCTACTTAATTTTTTCAATTTAAAATTAGAAACAAAAAATAGAAATGTGGCTTAATGAATTGTGCACTGCCAAATATTGTAATACTTAATGTAAATTAGTCAACAACAAAAAATACATGCAAATGTATATACAAGTGCTCACATGAGCAAGTCAAAACCCATATTTTTCAGACATCAGATCTCTGAAAGCTGGTGGATGAGCAATCTTGAATATCAAGAAGTAATAGGTCAAAGAAAACACTAAAAAAATACATTGATCTTGGTATAAAATACATCAAATGTGCTTTTATCCAGACCTATAACCACTGAGGGAGGGAGGAGGGACATCTAAATGAAAAAGGCTGAAGGTGAAGATAATTCCTAATCAAGCCTCAAAATGCAATAAAAAAAAGATATGTTCCAGACATTTCATTCAATAGCATGAAAGCTCACTGTAAAATATCTAATAGCTACTCATCTTAATTTACCTAACAGCCTCTAGAGCCAATCTATGTTTTCCCTAAAAACAACTATTCTAAGATATTTCACAGGGTGAAAAAACTCGTCAGATTTTTTAAAAATAAAATTGATATGTTTTTATCGAAATTTTCCTTTCCAGCACAAAAGATTCTGCCTCCATGTTGCAATTAAAAATATAAAATCCGACCTAAAATTTAAATCTAGAAATTTTGAAGTCAATTTAATTATTCTGTAGAGAGATAGTTTTTTGAATGTAGGATATGAATTTCAATATTGTGGTAGTTAAATTACATATTACTTTATATCTTAAAATCTCAATTGCTCCTCCACCCATAAAAATTCCTACATTGCTTGATTTTACATAAACCTGTTGTGTTTGTTGCATTTTTTTTTCACAAATTTTTAATATACATGCAACCCATATGGCATATTGTCCATATGGGTTGAAAAATAGCATGTTCCAAAATGATCTTTTAAAGTTATATTTTCCTACCTTCCCTCTCTAATAATTTGAAGTTAGTTGCTTGTTTAATCACCTGAGAGTTCAATAATCAGCAAAAATAGGAAGGAGATGTAAAAAGGCGGAAAATGAATCAACAAGCATGAAAATCAGAAGTTGGCTATCATTCTTGCAGTTCACAAAAGCCCACAACACAAACAATAGATTGTTTGATTCAAAGATCAATGTAAACTTCTCTACCATTAATTTAGAGAAATGACAGCTATAAATAAACCCAACTAGGAAATAGAACTAATGGATCTCTTTTTTAATTCCAAAAGTTCTTTTTAAAAAATACTGTTTTTATTAGCTTTTTCACTTTGATTCTTACTTAACAGAAGCACATTTAGTTGATTGAATGATCACTTTTCTCTAGTCAGAGATTCCACTTTCAAAATATTATTCATACTTAAAATGTTATTCAAATGAAAAATTTTATGCAAGATGATTTATTATCAATTGATTATGTGTGAAAGCAATGAACATTGCATGAACATTTATTTTTAAACAAGATTTATTAAACTAACTGCATAAAGATAAATGTATATAAAAGAAGGAAGCTATGGTAATTTATTTACAGAATTATCACTTCAATATTCACACATACAAAAAAAACAAGAAATTTATATAATTGTGGCTGAAATGCAACAAAAATCATATGTGGTTTTGAAATTAAAATTTTATGCTACTTATAGGTTAAGCAGTGTTGTTTGAAAAATTGAAAAATCTTAATAAATATATTTTGCAGCACTGTTAATTCCTGAGCTGATGAGCTATTATTGTCTATAAGTCAAACACTCGGTGTTTGATAAATATAACTTGAGGACAAAAAAATTGATTTTGCTAAAGATCAAAACACAGTCCATCAAGGAAATGTGACAAAAATTTTACTTTCCTTAACCATGCTAATCACAACTTCTTTTTTAAAAAATTTACAATAATTTTTATAATAAGAATTTTTTTTTTTTTTTTACAACTTCTGAATTTAACTATTGTCAGTTTGGAGTGACAGATAATTATTCCTGAAAATAAATTTTCTTTTGGGAAAAAAATATTTAATAAATTTAACATAGAATTTTACTGACAAAATATTTTTTATAAAAAGTAGAGGAAAGCAAATAACCACTGTCTAGCCAAATAAATTATTTTTAATTACCAACTAACACGCAATCGCATAAAATGAATTCTCAGATTATGGTGGTTAAATTGGTTTCAAAACCATAAAATTTCTAATGTGCATTTTTGTAATATATTAATCAAAAGGAATTGAAAAATTCACTATGAACTGACAAAGCATTTTTAAAATGTCTTTTTTTTTCCCATTCTTACCAATCTCTGAATTAGTTCACGTTGAATATTTTAATTTTTAATTCAAAAGCTCCACAAAAAATAAAAAAATCATTAGTATTTTAGTTTTAAAAACACCATAAAGAAATAAACATTTTAAGTTAACTTTACATTCAGTGAATTCTGAAAGCTCATAAAATTGTTACAGCATACATTTTTTCAAAATTATTATTATTTACTTATAGAATCAAAATCTGGAATGAAATTTAAAAGTTTGAAATTACATATGATTTTATTCTAGATTTGAAAAATAAAATTTAAGAAATTTTTCCTTTTAGAAAATGTATATCTTTCCCCTACAGTCATTATGCAGTTAACAGTAGAAACATATGTAATATTTACTATGGCTTTATTTTAATTACTTTTCAACAAAATTTAACTTTAGAGTTCCTCTAGCCTTTAACAAATCAAATTTTTATAGATTTTAATTTGTCTTGAACTTTCATTCATTTTTCTTTTGTATTTTAAAATGTATAGTTGAAATTTATTTTATCCTCACATAAGATGGAAAAACATTAAAGTATCACCCCATCACTACATTCCAAATGTTTATTTTTTGGACTAGGTATGATTGCAAGAATCAAATATTAAAAATTACACGAAATAGAAATTTTAATGTATTTATTGCAAAATCTATCATCAGGGACAGCACCATGTAACAAAATACAGATCTTCATAATAAGGAGAAAAATAACATTTTCTTAATATTTACACATTGGTTTCACTGTTGCATCCTGGGCTAAATTTACTTTGTTCTTTATGTTTATTATTAGTACTTTTTAAAAAATAGTAAAAAATAAATGAATTTTCATTATTTTTCAGTAAATTCATTTATTAATTTCATATGAATCTAAAGAATTAGTTAATATTTTTCATGCTTCAAGAGTATATTTCTTTTAAAAATAGAATATTAAGCATTTTATACCAATATCTCCCTTCTAGAACGTAAATATTACTTATAGTAATAAATATGCACCTAAGAATAATAAGCATTTGAATGACAGTGGTTTTCCAATTGGCTATATCATCAATTGGGTTATAGGGCAAAAGGCTAGGCAAATACTGTCAATCCAGTAAGATCATATATGCACAGAAAGAGTAAACAACAGCAAGTACTATACAATAGCTTGAAGATACTCCATTGGGACAAGCACTTGCTATAGTCTGCTCTTTCTGTGCATGCATGATCTTACTGGATTCAGAATTTGAGCTTACAGTAAACGCTGTTTCAGAATGAAACAAGAAATTGCCCAAGAAAGTTGATTTCTAAAGATTATAATAAATCAATACCTCCTAGTAGACATTCAGTTCATGCTTTAACAAGTAAAATACAAAATCTTAGTAAACCACAGAACTTACATGATTTGTTGATTTTAAAAAATACTAATATTAACCTTCTGTTAGGAATAAACAATATCTAAAGATCCCTTTCAATTTGTTCTTGAAGACAACTGTAATTTTTTTTAGTTTTTCTAGTTAACTTCATGGAAATTAAAGGCATGTGGAAAATAAAATTTCTCTGTCAGCATTATTTAAATGCCTGAAAATATAAATATAATCAGACAGTTTGCTACACCATATGTGGTAACTTTTTCACTTAGTCTTTTTTTATTTATATAATTTATATTGTATAATGTCAATCATTTAAATTTGTTTGAATTGGAAGTGCTTCCCTCCCTCAATGTATGGGGAATTTGTGTCTAAAAATGCAACAACTAATATTAGAGCTGTCAGGGTTGATATATAAAAAAATATCTGAGCCAGAAATAAATTTTAGTACATGATCAATGGAAGAGTCAATTGTACAGATGAAGCGTATGCATCCTACAATGTTGCTAAAACACTCCAAATGGTGCTATTTTTCCAAAATACTAGAATATATATCAAAATCATATAAAACATAAATGCAGTGTAAAATTCTACCCCTTTCTTTAGAAGTTGGCTGACTGCTGGATGAAAATCTATAAGCCAGAATATTGCCTTGCCAATTTGTACTTGAAAAAGATCATTTACTGTAAGTTTACCTTATAAGGTCTTACTTAAATGAGAGGCATACCAACCCTGTCAAAACACCAAGACAAGACTGCTGAAATTTACATATCATGTCTATAGTGTTTCTTTATGTTTAGAACACTGTAATAAAAAAAGTGCAAAAATTTTTCATCAGAATGTAACAATTGTAAAAATAATAAATCTAAGTAAAACTTATAACAGAATATATTTTTATTATTATTTAATTTTATTGTTTAACGTTTGAAGCTATACATACATAGGTTAAATAACCAGAATCAATTGCTATTAATTTCTGATTTATTTCCCTATCTATGTTGCATTTGCAATTTTTATAGCATTATAAATAAAATTGCTTTATTTTTCTCATTTGTAGATGATTTATTTATAAATTTTTAATAAAACATTATGTATGTTAAATATACAAAAATGAATATATCATTAGTGATTTATTATATGAAACTTAGTAGATGAAAAGTCAAATATTCCATTCCTATTTCTAAAATGAGGCATAAAACAGCCCTGCCTAATAGAAGATTAAATAAAAGTTAACCCATTAACCAACAACTATCCAGTATATAATATAATCCTTCTAAAATGTCAATTGATAATAGAAAAAATATTAGCATTGAAGAGACTCATTAGGGATGGATTTATGTATTCTGGTTGAGTAAAAGATTAAATAAAATACAAAAATATGAATTTATAATATCTTTTGATTTTTTGTCTGATTGTTTAAAATAGATTTCAAATTTGAAATGTAGAAAAGAAAGATTTTCTAAAGAATAATTCTGACCAAGTCCTCATCAAATTACAAATTTTAATTTTTTTAAATCCTTTCAAGTTTAAAAAATCATACAGTTAAATTCACAAAATGACTTAGGTCAGATTTTCTGCAAAAGACAAAAAATATACACATTGATTAAACTCAAAATGATAGCTTTTTTTTCATACTAATTCCTTTTTATTAACTGTTTCCTATTTTAAGATTTATTTTGGAAAAAAAGAACCTTAGTGACCATTTCCGTAAAAACTTTTGATATAATCACTTAAAAAATAAGTAATAACAACAAAGAATTCAATAAAACATAATATAGAAAAAAATGTACTCATGATTGGGAAGTTGAATTTCAGCCCATCGATTGAACAAATTTTTTGAAAAATTAACAGTTATTACATAAATTTAAAATTGATCACATCCTACTTTAGACAGGCTCAACTATTAACTGCTCAAATTAAAGAAGCTGAGGGGGAAAATGTATGTGGCAAGCACAGAAATAAAATAAAAAAAGAGCTGCCAGGTAGAATACTTTAAAGTAAGAAAACACTTAGATCTTAATTTATGGTACAAAAAGAATTAGAACTATTTGGCAATAGTATTTTTCAAAGAGTGGCAAAGAAATCATAAGTTGAACAGACAAGAAAAGAAAATAAGATTTTAAAATAAAATTTATCATATTTCCTATTTGTGAATATTACCAAAAATAGTTTAGTTTAGTTATATTAACGTCCCGTTTAAAGCAACACGAGGGCTATTACCAAAAATAGGATTTTCTTCCCTGTCTCTGCACAACAGATACTTACATGAAAGAAGCACACTTTTAAAGCAATTCATAAATATGAAATAGAACACAATATTTATAAAATAAAAGGATATATAATTAAAGAGTTGTTTATATTACTCACAAATATTTACATTTGCCAAAAATATAAACTAGGCAACAACAAAAACTAAGAGTCATGAATGCATCTGAAACAAATAAAACATCTTTTCAAAATAAGTAGCATAACTATTAAGATCTTTCCAAGTATCTGATGCAACTTAATTCAAATATTTGAAAACATATACAAAAAATATGAAGGAACCTTTTGCTTTTCCTTATTCCAATTAGTCTGTGTGTGTGAAATATATTTTGAAGGAGTTCCTTAGTGATTTTTATTCATAATTTCGCTGAAACAATCCATTTTTTAGTTTTTGTCCTGATGTCTTGGTCCAAATCATGGGCAAGAGAGAATAAATCAAATAGGAAAAAACAGAGAAAGAATAGCATTTTTGAACTTTTTTTAGTTTTTGGAAAAGAATCTACAGACTCAGTATTGGATGCAGAGAGAAAGAGAAAAGTCTCAGTAACTTAGAAGTTACAGTGAAGAGGCAATCTAGGCGATTAGGAAATTCTTAGAATATATATTAATTAGAGATAATGGTATATAATTTCAAATTATCATTTCTTTTAAGCTTTGCAACTTGCAAAGCTGAATGACATGTTGAAGAACTTAAAATCTTTATTAACATTAATACAGTGAACAACTTGATCTACTCAATTATTACTTTCCTCAATAAATGTATGTTCTTAAGAGTTAATTAAATGTATAAGCACTCCAAACCTTCATTCCAACTTTAAAGAGCTTAGTAATGAATAGTAATATAAATAAAAGTCACTGTGGCTAAGTAAACAATTCCTCTTAAGTAGTAGGGCCAATTTCCAAGAAACTTAGCACACTTCTTCAGCACATGAGAAAAAGTACAATCAACTTTCCAAAGTTAATTAAAATGATAATTACCTGAATTTTATGATTTGACATTAATTCCAGAGAAATTTATTTTCCAATACATATTTTAATACCATTTTACAATTCAAAATTTTACCTTTTCAATGTTACATTCCTTTTTATAAAATTTTATTACTTCTTTAAAGAATAATGCAGAGGATTTTAAAATTACAGTAAGACTCTGATCTATCTGGCATCTATTTTTAAAATTTTTTAGTTTATATCTTCTGGAATATTATTTTATTAGTTTAAATAATCATTTAAAGATGCCTAAAAGAAATTAAATAAATTTCAGCTTCAAGATATTAAAAGCGATTAAGGCTAGCCCAGTCAAGGGATGCAATAAAAAGATTATGTATTTTACAGCAATTTATACCCAATGTGTTTTTACATTAAAAATATTATACATGAAAGTAAATAAATTCCAAGCAATACTTGGGACAACAAGATAATATAAGTAAACCTTTTATCATATTTCACAATTTATAAGTGAAATATACCTGTTCTATACTTTTAACTAGATAAAACACATTTGAGCACAATTGAAATTTTATTCGTACAATTGAAATTAATTGCAATCCACTATTTCTTTTCATCTTTGTCTACAAGTCAATAAGTAGTGAAAATTTATGCTTTCAATTAATTTTAGAATAGGTTACAATAAGCTCAGTTCTAACATTTTAAAATTATTCAAATACAAGGCTGGTTTTATACAGAAACAATATTTACTGATTTATATAATAACATGATATAAACAATAAGATCCTTATATCTACAGTAAAAATAAGTTTTAGATCCGCTTAGTAAGATATATGATCATATCAAAAAAAAGTACAGTTAAAAAAAACCTAACATTGAAATAATTCAAACAAGTCTGAGAGCTCATAAGAAAATTCAAGAGTAAATTCATTAAATTAGAGCAAAACTTATATTAACCCTTAAAAAGAATGACCTAACCTCTTCATCATAATCTAAGTGATACTTTATACAGACAAATAAATTAGTAATGATTTACAAAGAAAGTAATTTTTTTAATCAAGAATTACTGATTTCATACAAAATTTATTTTATAAGTCAACACATTTATGAAACTACCTGCTCTGAATTTTTTAAATAAAAGGTATCTTTTCAAATAAATATTTTCAAAAACATGCTGTATATTACTTTCAAGAATAAATAACTTTACTGACAAATGAAAATTGTTTACCTTCCTTCCAACATTAAGAAATAAATTAGAAATAAAAATTTATAGCATTTGTTAATGCAAATCTATAACAGATGTTAATTTTCAATTAGAGTTTCTGACTTTTTGTCAAATTAAAAATATTTATCCAGATTATGAAAAAGTTTGTTTCTTATAAAACAATACAATAATGTTTGGCTTTAAAAAATAAAGCTTTAAAATTAAAAACAATATCGTATACATTAGGTGCTATTAATACTCAATTTTTGTCACAGCAATACAACTAAATTGACCATCATATTTGCAATCCTTAAAACATACAGAAATTGAATATCGCATTCACAAAATAGGAAAATGTCTGAAAATTACATTTAAATCTTGCATTTTTGGACAATATATTTAAAAAGAAGTTGAATAACAAGAAAAAAATTTGTTTTCTTCAAAAATTCTTCTAAGTATAATTGAAATTATGGATAAAAGCATTTTTATTATAAATTCTGATGTACTATAATACAACTTTCCTTAAGTGCAGTTGAAATAAGTTTGGCTCACTGTTTGACATTTCACTGAAAGAATAAACAAGCCCTTGATAATAGTAATGTTTCTGTAGGCACTTTTTTAAAGTAATTTGCAAATTAATGTTACTGCAAAAACGGAATATTCTGTGAAAAAAAAATTTCCTCATGTAACTAGACATCTGAAAATTAAGAAAATGCAGTTATTGTTCTTCGCAATGCTGCATTAAAAACGAAATAAACTATATTGCATTTCCATAGCAATTAATACCTAAGCAATTAACTCGAAAAGTCAGTTTTCCAGTGTATGTACTGCTTTTTTCCCTGCAGTGCACAAACAGGTTCCAACAAGAAAACCCCTTCCACAAATACCGGGCTTCATTCTACCAATAAAACTCATCCAGGTAGGGTACATTTTGACTGGCTGCGATTATTCACTCCCCTTTAATGCTTGGATTCCTGCACTTTCGCATGTAATGACTTTTTTTAATAGGATAACCTATTCAACACTATTTCTTTCTGCATTTTTTTTTTTTGTAAATGTGTATAAACATCTTGAATAATTTCCAAACAGACAAATCAATGTAAGGATCAGGTTAGAATGTATTTACTCTTGGTTTCCTACACTTAATAAGTCACAAATCAGGAGAGGAACTAAATTATCATGCAGACTAGAGGATCTAGGACGTAGATTTTAATAACTAACCTTCACAGACGTAGCCTTGGCCTATTAAGCCCCAGAGCATATCAGTGCAATGGTGACAGTACGTTGGTTTATGAAAAGTTTTTTTCGTAAAATAGTGTCCGTGTCCATGCTCAAAATCTTGAACTGTATCTGTAGATGGGCTTGTCTGATCACAGGTTCTGTCAGCTGTATTAGGCCTACCGGCAGCAGCCATATTGTTCCACCGGCGGAATAAACTCCTAAACGCTTGGAAAGCCAGTGGTTCTAAGCAAATTAGATCAGTTCTAAATCAAATAAGTGAAGGCATCTAGTTGTTGGCTATTTTTGGAAAAATGTTTGAAAACTCGACTATGTAGTATTATTATGCATCACCCCGTAGATTGTAGAATTATTTCCATTCCTGCTCCCCATTCCAAACTACACTTAATGTGCGCCATGATGGTCGTAAAAATCGAATCGAGTTGCAGTAAGCAGGCGATGCGATACGATACAATTCGATTGGGAATAAAACAGAGATAACAAGGTTTTGAATACAGTTTAAAATATAAATAAGTTTCATTAATGTCGCTCTAGAACTACAAAATGTATTTCTGACTTTGATGAGAGATTTCTATGCAGTCTAGAAGAATCGGGAGAACAAAATAATCAGTCTGTATCCGAATTTTTTCTTTATGTTAGGGTATAGGGACAGAAGTTTCAGAAAACCGGAGAAGGGCGTAACTCAGTACCCATGTTAAAAAAAAAGGTATAACTAGGAAACATGTACAGACTTTTCACCTCGATCTATTCTTATACGTAACAAATTAAAACTCGTTTGATTTTTTTTTAATATCATAAACTATTTTAGAATGTGAAATAAAAAGTCAAGTTTTACTGAATATTCACTTCTGAGCATCATCATATGTATCAGGGTTCATTTTATAATAATTTGTTTAAAAAACATTTAATGCATACGTAGATGATGATATCGTAAAATAATATGATAAAAACAATGAAATAATGCATACTTTCAAGTTATTTTTCTCACATAATTTTACTTATCAAAATATTTCTGAGCAACTTTTTTCGTAAAATGTTGCTATTAAACAATTTTAAAATACGTGAAACGCCTTCAAAAAATAAAAAAACGAATTTATTTTATTTATTTATTTACCAACTTTACCTCAAAATTCATAACATGAATACGTTGGTAGATTTTCTGTTAAGAAAGACTGTTTGTTAAAATTTGATTTTTGACGTAAGAATGTTACAATTTTCTTTTTTTTAAATACAGCATAGTCTTGCGAAAAATTTCCTGTTTTAATTTGAT
Organism: Argiope trifasciata; assembly: GCA_026543055.1. Taxonomy (NCBI): domain Eukaryota; kingdom Metazoa; phylum Arthropoda; class Arachnida; order Araneae; family Araneidae; genus Argiope; species Argiope trifasciata. The sequence goes on from JAPMOQ010023642.1 coordinate 20,244,584, forward strand.
TATTTGTGTTTAAATTAATTTCATTTAATTTTTCGTGTTTGATTTATTTCGCTGTAATATAAATTACAGTTTCCGAATTAAAAATTGTAATATATTTATATTACAGACATACTGCTAAATTCGTTTTTTGTAAATCGCGAGAAACAAAAATCACCAAAAAAGTAACTACATATAAACAGCTGGTCCCAGATTTATAAAATTTGGTACATAAATAATTACTTCTTCACCAATAGATATTCAATAGTTAGAATCTTTTTCAAAATTGTTAATTTTTTAACTATTAAATCTTAATTTAAACTTAATCAATCGAAAAAGCCTATTGACAAATGTTGTGTCACATTAAAATTTAAAAGATTAACTTCCCAAAGACAAAATTTCCGTTTTCGGGACAATTTCTCTTTAAATTTTCTAAAAAATTCAAAATTTAAATTTAGAAAAAAATTTCTAACATTTCATTTTTACAAAAAAATAAATTGAAATCAATTTTGGTGTTTTACCATGACGTTCCGTCGTTACTTTTTTAACGTTCAGAAAAAATATCTACTAACAGTAGTAACAGTTTTAAACAGAAACTTCAGTTAAAATTTATAAGAACTTTTTAATGGCTTGTTTAAATAACATGATGTACGAATCTTTCACATGATATGCTATATTTGATGGAAATCAAGACTAACGACATCATCAAGATTTCAAAGATGAATGAATGAGTACTTTAATGAGCACTTGAAAATACTTAGGAAACTATTTGAAAAATGTGACATATCAGATACTTTATATAGATTGCAACTAATCCTAATTCGGAATAATATTTCTCTAAAACTATTTAAAAAATGTTTCTGCAATTTCAAATGATGTCATAGTAACCGTTTCAAAACTTTTGTAAAGATTAAATTTGAAAAGAAAAAAAATCTTACGTTTTAGCGACTCATTCTGGAGAATTATGAAGTAATAGGAATCGTCAGCGCGCAATGATTATAATCAAGTGAACAATGGCTTGAAAATAGAAATAAAATGCTCAATGCAAATTAAATTTTCACTACATTATTAAATTTAATTTCGGATTTATACCCGATTCTGTTCGTGATTAATGCACCTTATTCTATTCATTAATTACTTTACTATTTCTGCATTCAATACGTCATTAATAAATCACTCAAATAAGCTGTAGATTTTTTTAACAAAATATAAATTAAACAAATAATATTTAAATATGAGGAACTTATTCTCAAATAGGTACTTCAGTTTCTTCAAGATCAAATTCTTTGAATTAGAAAAGCATTAAAAAAATTTGTATGAGGAATAAACCCAAAAATTTTAGTTGAAAACTAGTAAAAAACTAGTAAAAGTTCGGCTTGATTTCATTTAGGAATATGGCAAGAACGAAATTATTTAATTTGGAACATTCGATTCCTACACTTACACATTCTGTCATTCAGAACCTTAAAAAAATGTACTTATCTATTAACTCTGATATTTTCAAAAGATAGATTCTAAGACAGATTGTGTTGAAAAACTGAAAAGTGTTTTCTTGCCAAAAGTGACATTTGATTTAAAAATGACTTTTAAACTGACAAATAACTTTTTATTCAAAACAGAAAAAATATATTAAGATAGAATTTTTTTAAAAAACTATAATTTAAAAAATAATGATTTATTATTTTTACAAAAGCTTTTTGGTTTATTTCATACAAATATTTTGTTAACTTAGGCTGTAAGACCTTCGCAAATAAGATAAATAACAAAAACTATTGTGAGTGAAATGCAATTAATATCGCTTCATATACCACTAAAAATTGATTTAAGTAATTAAAAATTTTCAAAAAAAAAAGTGAATTTTGTTTCGCTTTTTAATTTCCCTTTAAAACTGTCTTTCAATTTTGAGTTAAAAACTGAAAGATCCTATTATTAGTAAATATAATAATGCCCTTAAGTGATATTTTCAAATATTAATTTTAAAAGCTTGAATAGGCAGCTTTGAAAAGTTTGTCAAAGAATTATCGAAGCATATGCTCCTCTGTTAAAGAATAATAACTTTAATTGATTAGATGTCATAATTAAGATGTAAAATTTTCATCTCTCAGTGTAAAATATATCTTAAATTACGCTTCTAAAAATAAAGTGTAGAAAACAAATTTGAAAATGATATGCGTTCGAAAAAAAATATTTATTTGCATTAAATATTACTTATATTATTTGCAGAAAAAGTGTAAATTGTAGCAGGTTTTTAACACGTTTGTATTTCCAAATGCTTTTTTTAGTTTTTATATAATTTTTTTTAATAAAAAGACAATTTATAGCACAGTTTCTTTTGCAAAAATGTCGTAATAAATACAGATACGTGATAGTCAATTGAATTATACAAAAATTTTAGTTTAAAAATTTAAGACCTCTAATGGATTTTTTTTTTCCTTTCCAAGATGTGAATTCGTATCTCCGTATAATTTGAAACTACATATCGCAAATACGAAAAAATTAAAAAGTTGATGAGTGAAGAGGTGGTGAGGGGGGAGTATTCAATGAGTAAGATAAGATAAAATAGCCAGATAAATTACAAACCAATTGGTCATTGGTCATTGCCTCCCCCCCCCCCTAGATAGGAGGTGCTTTGTTGACATCGAGTTTTTTTTTCTCTATATATGTCTGAATTGGGATTTTCTTATTCATACATGAATTTGGTGCTCGGTGTATTTGATTTTTGTCTCCGTTATTTTGTTCTAATTTAAATATGAATGACAGTATTGAAGTTTCTGTCACATCAAAAGGAAAACCATCAGCTGTATATGATGGTTATCAATATCGACAATATAAATGCAACCTTCAAAATGTCGTAACATGGCGCTGCATTAACGAAAAATCTGAAAAATGTAAAGGGCTGCTGAAAACAAAAGACAATTACGTTCTCTCTGAAAGGCCTCATTCTTGCAAGTCGGATGAAGCCCGAATCGAGGTCAGAAAACATTTAGTAGAAATTAAAAGGCGAGTTTGTGAGACTGATGAATCAGTCTCAAAAATATATCATGAAGAAATGTCTCCTCTTTTTCAAAGGGGACAAGAATTTTTGACCGAAATTCCTACTTTTCCCTCCATCAAAGGCTCTTTGCATAGAATGAGAAGAAAAGTACAAGGTATTAGCAATGAAGCCGCTACAGCAAGTGAAATACGCCTCCCTGTTGAACTGTTGAAACTGGACGACTCATCAAGTTTTTTGCTTGCTGATATGACTGCAAATGAGTCACATGAAAGAATTGTTGTCTTTGGGACTTCAAAAGGAAAAAACATTCTACAGAAATATAAAAAATTCTATTCAGACGGAACATTTAAAACCTGCCCTAAACAATTTCTGCAGGTCTACTCTTTGCACGCAGATATTGGAAGCAGTTTAGAAGAAATTAATATCATTCCAATAATATTCGCACTTCTCCCTGATAAAAAACAAACTACTTATGAAAAGCTATTCAGTATTTTAAGAGATTATAACTGGAATCCTCAATGTTTGACTATGGATTTTGAAACTGCTGCTATAAGAGGCGCGAAAATTGTATTCCCTTCAACAGAAATAAAAGGTTGTAATCTTCATTTCAACCAATGATTATGGAGGCAAGTGCAAAGTATCGGCTTCGCAAAAGTTTACAAATCCAATGCAGAAATTAGACTCCATGTGCGCATGTGTGCTGCTTTGGCTTTTCTGCCAGAAGAAGATTTAGACCATGCATGGATGAAAATCAACGAAGACAGTCCTCAGCATAGTCTTCTAACAAAATTTTATGGCTATTTTGTTGACCAATGGTTTGAAAATTCCATAATTACTGTTAGCATGTGGAATCATTACAAAAGGCTCCATAGAACAAATAATGCTATCGAAGGATGGCACAACAAAATAAACTCGTTTATTGGGAAATCGCATCCAAGAATGGTTGAGTGGCATTTGCGCTCCACTAGTTAACCCCCCATGTCATTAAAAGATATCATTCACGCTCAGGATTGTCACATTATAACCGTTATCTTTGCATGAAAGATTTGGCGATTTTACAACGAACGCCAAATGGTAATCACAATTCAGAGTAATAATGATACTCCATGTCCTTGAAAACGAGACGAAGCTTCCGTGGGAAAACTGCTGTCTACCCTTAATTGCGTTTTAGACGAGAGTTTAAAGTAATAAAGGAAATGTGAGATATTTCATTTTAAAAATTTATGATAAAGGAACACGATTATAATTTTCTCGCACAGAAGGCGTTAATAATTTTGATGTGCGGTATACAAATTCATCTAATAAAGTGAAGTTTAATTTTTATTTTTATGGGGATTTTAATCTCTATATCTCTTACTGTTTAACTTTTTTTCACAAAATGAAAAAAAAATACTTAGAAACTGCTTTAAAGTGAAATTTAAGTGGATATCAGTAATGCTTAGTTCTTTCAATTTGTGTTTATGTATTCTTGTATGTATACATACTCCCTAAGCTTTTACTTCAAATGAGCTAACGTATTTTTTATGTTAAAATTTTTCAAATAAGCTGTTTTTTACAAAATATTAAGCGCTTTGTCTGAAATAAGATAGGAATCATATTAATAATTCAGAAAATAAATGCTGGTTAATTTTCAGAAAGAAAAAACATTTCTATAAGAAAATGTTGATAATTACTGATATTCCTTCAAATTTGAAATATGTTACCTCATTTTCTAGCTAATTTACTGTCAGACAATTATACACAATCCAATGTACCATCAATCGACATGTAAATGCATCGATAGTTCTTCATTAAAACGTTTAATTCTCAGATTCAGTATCATGATCTAAAGTTTTATTCGCAGGTAATGTAGTAACAAATTTTTGCCTATTTTCTTAAAAGTGCTGTCAATGATTTATTACTAATTTTCAATTTGTCGTAAATCTATATATGAAAGAAAGCTAAAAATAAAATATATTACTTTACATTTTATTCGTTCTTTTTTCGCCCCTAAATTTTTTTGCCAAAACTATAGATTTATATAGATTGAGAAATTACAATAGTAAATATTTAAATATTAGACATTAAGATAAAAATAATTTTGCAGCTATGTTAGCATTGTTTCTAAAGTCACCTTTTCTTCTAATAAAGCATCAAAAGGTTGCCCTAAGAATTTTTTTTTTAAATATTGCATCTAAACACTTCGAATTACAAAATTTCATTAAATAAGGTAGGCAATTGTACGAAAATTAATTTTTATATATCCATCATAATTTCAAGTATTAATTAGTACAATTTTTCTCTTATTTTTGTCTATACGTACAAATTTCACGTTGCTATCCAGAAAATTTTGAGAGATATGCTTAGTTTTAAATTTCGAAATAATGGTCACAAATATGTTAATTTCGGAATGCAACTTGTACATTATCCAATCATTATGACTTCAAAAAAATTAAGAATCGCGCATAGCATTGTTTACTTTCATTGTTCGACAGTTACACAAGGTCTTTATAAAGAAAAGAAACTTTTGGTTATGATGACGATTTATTTTGTAAGCAATCGTAATGCTTTTTTCAAGTTTTAGAAAAATACAATGTCGTTTTCAGTTCCAAACATTTTAATGGGCTTTGTGGTATAGCTATTAAAAATTGTAGGAAAAAACGAAGAGAAATAGTGAGAATGAAGTGTCATATATGTGAGGAAAAAATTTACATTTGCCTATATTTTTCAGGTTACCTTTTTGTTAGATTAAGGACGGGTGGTCCAGTGCTCAACATTTTAAAATAGACAAGGTTGAGAATACTTCAACTTTAATAAGTGGCATTCATACAGAATGTAAGATCGACGTCTAAAATCAAACAAATAGGCCATTTCTAAGGCAATTTTTTTTTCTTTCTGATAATTGTTGTTTGGTGAGACAAATGTTACTTTGATCTAGATAGAAACATTGATTAGAAAAAAATTTAAAGTTTTGAAAAATGAAGACAATTCATCGCCATTGGCAGTTTTTTGTCCGCATGTTAGAGCTGTCGTTTTCAGAAGTTCTTGAGTTAGTCTAATTTTCTACAAAAATTGATTGTATAGGAACGATAGATTCAGTTAATTTTATTGGGATTATAACTGAAATAAGTAATGAATTAACTTTGTCTATGAATGTTTGATAAATCTTCGCTGATTCATTTAAAAAAACCTCGTGTCCCATGAACTCAATCACATATGCCGAAGTATTATTAAGTAATTCTGCATAGGTATTGGAAGCGTTAATTTGGAACAAATTTTTAAACACTTTAATTAATAGAATACTATTCAATTTTTGAAAAATGTAATGAAAATTAACAAATATTATATGTTTTAGCAAAGTAAGAATGTAATTTAAATCGCTTGAAATTAAGCAACAAAACATATCCTTCGAGAGAACATTTTACTGACCATAGTTTAGTATTTATTATAATATAATTTTATTTATAGATAAAACTAAGTTGTTTTTTTGGAGGGGAGGTGGAGGGGGTTAAAGTTCCTCTAAAAAGAGCTTAAATTGGAATTAAAATCATTTCCTGAATGTGGAGAGGTCTATTGTAGTTTTCAAGAACCAGTTATAAACATTATCATTATTTGAAATTAGAAAAGACTAAAACAAAAAAAAGTAGTAATTAATAAAAAAATATTAATTATTACTTTTTTTCTTTTGTCTTTTCTTCTCCAAATAATAGAAAAAGCAGGGCTGTGAGCTTTTATATTTTCAGGAACAAACGAATGAAAAAGGAAATGCTACAGTTCATAAAATATCAATCTTGAGTTCAGATTCTCTATACTGATACCTAATTTCCCTTATTGAGCTTTAAAAATTTAGTGGTGTAATTTGTGGAATCATTTTCTTTATCTAAATCGATGAAACAATTTTAATAGGCTATTTTTTATTCTATATTAAAGAATAGTATAATAAATAGTAGTAGTATCTCTCAGAAAGTTTATTCCATTTTTAAAGGCAAATAAACTACAAAAAATTACTGTTTTTCCTTTATCAAAATTATTTTACAATCGATTTTCACCAAAAACCATTTAGGGGATTCAAATATGACAAATCTTCCTTAGTTCTGCTATTTTGAAAATACTCCTATTAAATTAAGCAAATTCAAACTAAATTATTTCTTAATTAATATATACCATTACAAAAGAAACAAAATCTTAAAAAAATAATAATTGTGTGGAAAGCAATAATCAATCCATTTATTGATCAATTACATTAGATTTTTTTTTGTTAATTTATATAGCTGTATCATTAAAACCTGAATTTGAAGTTAAAACTTACGTCTTTTTGTAGTCTAAAAATTCAATTCCCTATGTATTAGATTTCCTATTCTATCTAAGATATAAGATTTCGTAAGTAAAACTGTTCTCTTTAGACATCTGTTTTCTTTATTTGTAAAGTATTATTATCTATCCGACATCTTAAGACATTTCTCTGATAAAAGCAGTATTGATTATGTAAATAGAATCAAAATAATTTGAAATATTTTTTAAAAGAATATTTCGCAAAAAGGTGAGTTGAAATAAACAAAAGTAGGTTTTTTCTTAACTAACTAATGTATTGAAATAAAAAAATTAAAGGAATTCTTGAAACCTATTTATTATTTGCTATTATATATATATATTACAATTTTACTTCTACTAAAATGACAGTAAACATGAATACTATTGAGATTAACAATTTTTGGCACTTTTATATCTACAACAATTATTATTATAAAAATCTGACACATCTATAATTTTTAGCGCCTAGTTTTCACACATTATTTCAAATTCATTTCGGTTATATTACAAATATTTGACTAAGTAACAATTATTATAGAGGTTTGCTATTTTAAAGTTATGTGTCTATAGTTTTTAGCGACGTTTCCAAAGTTATTTAATTCTTTTTGACTATATTACAATCAGGATAGATATTAAATGAATTTTTTTTTCAATTTTTTAGTATAAAGTATAACTTTACATTGAAAATATCCAAAGAAGTTTTTCACTGATTTTTTTGAAAATTTCAAATTGATGAAATCCATTTTTAGTGGGATATGAAGCGATATTGATTGCATTTCACCCACAATAGTTTTCGTTATTTATTTTATTTGCGAAGGTCTTGTAGTCTTAGTTAACTAAATATGTGTACAATTTTAACATAAAAAATGCATTAGCTCATTTCAAGTAAAACCAAAAAGCTTTTGTAAAAATAATAAATCGTTTTTTTTTAATTATAGTTTTTTTTAAATTTCTCTCTAAAAAAATACAATTTTGCCTGTTTTGAATAAAAAGTTATTTGTTAGTTTTAACAAGGTTTTGTTTTTAAATCAAATGTCACTTTTGGCAAGAAAACACTTTTCAGTGTTTCAACACAATCTGTCTTAGAATCTATCTTTTGAAAATATCAGAGTTAATAGATAAGTACATTTTTTTAAGGTTCTGAATGACAGAATGTGTAAGTGTAGGAATCGAATGTTCCAAATTAAATAATTTCGTTCTTGCCATATTCCTAAATGAAATCAAGCCGAACTTTTACTAGTTTTTTACTAGTTTTCAACTAAAATTTTTGGGTTTATTCCTCATACAAATTTTTTTAATGCTTTTCTAATTCAAAGAATTTGATCTTGAAGAAACTGAAGTACCTATTTGAGAATAAGTTCCTCATATTTAAATATTATTTGTTTAATTTATATTTTGTTTAAAAAATCTACAGCTTATTTGAGTGATTTATTAATGGCGTATTAAATGCAGAAATAGTAAAGTAATTAATGAATAGAATAAGGTACATTAATCACGAACAGAACCAGGTATAAATCCGAAACTAAATTTAATAATGTAGTGAAAATTTAATTTGCATTGAACATTTTATTTCTATTTTCAAGCCATTGTTCATTTGATTATAATCATTACGCCCTCACGATTCCTATTACTTCATAATTTTCCAGAATGAGTCGCTAAAACGTAAGACTTTTTTTTCTTTTCAAATTTAATCTTTACAAAAGTTTTGAAACGGTTACTATGACATCATTTGAAATTGTAGAAACATTTTCTAAATAGTTTTAGAGAAATATTATTCCGAATTAGGATTAGTTGCAATGTATATAAAGTATCTGATATGTCACATTTTTCAAATAGTTTCCTAAGTATTTTCAAGTGCTCATTAAAGTACTCATTCATTCATCTTTGAAATCTTGATGATGTCGTTAGTCTTGATTTCCATCAAATATAGCATATCATGTGAAAGATTCGTACATCATGTTATTTAAACAAGCCATTAAAAAGTTCTTATAAATTTTAACTGAAGTTTCTGTTTAAAACTGTTACTACTGTTTGTAGATATTTTTTCTGAACGTTAAAAAAGTAACGACGGAACGTCATGGTAAAACACCAAAATTGATTTCAATTTATTTTCTATAAAAATAAAATGTTAGAAATTTTTTTCTAAATTTAATTTTGAATTTTTTAGAAAATCTAAAGAGAAATTGTCCCGAAAACGGAAATTTTGTCTTTGGAAAGTTAATCTTTTAAATTTTAATGTGACACAACACTTGCCAATAGGCTTTTTCGATTAAGTTTAAATTAAGATTTAATAGTTAAAAAATTAATAATTTTGAAAAAGATTCTAACTATTGAATATCTATTGGTGAAGAAGTAATTATTTATGTACCAAATTTTATAAATCTGGGATCAGCTGTTTATATGTAGTTACTTTTTTGGTGATTTTTGTTTCTCGCGATTTACAAAAAACGAATTTAGCAGTATGTCTGTAATATAAATATATTACAATTTTTAATTCGGAAACTGTAATTTATATTACAGCGAAATAAATCAAACACGAAAAATTAAATGAAATTAATTTAAATACAAATAATCAAATTAAAACATGAAATTCCTCGCAAGACTATGCTACATAAAAAAAAAGAAAATTGTAACATTCTTACGTCAAAAATCAAATTTTAACACAGTCTTTCTTAACAGAAAATCTACCAACGTATTCATGTTATTAATTTTGAGGTAAAGTAGGTAAATAAATAAATAAAATAAATCCCTTTTTTTATTTTTTGAAGGCGTTTCACGTATTTTAAAATTGTTTAATAGCAACGTTTTACGGAAAAAGTTGCTCAGAAATATTTTGATAAGTAAAATTATGTGAGAAAAGTGTTAAGAATTTTTTTCTCATTTTCCCTATTTCAACCATTTAACGATAAGGAGTTCATTTATGAGGGCTAAGTGCTTTTACGGTAAGGGGGGGAGTCCACCTAGTTATCTTATCTTATCATAAAGTAATCTATCACTGTCTAAAAGGTCATTAACGAAGGGGTACGGCAACGAAGAAAAAAACACGAGTGGAATATGCGCTCTACGCCAAATTTTCTGCCAAAGTTTATAAAATTCCAGTAAACCTACAAACTGGGGGTAGGAAATGATAATTGGAGCGCAAATGCCACAATCCCGAAAAGTTAACAGTATTCCCCTTTTTTTTTAAATAATAAATATATAAGATTTGATTTATTTCAACCCGGTTCATTAAATCTATAACATATATACACAGCCGCAACGACCTGTATTTATATTGGGATTATGTTTTTTTTTAAAGTTTTACAACACAGTTTTTTTTAACCGAGTTTTTAAAGATAGTCAATTTTTTAAAGTAAAAATGTTCTTTTTAATTTTTTTATTTCTGAATAAATTAAAATGAATTAATTCATCAGTTTTGGATTTTCTCAATATATTACAAGAAATTTCTATTAAAAATGAAACATTATTCTAACAAAAGAATTAATGAGTAAATAATAATTGAAAAATGATTTTAATAGCAAGTAAATTATCAAAAACAAATTATTGGAACGTGACTTTTGCTGCTTGCTGCTTTTGTTCTGCTTGCTTTTAAAAAAATGAATACAGCTCTTTCATTCTTTCCATCTCAATTATGATTTGTTTTGTAACAGATATATACCTTCATACTGCTCCATGAAGAAACTTGTCAAGCAATTAAGTTCGGAGAATTGCATTAAAAAAAAGAAATATTTTCATTCTTAACTTCTAACGTATTAGCAATTTTAAATGTAGATAGCTGTTACATATTGAAACAATTATATAAACATTCATATGATTACATTATTCAGATCATGAATTGTTTCATGAAATTTAAGAATTGCCATATTCCTCTAACAAGAATACGAATTATTCGTTCTTTGAAAAAAAAAATCCTTTGTATTTTTTTTTTTTTTTTTTTTGAAAAATATACAATTTTGATTTTTGTCAGTATCGGAAATTTTAAAAAGCATTCTGCATGATTCATGAAAATTGCTTTAATAAAAAAAAAGAAAAGAAAATATCTTTTTGAAGAACTAACTACATACATTTTTTAATGTCCAAAAATTTTTTTTTTTTTTTTTTTTTTTTGTATTTCAACTTAAGAAATAATATAAAAACGTTAGAAAAATATATATACTTCTGCAATTCAGAAGTGTACATACTCTTTAATGCATATATTTAACATTAGAAAAATGTAAACATAAAAATTATAGTTTATTGAACTTTTTCCTTCGCAATAAAATGTGCTCCTTTCTACAGTAAATTCTTAAGCACTTTGTTCTGAAGCATTGACAGTGCACTTTCCTTCTTGTGTAAACTACTATAAAGCAATATGTTATTTGTACGCGGAAATATTTACCATGCTCTTGTAATTTGATCATACCTCACATCTGTTAAAAGGAGGGCTAAAATAGGCTCACGTTCGTAAATTTATGGCTGAGGGAAATTTAGATGTAAAAACATCCGAACTCTTCAGCGCCGATTAGCTAAATATCTCAAGCTGTTACCAAGGGTTCAAGCACAGAGAAGGAAAAAACCCTCTTTCTCTTCAAAACAATTATTTTCAATCAAAGCAGTTATAAAACTGAGCTTAAAATACCATATCTTATGTAAAAACCTGCTTTGTATGAGGTGAGTAATAAGTAGTATCATACTTATTATTTTACTTTAAACTTGCATTAATTAATCGCGTATTGCATTTATAGAAATACTGGCCGCCTTTGGCAACCAGCTGGTCCGCCATGAGTAATGCATTCTAAAATTTTCAATTAAATACTTGCGTACATTACTCTCTTTATAACTTATCTGCCAAATATATTTAAATTTCCAACTTCGATAGCCACGTAACTCATAATATTTTAGAAGCCTTAAGATTAATTTTTCATTTTACTATATAACTCTCTAATTTGCAATTAGCCGTTGTGGAATTATGTGGAAAACATCAGATCTTATATTTGTTCCATAATATTGCACTCTCATTTCAACACGCGCTGCGCATCACACTTTCCTCGGTTTGATTTGCAATAAGTTAATTTAATCATTCCGTTTGAGTTTTTGCCAAAGTGACGGTAAAGCACTGATACACTCTTAACGTGCTCTTGCAAGTTAAATTTTACTTCATTTTGTGAGAAATTTATTGTTGGACAATATAGTAACAGAAATTTTTTAAAAATTAATTAAAAATAGAAACGCAATTTATAGGTTAAAACATAATTATCAATGAAAAAAGTCATTTTTAAGAGGATTTAAATAAGTTTTCTGCAGTAATATTTTCGGAAATTATTGCAGAATAATTTCAAATGTTAGTTTAATTTTTAATTAATTAAAGATTCAAAAAAATCGTCTACGTTTACTTTTTTATCCTCCAAAGTAAATATGTACATACCAAGAGTCGTAGCTCTAGATCATATGGTCTGGTGTGTAGTGCCCAAGCATACACACATTCATTCATATACGCAAACACATATTCATTTGATTATCATGTTTGGAGTAATTCCGGGCATTGATTGGCCTGAAATTGATATTTTCTATAAGATGGTGGATGAAAAGATCTAAAAGAACATGTTTTCATAACAATGTTCTTTTACTTTTATAATTCAGTCAGTTTTAATGATTGGTTTTGAAGATTGATTGATGTAACAACTTTTGTTTAAAATGTTAATAAAAAATATTTTGTAAAATATGGCTCACAGAGTAAAAATCTAAGACTCATTATTCATCAATGCGTTTTTTGACTCAAGCTACATGAAATGTAATCATTTATTTCATTTAGATCAAGTTAACAGTACTAAACATTATGTGTGCCTAATATGATTTACAAATTAGCCATTGGGCCCGAATTTGAATGCGTATCCTGTATAAATTCAATCATGTTCCGTAAATAAAAATGATTTTTTAAATTAATGATCTAGGTATTGAAAGCGATCATAGAAACCTTTGCATTTCACTTATTTTGTCAGAAAATATCACATTTAATATTTATTTTATTTTATTCAGTCATGTGCTGAAAGCTACATTTTTTTCATTGAATTTTCAATAATAGTTATTGTTTTTTATTTGAATTTTTGTCAATATGATGACAATACGTTGATAAAAGCTAATTTTTTCCCTTTGACATGCTCGTGCAAATTAAATTATATTGTTTTTTCCGAAATATATTGTTGAAAAATATGGTTAAAATATTTCTTTAAAAATAGAAACTTAAGTTATATGTTAAAACACTGATACCATTAGAAAGCTAATTTTTTAATCTTTAATTTGATGTAAAAATCATGTTTGTGCGACAATATTTTCGGACGTTATAGCCGAAAAACGTCAAAATTTCGCTTAATTTTTAATTAAATTCTAATGAGAATTCGAAAAAATCGCTCTAAGCTGCATATTCCCAGTGTCTAAGGTTGTACACATGCCATATTTTGTAGCTCTAAGTGGAACGGTCTGGCCTGTAGAGCGCCAACACACACACATTGAGCTTTATTTTAAATTTAGATAAACTTCTTAAATATATTTAAAAGAAAATATCATCAAGTATAAATCCCTACGGGTGATCATATTAAAACAGAAAAGAATATTTGTTGTATTTGAAATTTGAATGCTTTAAAAATAATTGGATTATATTATATATATATATATATATATAAACTTTAACATCATTATGTATTTGATTTACGTCAGTTCTTCCTGTTTCTAATATATTAAATTCTAGTGAATCTTTTAAAAACTATTCTTTTTGAAAAAGCGAGCTCAGCTTATAATATTATATGTAATAATAAATCAATAATTATTTTCTATTGCTTCAGCAGTTATTTTATTTTGTCATGAGATTTTAAAAATAATTTGCAAATTTATTTAAAACATCAAAGCGGTATAATTTATTTGTAATTTTCTTTCTTGTTATCTTCTTTTCATCAAAAAAAAAATCTTATTGTCACTATATAAAAATTATTGGTAAGCATATATACAATAATTATTTGATAAACAGCCCAAATAATTACTTAAAACTATTACTTATTATAATTAATTTTTATTAATTACATAAGCTAATTACCTATAAAATGAAAAATTGATTATCATTGAATTGATTGAAAGTTGAATTTGTGAAAAGTTATTTGTCCCGCCCCCCATTGGAAAATTTCTGCCGACGCCTCTGTAAAAATGAAGAAATGATCAATATCAAAACATTAAGCCAGCTTTTATAAGACTAACAATAAAGGTTTATGATCGTTTTTCAATGTTTCTTAAAATAACAAATAGCTAGTTTATTTAATTATATACTTCATTTTTGAAAACGCTGACATTGATATTGAAGCATAGAATGACCAAATAACACAATGACACTTCCTAAATCAATCTTTGTCACTTTTTAATAGAAAAGTATAACAACATTCAGAAATGGTCAGATTATTAAAAAAAAAAAATGTCTTATCGCTTTTTATTCCTGTAGTTTAATAATGGGTTTTTTTAACGTTCTGCATTCCGAAAATTTGTTATATATGTGTGTGTGTTACACATTTTGCGATGAAATGAAAATGCTTTAACAGTTTTTAGTTTCTATGCGTAACAGAACAAATTCGTGATTTAAAAACAGCTGACATTAATATAGAAGCTGTAGTTAGAAGCAAAAATAAACTAAAAAATGCTAGTTGAACAAGGTTTTTAGAGGCAGCGCGATATGATACATCGCATTGCTTCAAAATTTTAAACTCATCAAATGAAGAATTTTATTCAATGAACTTCTTTAAAATCTTTTCATTTATATTAAAGCAAAGAAAATCCCCCAAACCGCAGCCTCTGCTTTTTTCAAGACTTAAAAGTAAATTAAGTGAGTGAATCAATGACTTGAAGAAGCAATGATACTGTTTTGAATTTCACTATAATCAAAACTCATTGTTACAAATTAGGTCCAAAGTCAGTTTCTCAAAAACTAAAGGGGGAAAATGCATTCTTTCAAACGAAATTGGTATAACTTAAAAGCTTTTAAATGATTGGCGACAACACATTAAAATTCTATTTTTAAACTAACGAAAATTTTGAAAAATCCAGTCTCAATAAGCCTTTAATGTCCAGTTTTCCAAATTTGATGCAACTATTTCAATGGTTTATGCTGCACTCTGTCAGAATAAATTATATGTAAAAGAGAGATCTTATTGGCAAAAAAATTCTATAAAGACAAAAAAAAAAAAAAAAAAAAAAAAAAAAAGGAAAAATGGTTATAAAATGATATAATTTATCTCTTAAGAATTAGTTTTGGAAATTTTTATTTGTCTGAAAATTTTTAAGTTCCAGAATTAGAATTTTTCCTTTCTTTTGTTTTCTAACTAAAAACTATAATTTAGCAAGATTGGTTCGACAAATAATATTTTTTAAATTAATGGGATCATTTAAAAAGTACACCGTGAAAGAAATCATGATCATCGAAAACTTACGCCTTCAAGTTAAAATAACATCATACTAGATTTTATGATATCAACCAACATAATTACATGCCGCAGTAAATTACAATTTAGTACAGTACATTTTCTCTCACTCGTCGTTCAAGAGATTGCTAAAAAAACTTATTAATATGAATGATAGTCGAATATAATACATACCAAAGAGGCTTTATTACAAATGTTTTTACAGCAGATTCTACCACGTTCGGTACAGTACATCTCCTTGGCGCATCAAATTCAATCTACAGTATTCTTATTTACCGCCGATAGTACCAAAATCGCTGCATCGTTCTTTAACACCACATAAAAGGTTAGGTACGCATTTATCAGGCAAATGAATACTTCAACATCTCAAGTACTAAGGAGGAAAAAAGTACTTGAGGGGGGGGGGAAACTGACGTTTTTTGAGCCCCAACAAGCATGGAACAGTACGCGTGTCATACTGCTCCTTCTGGATAACTATAAAAGCATGTCAATAAACGGTAAAGCATTGATAAAGAAAAAGGGAACAAAAAAAAAAAGCTCATTAAATATGATCTTAATATGTGTTGAAACTACTGGATCTATTTCATAATTGATTCCTTTCCTTTTTTTTTTTTGGTTTTCTTTCTTGATACATCTGATAAAAAAATCTTTATGACTACACTATCGAATAATTGTGTTCAAGGAGTGTGGAAACAAAATACTGTCTTTACACTCCTAGAGAATAATAAGCATTTTTTTCAGGAGCTTTTTTCAAAATTAACACTTTTAAGTGCGTGAAAATAGTTTTTAAATGTAAGCACTTTTCAAGACGCTATGCACCCTGGACAAAGTGGTCACGAGCACCTCCACGTCATAATTTGGAATAACCAGTATAAGTTAAAGGAAAAAAATTAAAATTAACTGATATAGGTTAAACGAGAGCATAAAGTTCTAACGTCGTGATATTTGGTGTAATTATTAATTTAAAATGCTATGATCAAATTATAAATAAAAAAAATAATATTTTGATGGAATTATGGTGGAATTTACGTTGCACGTGTAAAAATCTTATTTATAAATGTGTTTAAAAGTTCATTAAAATCATGGAATCGCTGCTAAGTTTTGGCAACCTTTAATGGCAGTCTAACGAGAAAATTAAGACGCTAAGCGGAGAAGATGTTTATGAAAAGGCAGAAACGAAGAGAGAGAGAGCTGCCAAGCACGGAAATGGATGATCATGTGTTTTTTATATGTTCGTTGTGCCTATTTACAAAGTATAAATACTGGCCTAAAATCGTCATTCCGTGTTTTTGATAAGTAAAAGAATCTTTTAACATATTGCACGATGTATAATTTTATATCACCAGATTATTAAAAAAAAAAAAAAATTCTTGCATTATATCATAAAATTTGAAAAATTAATTAAATAAAATCGCATCATAAGTTGTTAATGATTTTTTCAGAAAGTTTAATGCATCATCTGTAGCCAATTAAAAGAGACTTAAATAAGGAATTCGAAAAGTTGTTTGTGTAAAAATTTTGATACCCAAAATATTAAATATTTATTTCAGTGATTTAAAAAACATAAAATGCATACAAATAACTTAATGTTCTGATAAAAAAAATTATAAGCATTATTTTTCTACAAAGAAATTTTAAATATTGATATCCTGGAATGGAATACCTTTAGCAGACAAAAAAAAAACAAAAAAAAAAAAAACGCTTCGTTCCGAATTATTAGTTATGAACTTCAGAAGAATCGATATCCATTCGTATGAATATATGGAGGCTATGACATTTTTTCTACATGTGTACCGTAAAAATTTTGAGATACCCTATGGTCGATCCCATCGATATATTATTTTCCTTTTTTTTTAAAGCATAGAAGAATAGTAATATACACTCCTTATCCCCAATGAGACACAAATCTTTAAAAAGAACCTTAAAATACTTTTCAAAGTTTGGGTTTCTGACCAAGTAGTTTCTTCAAGATAAAATTATCTGTTACTTTGTTTTGAGAAACCTAAGTTGAATTGTTTCTCATTTCATAAAAAGGACTGTACGCAGTTAGTTTCCTTACACTTACTTAAGTTCTTAAAAATTCTGGGGAACACGAATTAAAATACATCTATACATATCAAATGTAACTAACTCATTCAATTTGCAATATATTTAGTTTCACACGAACACTCGTATAGTTTGCATATAATTTTAACATTAAAAAAATATTTGGTTCAGTCCCTAGCTTATGATTAAATAATTACATCTTGAAAATTATCCATTCTGGTAATTTGTAATTCATTTAAATTGTCTTAATATATATATTGGGGGGGGGGGGGGGGGGTAGACTTCTCTTAATTTTGGAGGCAGGGTGGTTGATTTTTTTTTTATGGGATCATCTTCGCGGATTTTTTGCTCATTCTCTAGATGCAATTATAAACAAGGAATATGTCGAAATTCAGGAAGACACTTTACACAGAATTTTTGTTATTGTGTACTCTTAAAAAAATTATAATTTATAAAACAATAATGTTTTACAACTGGATCATACTTACAACGGAATCAAAGCCTTCTTTCTACAGAAATGTAGCTTGGACAGACGGACGTCGTCTTATTCGAGATTCAGTTCACTTTTCAAAATTTAACGAAAGTTAATAAAAGCATCCTTATTCAGATGTGTTACGATTCCGTCCTTTTAATATGGATATTATCCCTGGAAAAAGACAATGAAGAACTCGCTCGTACACCTTATATAAAAAATGGTAAATCAACTTTTAATATTGCAGTTTATTTTACAGACAGAAAAATGAAGTTATGTGTGCTCATATATGAGAGTCAGATTAACATTTTAATTTGCATTTTTTCGCTGTGTGTGAAAATTAAATTACTGTAACTTCTTCTTAGCTTTTATGGAACCAAAATATTTTCTCACATTAAATACTTTATTTGATGAAACTTTGCAATTAGAAATTGCAACAAATAAGGCAATAAATGCTTGCTCCTTTTTATGGGACACTGTATACATATTCTGTTAAAATATCGGTTACTTATTAAAGGATACGTTTGTTACATATTTATTATTTGAAAATAATTTGTCCAATAAATGTGTAGAAATGCATCAGTCTTATTGTTTCCAAAATAAACTATATTGCTTTATCAGAATATCGTGAAACACTATGTTGAGACATATAATCAAACGTTTCAGATAATATGTGACAGCAATTTTCTGCATCGCAGAAATCTTGCAGCTTCCCATGCAATTAGTTTTTTCATAGCAAAAAACAACTTTTTCAATAAGTTGTAGTAGATTTTAACCAATTTTTAATTTTAGTGCTTTACACTTCCCTTCTAAACATAAACGTGGTATAAAAACAACAGTGTAAAAGTAAATTTTATTTCAAACCTGCAGATAGTCGCGACACCTGGCAGATAAAAACTACCATACAGTGGCTAGGAAACGGGTGGTACTAGTTCATCAACTGTAAGAAATACGGCATGCTCCTGTAATACTTTTTGATAACTCTATAAAGCCCCACGACATATTCACAAAAAACATAATTACTGGAAATTATTTAACTAAAGTCTCAGCGATGAAAATGATCAACTTTAGCGGAGCGCCAGAAGAACGATTTCAGCCATTATGACAAAGTAAACGAGCAGCTTATAAATCGTTAGTAATATCCGGAAATACTGTCGAGCATTGTTAGTGGTGTAGAACTCATCACCGTTAAACCTTAAAGAAGGGTAATAAGTAACCTCATCTAAGGAATTCATATTCAGTTGAATAACAAATCCTTCCAAGATACACAAGTTACATGATATCTGAAGATCGAAAGAAACGCTTAGTCCCGACTGCATTAATCTACTCGTTAGACATAAAGGCGCACACACAAACATATAGTGGTCTCTAAATTATTCCGCGCAGAAAAATACAAAGCAATCATTCTCAAAACAGCATAGATTATACTCATCTCTTCGTTCAGATTTTATATCTCGAATAGCAAAGGCTTTCATAAACTGACAAAGCTCCCATTTGTACTTGTGCCCCTCTCAACACCAAAATTTTGTTCTTAATTTGTCTTTTCCCTTCAAAAGTAAAAACTGCTCTACACTGAAATGACTTTATATCTCCTCATATATTGTGCATGACCTCTACATACCCACCCCTTCTGGTATATAGTGCATATTTCAAACAACAGATGGTTAAACCTCTAATAAGTGAAATTTTCTTGATTGCCATCAGCAAAATATATATTCAAAGGTTGATAATGATATTAAAACTCAGCAGAATAGGACATTTATAAAACATAGTTGGAATATGGTGAAGCTGCAAAATATGGAACGTTTTGTATAGGGGCAAAACGAATTCAATTTCTCAAGTTGTTTTAGCAATGAACAATATTATACTGGAAAAGAAAAGTACTTCATGCCAATAATTTCAGTTCAATTGTCTTGAACATCATTGCTAATTATCAACATCTTGCCAGAATTGAATACGATTACAAATGGCATTCATTTTAAATGTTAAATGGAATTAAAAAAACTTGATAATTTAATGTACTATATTAAAACAATTTTGAAGGAGGACAACTTTACAAAATGTTTTCCCAACCCTCTCAATCAAAGAGACTATCAGCTCTTGTAAATGCACATTATACTTCTTTCCAGTGGGAAAAAAAAGGTCTTTTACAACAATTTCACCGGCAACAACCCGAGTTCTATAAGTAGCCTAGACTCCACAGATGCAATGCTTCCAAAATGACATGTTGATAACTTTTACAAAATGACACAGGAAGCTAATGTACAAAGAGATTAAGGTTTCTCTGACATACTTGAAGATTTGCCTATTTAAAAAACCATCACTACAGGCAAGATTTTAAGGGGCATATCTAGTTTAACAGCTTCAGCAGTAAAACCACCCCTTTCTACAGGATGGGTTTGGAAAATATTCTAGAGTATATTGGCCACAAGAGTTACCAAAACATTAAAATAGATTTGCTCTTTAATAATAATGCAAATATAAATGCCAATATAGTTTATGCCCTCAACAGCCTTCAATTAATGTATAACAGCTAATTGAAATAGGTTATTGCACTTCTACAGGGGCAATTCATAAAATAGCAAATAACAAATTTGATACTCCATTATATAGTAAATACATATTAAACAATTTTCTGAAGTAGCCTCAGTTCACAATTTCTTTTGTAAGATTTAAAAATTCTGATAAGAATAGAAAAAATAATAAAGAAACTTGGCAAATGTTCTTTATATCTCAAACCTTTTTACATGTAAAAAATACCAGTGTGTTTGTCTCTTATATGTAAATACAAAATGCTTTGAGACTCATAATGCAGTAATGAATTTATATTAGTTTTTAAGACATTACAAATGTGAAACAAAATAAATCTCTCATTTATTTGAGCAAATTGGATAAAATTTGTATTTTAAGTTACCTTACAGAGAACAAAAAGCCAGAAATAAATTCTACATAAATTAAAACTAGAAAATAACACTAAAATTCTCATTACCCATATCATGTTTAAATTTTTGCACTCATTCACTCTATATTATTTACATGGTGTTGAATAATCAAAAAACAAACTAGAATATTTAGATAAGATTTGATATTTTTTTATTGTCTGGAAAAATGTTTCCAAGGAAACTTTTGAGGAAGTTGCATGATTAGGAGGTCTTCAATTCACATGGAGCTGCTTCTTTAGCTGTCATTTCATTTATAATAGATAATAATTGCAGAACATTTTTTTAACTAATTCATTTCCCTGTTATACAGAAATACATAAGACGATCACAGAATCACATTTATCAGAAAGTTAATGTATTATTTCACAATAGCAGAGGCACTAAATAGAACTTATTGCTCAAGAGAATTTAAGTACTAGACTGATCAGAGGAGATTAATCCTGAGGGCTTGGTCTTTCACAAAAAACTTTCACTACAATTTTGACAAAGGCCGTAATGCATAAAGATCATATCCAACCATTACAATAATTTTCCTTGATTGAGGAATAGGAAGAGACAATGAGCCAACTTATGCAGTATAATTTTGAGTACAAGATTCTTGAACTGAATCATTTTCCCATTTTACAGAAATATACAAGATCACAGAATCACATTTATCAGAAAGATAATGCTTTATTTCACATTAGCTGAGGCACTAAATAAAACTTATTGCCCAACAGAATTTAAGTACCAGACTGATCAGAAGAAAAACCCTGAGGGCCCAGTCTTTCACAACAATTTTTAAAAAGGCCATAATGACATACAGCACGTTACCTTCTTACAATATTTTTCGTTGATTGGGAATGGGAAGAAGCACGAGTCACCTTACACAGTATAAAATGTCTTAAATTTAGAGTACAAAGATTCTTTAACCAAATCATTTCCCTATTTTACAGAAATATATAAGATCACAGAATCACATTTATCAAAAAGATATTGCATTATTTCAAACTAGCAAAGGCACTAAATTAAAGTTATTGCCCAACAGAATTTAAGTACTAGACTGATCAGAGGACAAACCCTGAGGGCCCGGTCTTTTACAAAAGTCGACAAAACTTTCACTACAATTATGAAAAGGCCATAAAGCATGCACAGCATATTCAACTCTTACAATATTTTCGTTGATTGGGAGCTGGGAGAGAGCAATAAGTCATCTTGCCCGATACAAAATGTTTTAAATTTAGAGTACAGAGATTACTGCACATTATAAGTTTAAAAAATAAGTTTTCCAAAAATTTCTACCTTTTATATAAAATAACATTAAGATGGACCTATATTATTGTGATTATTTGTCATTATACATTTGAAATATTGCATAGTTATATATTTTGATTATTAATTTAATAATATGGCACTGCTTCTGACTGAATTTTACATACGGGTCAAGAAATAAAAGTGTGTAGAAATAATTAGTTAACTACTAACATCTTTGTAAATTTCATCTTAGCAAAGATAGAATTTTGTAATCGATTTTCCATTCACTTTTGATGTGCTGGGTTTCTACACAGCTGTATATTCCTGATAAGATAATTTAATATTTGCAGAAACTAAATTACCAATGAACACTAATTTTGATTTTGTATGAAAAGCACCACCTGGTAGTGAATTCGAGAAAAATTGATTACATGATTCCATACTAATAATAAAATATATTTTTTTTATTCATCGATTCTTAGTCTTTAACCCCTTGACCGTTATTTTAATCTAATTAGTTTCCATTAGGAGAATGTGCTGCCTTGTTCATTCAATTAAGAATCCATAGAATTCTTATGGATTAAGTGTAATTTTAAGTCAAATTATAGCCTGTCTGAATGATTTATTTTCAGCTATAAGTTTCAAGAGTAACAATTTAAAGAACGTATGACGAACAGACACAACGATTAAGAGGTTAAAGAACGCTTTTAGTTTATTATTCAACAAAATTTTTTTAAACAAAAATCTGGAGTTCAAAGCAGAAACGAGAGTGTAAATGGCTGAAAACAATGCATTAAAGAAATTAAGCCACAATAAATATCACAAGAAAGACGATATATTATGATATGATTATAATTCTAATTTACTCAGGGAATCTATCAGCACATGTTCACGATTTTGCTTTAAATTCCAGATTTTTGATAAAACTCATGATCAACATTTAAGTACAATAATAAAAGTGCACTTTTAAAATTGTTTTAATTTCATTGTCTCATTGGAATGGAAATTATCTTTAATAGGGAGCTAAAATGAAATGCAGAAAATCACAGTTAAGCCACAATTATTTTAATACCTTAACAAAGTCTATGAACCCTTGTATATATTTTGTGATAAAACTTCCACATTATTGCATAGCAATACATCGTTTAAAATGAAAACTCTTAATTGAGTATACAAATATTAATAACCAAATTAGATATATATGCATATCAACAAATATGGATATAATCCAATGAAGGAAGTCAGTGAGCAAGTTTGTCATGTTTCTTGGAAATAAAAGGTACAGGGACCAAACAGATTTCTCAAAATTGTAATCAAGGACAGTGGGAAAAATAACATTTCCAGTCTCGCTTGTGTGTTGAAAGAATATTATTAAAAATGAGTATTAAAAACAATGAATAAAAATGTTCAAGGCTAACTCATAAATATATTTATACATAGAATTCTCTTATGTATAACCTTTTATAATTGAGTATTTCATTTTCTATAAAAAGGAGTGAAAAACTAACAATGAGTATTAAACAAGATCAACAAAGTAGGGTTCGGTCACATTAGCTGCGAGCAAGGAAAAAAGTGCCCGCAATTTGATTAATGAAACTTTATACATGTCTTAACACTGAGTATTATAATAACTTTTAAATGCTAAACCAATATTTTACTTTAACAAAACATCTTCAGAAAGTGAATGAACAATCCCAAATTCAACACTTTTGTAAGATTTTGTGAATTCAGTGACTATATCCATAACAAATAATTTGGATTTGAGTAATAACCATGAATATAATCAACATCATATCAAATTTATCAAATATTTAAAATGAGATATTACAGTGTCTAACATTCGCACTGACAGCAAGATTAGGCTCCAAGGTAATCAAAGAACATAAACTAGTAAATGAATCTTGGAAATGTAATTATACTTTTCAAACAACAGCAACAAAAGAAAACAATAAAAAACAAGAAGTTCTTCATAGTGTTGCACATTGATTATTTTATCTTAACAGGAAAACACAGCTATCAAAATGAATAAAATATAAAAAACAAACTGATTAAATAAATAAAGCTAATCTATAACTGACATTTTAATGCCAACTATAAATGAAATGACTTAGAATGATACATGAATTTCCATATCCTCAATTCAATATGTCAATTCTTCATGTACTAAAATATTTTAGCAAAGTAAAACTTAAGTTTCCCCCCCCCATCAAGTATCTTTTTTGTTCTATATTTAGAATTAAATTTAATTTCAATTGAAATATTTTTACAATTCATTAAATTTTCTGTAAAAAATAAATAAAAGAAATAGAGGCAAAAAAATATCTGTATGCATTTCTGTAACAAAAAATATATATAAAAATTAATTTCGTTATCACATTCTTCAAATTGATTAAATATATATTCTTTACCAGAAAGCTTCCTTTACACTGTACTGTATTTTAAAAAAAGGAAATGATTTCCTTAATGCATTGTGTACAATTTAATATCTAATCAATATTTACATAAGGCAATATTTGAAAGCTTTCCTCCATATAAGATTTTTGTTCAGTACATTCCTGCCATGGTCTCCAAGTACCATTGCAATCATATACACCATTTACATATTCCCAACGAGTATTCAACCTATTTAAGTCATCATCTGTGACAGATGTTCGTCGCCTAGGTGGCGGAGAAGAATCATCAAGGTTTATTTCAGCTGGATTTATGGGGGGTAGAACTGAGAGAATCTTGTTTACTTCCTCATCAGCAGGATCAGGATGAGGATGAGAAATGCTAGAGGAAACATCCAAGTTCGTATTTATCACAGAAGAAACATCTGGAACAGAACGGGAACCATAATCACTTACTGAAACACTAGATTCATCGACTGGGCTTTCTCGATTGTTTTCACTTCTGACAGACTGTGAAGATATTAAGAATTTTTTTAACAATTCAGATTTTGTTCGTGAGACTTCAGCCTCAGAACTGTGAAGACTGTCAACAGAAGTCAAACTTTCTGATGACAGAACAGTACTGAAACCTTTTTTAGCTTGTAAATCGGCAATTAGTTGTTGAGTTGTTTTGACTTTTGGAAGCTTTGCACCAGATGGCAAGGAAGCTATCATATCTCCCAACCGATTTTCTTGAAGCTCATTTTTGTTATCAAAGCTCCTTTTTCTCTTTGGATTTCTTGTGGGAGTATTTAAAAGTGTCTTATCACCATCAACAGAATTGGAATGGCATGAAGTAACACTGTCGAATGCTGAACTCTCACTAGGTAAATTATTTTCAGTGGCGTCACTCATTCCATTACCAATTTTAGTCTTTGCATCACTTGCAGTTAGTTCTGTAGTTGCTGCATAGTTTGTTAAAGCTTTTTCTTTTCGTAACCGCTTATTTGCAGCATTTGTTTTAGACAGGTCCAGACTGGAATGGGTGACTGAAAATGCTGACACTGGGGAAACATTTTGAGAACACACATTCACAGTTGCAATTAATAAAGGACTACTAGAATTTGAATTGCTCCTAAGTCCCGGGCTTGTGCTAAGAGAAGTCCGAGAAGGCAAAATACAAGTTCCACTGGATGTCACTATGTCTTGTTTCAGAACAGATGGACTAACAGGCTTGAAGTTTTGACTGGAAGTCAGGTTTTTACTTTGATTACTAGTGTTAAGTAAGGTTTTGTTTATAGAATTAGCATCTGTCCTTGAAGTCGGGTACGTTCCCGATTTAACAGGAGCATAGTTAGATGGCATTGATGGTAAGCTTGATCCCTGAAATACAGTAGAATTTAATAATGGGCTATTTGAGGCACTAGAGAAATAGGGACTAGAAGATCGTTCTATCATCACTGATGGACTTGAAGTTTTGTATCTTTGAGTTCCAGGCACTGAAACATATGCTTTAATTGTTCGATTTCCTGGTCCAGGTCCTGGTCCAATGCCTGGACCAGGACCTGGACCTAATACAGTCATACCACCATGTGATGATACAATACTGTTGTGGGTTTCTTCTCCATTAACTCTCTGAGATGTCTGAGGTAAAAGCTTCCTCCAACTTTTAACCAACTCTTTGGCTCTCCGAGCCAACTGTTCATTTTTAGTCCTTTTTCTCAATTCATTTATATACTTTCCAATTCTAGTTTTCTGAAAGAAAATAGGAGGAAAATTAATACAACAAAAATTAAAATTTTTGAATCAAAACTGAAACCTTAGTTTACTCTAATTTTCGTAACTAAGCATTTTTTTTTTTTACATAGAAAAAGGTTTTATTTCTAAAAACAGTTACAATAAGTATTCTTTACATATATTAACAGTTAATTCACAAAGTGAATAAAAACTTGAACAGGTCAAAAAACGGAGAAAAAAAATTCTAGAAATCTATATCCTTGTTGTCCCATCTTGAATCGGAAAGACACAAGTAACTTTAATCCCGAATTTTCCCCATAATATTGTTTTATGCAAGTGCGGTCTGGAGCAAAAATAAAGTTTGCCTTTCCGATAATTAAAATAGACATCTTAATTCATTTGAGTTAATGGAGTTTATCAGGGTTGCTATAGGAAAACAAAAAGAGTCCATCTGCATTTATTTAAGATGCAAAGAAATGCAAAATTAACACATGTATTAGTTATAAGGTAATATGATTTTAAGTAGAAGAAAAAGCAAGGAAAGAAAGCAACAATTTAACGTTATTTGAAATAATAGCATATTAAAAGAATTTTGATAATGCGTAATTTATGTAAATACATAAAACCATCTCACTTCCTTTATTATTTAAAATTGAGCAAGATAAAATATATATATATTAAGGGGGCACAGTATATATTACTTTTCAACCCTTTAACAATAAGACACAAAATTAAAAGACTCGAGTGAAATGAAACATTTTTTTTTATTATTATGATACAAATCATTAAATGATTACTTAACAAAAAAATCTTGCAAAGCAAAATTATTTTGCTTTATTCATTTTTACCAATTCTATATTTGGGCAACAATTTCTGCAGATTTTTTAACTATCAGTTTTATGGAGCAAATGCTTAATAATACTCTTGTTACGCTACAGAATTTTTAAACAGCATAATGCAAAGTTTTTAGCTATTTGATTTTCAGAGAAAATAAGTGAAAATATTTCCGATAGA
Organism: Argiope trifasciata; assembly: GCA_026543055.1. Classification (NCBI taxonomy): domain Eukaryota; kingdom Metazoa; phylum Arthropoda; class Arachnida; order Araneae; family Araneidae; genus Argiope; species Argiope trifasciata. The sequence goes on from JAPMOQ010023642.1 coordinate 20,272,093, forward strand.
TCATTGAATGCATTCATGGACGAATATGCCAAGTTTTAATGCCTATAAAAATTTAACTTTAAATTACTGTTGAATTAAAAAGTTCGGAATCTTATTTTTTGGATATTAAATTTGACGTTTTCTTGCTTAACGCACTATCTTCTCCATTCTTTAGATCCAAAATCTAATTTTAATGTCCTTTGTTTTGAACTGACACGATTTTTTCCCCTTCTTTGACGTTTTTACTAAGCGCTTATTTTCCCATATTACTTACTTATTATTTTTTTTACAAAGTGAACAGTACAACAGAACAAGTTTAGTGGGATATTTCGAACTTTTTTTAGCCAAATAGGAATTGATTTTTTTTAATCCGCCCAATTTGTATTAAATATAGATTTTGAGCAACTGATTATTTAAAAAATTATTTCGCACAATTGTAGAAGTCTCGCACATGCTCATTAGCTGTAATTCGGCAATCTTAAGGGAAAAGATCAATTATCTCCCAAATCGAAACTGGACTGATGCATACAGGAAAAAGAGGAAACACTGGAAAAGGTGCGAGTTTCCACATTACGGAAATGCCAATGTGCTTGTTTTGGTTTTGGAAGTGATGACTACGAATATTTTGTAATCTTTAGAGACCAATATTTTTTAGATAAGACAAAATAACTAAGAAACTCAAAATTCCTGTAATTTTCCAATTTTTATGAAAATTTTCAAATTTCTCTGTATTTTCCCGGTCGATTTTAAAATATTCCCTGCGGTTTCCAGTTGGCTCGGCAACCTTGTCTAGGTATGAGATAAAATTTCCCAATAAAATTATGCAAAAACAAAAAGAACTGAGCCATCACATTATTCATTCAATAAAATGTTGATTCATAAGAAGCTGAATAATTTTATTCCACTTTTTTCATGTAGCAGATCTAAAATTCAAAAATAACCGAGCAGCTTAACAGCAGTATGGGAGACAGAAGCTGTTTGGCACCAGGGGAAAGTTGGACATGAATAAATAGCACAGTTAAACGCTGCAAGATGGCAGAAGAAATAGGAAATAAGTAATCCGGAAGTATGCTCAGTCATGCTTTCTTTCATCATCTTGCAAAGACGCTTTTAGCAAGTTGAAAAATAAATATTTGCCACTTACTTGACTTACTTTTAGAGAAGACATAAGCAATGAAGATTATTGTAGTTAAATTTAGTGTTATGATGTTTATGGATGGATTTAAATGAATTAGCTAGATGACTTTTGCCAAATGAAGGATATGTTACAAAAGCTGTTACGGTGTCAGCAACAGAAAACAAGATCTCCTCCCTCCCTGAACATAAATTTCAAGGATCACTTCCTCAATAAGATACCTACAGGTGATTATCCATTAAAACAGATGATAGAGGAGTGCTATGCACTTAACTGAATATTTCGTCCAGGACACAAAATTGACAAAAGAAATGTTGACACTTCTAGTACTGAGCAATAACACCCATTAATTTCAACATTCAATTACCTGAAAGCAAAAGGAGGTTTCTGACTGACTACAGACATAAAACTGCAACATTCTGGAATGCAGAGTGCTTGACCTGCTAAAGAAATATGCGAACAGTATGTGCACTTCATGGCACAGAAACAATCTCGGAGAAATTGTATTGTATTGTCATATTTATAATTATTTTTATTGTGTATTGCCAATCCAGGGAAATTGCTGGAGGAATAATGGTTATGCATGTTAAAATAACTATTGGGCATCTACAACTTGATTAATATATTCTTTTATAAACTGAAATAAGTCCACATATGGGCATAAATATCTGCTAACATAATTAAAAGAAACAAAGCTCATTATAAAATATTCATAAAATAAAATTGTATAGTCAAAATTGAACATGTTTTTTTTTTTTTTTTGAATTACTAGATAGTGTTCTCATTTTTTATTCAAAATCGCCTACGCTACGAAACTGTTACAGCAACATCACAAAAAGGAGATTTGTAGTATTAAGGGCTAAGCTACTAATGCCCCAGTGCTTTTGAAAAATTATGAAAAGAAAGAAAGATACATAGAAATAATATGCTTGAAATAAATCTGAATGTGTTGAACTTGGAGCATTTCCTTCGTCCATTTCTCATTGCTGATATATTTTCACACGTGTAAAAAAAAAAAGCAAACGCTTATTCACGGTCATCTTTCAAGTTAATAAAATAGACTTATTCAATAATGGACAATTTTTATGTCATACCTGCTGAAACCAGGCTTTAAAAAAAGCATTAAAAACAACACAGGAAGTTAATTCATGTTGACACTGCTCTTCGTAAAAAAATGCTTGGAAAGCATATGTCAGTACAATGCTAAGAAGGTCAGCAGTGAAAATAACATATTCCAAAATCTAACTATAACTGGTTTTGAAGCTTCCAGAAGTTTGAAAAATAATGCAATTGATTAGATTCCCATCTTTACCCACAGAGAAATACACAAAAAACTTCTTAAATAACTGAAAATTGATAGAATATTTGCAAAACTTCAAATTGGAATTATTTAATAGTTAAGAGTTTTTTTTTAATATAAAATATCACAATTAATTAAGATTTATATCTACAAAAATGCTACAATTCCCAACTGAGGCAATTATTATTCTTACTTCTAATGCTTCTTTTGTTATAATGGCTTTTTCCAATGCAGTAATAACTTCCAAAACTGCATCCATGTCCACAACCTAAAATCATTCAAAAATTAAAATATACATACAAATATTAATAAAAGATTAAAAAAAGAAAAAATAACCAATGAGCAAATAATTTTTTTTCATTGATCTCAGTAAGATTCATCCCACATTTTCTTAAATTTTAAAGCAGTTTCATAATTACCATATAGTACAGCTATTATTGGCTCTTGCATCATAAAACCTCACATCTGTAACATCATCAAATGCTACAAGATCAGCTGAATTCAATTCAATTATTTTTTAAATGATATTTAAATATTATGATAGCAATAAAATTTTTAAATAATGAAGCCACCATTTTTTGGAAGGTGGGAGGGGGGGGGGGACAATTGTTCATAAGAGTTTCAAATTAGTTCCTTGAAATAATTTCAAGATATTTTGTCAACAAATGTTTTATCTTCCTACTGTTATGTGAATTATTTGATTTAAATTATATTTTACAACTCTGAAACTATAAAAATTTGAAATTTTGCTTCTTTTAACTAATTATAAGGGTATGTACTTCCCCCCCACCTTAATCATACTTTTAACATAAATTAGAAAGGGGAAAAAATTAGACATCACTTTTCTGTTATGCTAAGATTCAAAATAAGACATATTAAAAACTTTTTCAGCAGCTATTAATAATGGTCACTTGATCTTTGTCACAGAAACTCTATATGTCCTAAAATTATTTTCCTTTTTAAAAGAAGACAAATGTAGCTAACTAATCATAATCACACTGGGAAAATATTGCTGAATTTTGCCATAATGTTAAACTTTCGGTATAAATATCAATAAGAAATTCAATACATCAATAAGTTTATTGATTATAAATATCTCAAGACATACAACAATAGGTTCTAAAAAGAATACCAAGCCAATATTTTGATTTGAAACAAAAGAAGAAAACTTAAAATTCACCAGAATATTATTTCAATTTGGCCATTTTAATATATACAGCATATGAACTAAAAAATTACAATACAAAACAATAATAAAATTACAATAAGTACACGATTTTTTGGACATCGCAGAGTTCTATTTCCAAAATTTTTTAGTCACATACAAATTGGATACTATAAACATAATTTTATAAAGAAAGGATGACCAGCAATATTTCAAATTTTAAAAGTGCCTTAAACACAACATAAAATTAATAACACAGAAGCTAGGAGAATAACAACAAAAAAAGGCAATTTATTGACTTGAATTGAAAATAAATGCACTATTCGAAAGTCTGATATATTCACATAAGTGATTTTTACAACCAATCATAAAATATGTATGACTGGTTGACATACAACAGATATATTCAAAAACACATTAATAGCCATTACGAACACCATACAATAAACAGACTAAATAATTAACACTATTTAAGTATGATTTCATAATACTCGCATCTTATTTAATTCAGTTCTTATTTCTAAATAGTAATAATGTCTTATCTCGTACTGTATCGATAATATATAATATTGTTAGGAGTCTCTTAAACTAGATTTTATAATTCTTGTAATCTTGAGCTTGTTTTTCACACTTCCAATTCCAATTCATTTAAAGATATTTGTTTGGATAAAAATTGTATCTCATGATAACATATTAAAAATTATAATATATCTGTCATATAGATTTTATGAATTCTCTTTGCATGAAACGGCATTAGAATTTGGAAGATTAATTTTTAAATTAAAATATTATCCAATAATAGCAATGCCAAAAATATAGTTAAGTTCATTCAGTGAATACTCAAGTTTTGATAAAGTACCTAGATATGGATTGTCATAGGCAACTTGATGGCAAGTTCAGGAAAATTTCTGTATCACCAATTAGGAAATAACCAAGTGGAAGCATTATACATAATCGATGCCAATTGATAATAATAGTACACCAGTATAATCTAATTAATTATAACACTGCTCCTGCACATAGAACAAACCGTTTCAAACGAATAAAGAAATTTTGTACAGATATATGTTTTCTCAAACTCTCAGCTCTAAATCTTCAACGCCATATATACCTTTGCACTTTGCTGTTACAAGAAATAAAGCTTTCTCTTTAAAGCACATTTTTAGATAATGAAAAGTTGATCCTTTTAGCTATGGCAAGATTGAGGGGGGGGAGGGGTTATAGAGATAAGTATATCTACAACTTGATACTCCACAAAAGGATATTTTCAATATTAAGTTTTTCATTTCCCAATATAAACAAATGCATTAAAAACGTCCAATTTATTTGGCAAGGCACAGCCATATTTCAACTATCAATTGGAAGAGATATTTTGGCAATTTTATTAATATACACAAAATATATTGCCATTTCAAATGTCTGTCTTGGGAAATCCTTACGAATATTTATGTATATAGCTGATATTTGAATTTCCAAAAATATCCATGCTGCACTTGATTTTTCAGTAAAATACATATAAAACTCAATTCTGCATCTTAATCTCTTTCGTGCAAATGTAAACTTTTATTTAAAAAGAAGCACTTTCTATAGTAAATCTTAATATATAATACTTGCTAAAAGATTAAGCTTTAGACCCCTCCCCTTTCCTCCTTAGACTAATTCAATGTACAACAATGATTTATAGCCCAACTAAGTCTTGCCAACAGAAATGAACTAATTTTCAAATTTAATTTGATTATTTCCAAGCTGTAAAGCTAGGAACAGCAAGTAGATTGTTATAATTCAGAATTATTATTTTAAAAACAACGGTTTTATTTTACATGGCAATGTATCCAAAGCAAAAAAAACATTTCTTTTGAAAAACTTTGAATATATACATGGATTGGACTGTTTTGATGATTATTTTTTAAAAAATAAAACTCATAACTTTCCATTTAGAATGTACCATTAACTGAAACCATTGCATAAAAATATATCCTTACAACAATTTTCTGTTTTTTTTTTTCTTCCTGTTGTACTTATTTTCAGACCTAATTTTTCAAATTTGAACTTCAGGATAAGCACAAGAGAACTATCGCAGATCTGTCAAACAGCATGGGATGATGAATGATCAACACACCAAATTGTTGTGAATACAAAATAGTCTCCTATTATGGCACAATCCATAGGTACTCTCCTCAAGAATTCTGGGAGAACCAATCTCTGTGCGAGTGAAGATAATTTGGCTTATGGAATAACAGTATGTCAAAGTTTTTGTTATGGTCCTATCTATTTTAGACTAGACAAGTTCCATAATAAAGGAAATGATATTTTCCCCAACACTATCAATAAAATTCTTGATAATATCTGATAAGACAAGTATTATTCTGGCTTAAGTTTCTTTTCTAGCATTAACTTTATTGATACTTAAGGTTCATTGCACAACTAATTTAATTTGGAATATAAATTTAATTTCAAAATTTTCAGGGTATAAAATTATTTAGAAGCTAAAAGAAAAATGTGAGAACTAGTGATTGAACTGCAAAAAAAATTCAAGGGGGAACAATAAATTAAAATGTATCTTGTAATTAAAACATTTTCACAGTGACAGCAAGGTGCAAATTCTTAGAAAAGTAAATATTTATGAGTAAACCATAAATAACCAATCCTTAACTTGGTTAAAATGACATCACATTTGCAACTTCAAGGAAATCCACGATATTGTTAAAGGTTTTGCAATGTACAATTTATTTTCTCTATTAAATTTCACTGGTTTTGCCAATTTTCAAATATATGCCCTCCGATTAGAATAAAGAAAATGCAGCAGATTAAGTTACTTACAGATTTTACAGCACCAATATCAATCTCATTTTATTGGATATCAAAATAAATAGGTATACACACAAATAACATGTCAAAACCATTCAGGAGTAAAGTATGCAGCAAGAATTAAATCTGATGTATAAACAGATGATTTAAGATTGGGCTAGTAAAGGCTTGCAGAGCACTCCAAAAATAAACTTTTTACTGACACACTGAAAAGCAAGATGAATCGCACTTAACTGAGGCAAATACAGAGAAAAGTGTATAAGGCTTCTGCTAAACAATTTCCTTATCAGGAATAAAGACAAAATCTACATAACTGTCAGATCTGAATAATTTATAAAAATTGGCATGCACTGACAACATTCGTCCATCAGAAAAAAGCATTTTGGGAAAGTCTACACATCAAATTTTGAAAAGGGTGTAGTTATGCTATATTTTAAATAATGAAGTGCATGACGGAAGTCATATCAATGTTATGGAAGATATATGGAAACAAATGATGCGGATTTCCAAAGGAGCAATTCAGGAAAGATGAGCACTGTATAAACATGTACAGCTATGATTTGAAATGATTTTCTACGGATGAGAAAAATTGCCCAAAATTCTGGAAAAAGGGGGGAAAAAATCAAGAAGACAGTGTATTCTACTTATGTAATAGCAATGGCCTGCATATTTCATTATTTAAATTGTAGACTGGAGAAGTATTAAAAAAGTACCACAATAAATTGGAAGGTTTTAAATGCATGTAATTCAAACAAAATAAATAAGAAAACTCTGTGGAAACTATACATAATGTCCAAATTAAATCAACAAATGCAACTTGGGTGACAATGTGTAAATACTTAAAAGATTGTTATAACTAGCTCCCTAAGCAGAGATGAAACATGTAGAATATTAAGCAAACACTGACACTTGTTTCGTAAATAAGAAATATGATGAATGAAAATCAGATGTTTGCCAAATATAACGAAGGAATTTATGTTGATCTCATATAGTCAGTGACATCACTGCAAGTCTTCTGGCTCTGGATGAAAAATATTTCTACAGAATAGTACACACACAGTTTTCCCAAGTAGAAAACTAAAATCTATCACGATTAGAGTTGCATTGCGACTATGCACAACAGGTAGTTGATTGTAATTATTTTTTTTAACCCCTTTGCATACAACAATAAACCTAATATGCATATCGAATTTTTAGTTTTAAGTCTGCAATTAAGTGACAGAATTAAGTATTTAAAAATGTAAAAATCGTTCTTAAATACCAAAAAGGCTCCTTTTATTATTATAAGAATCAAAATAACAAAAAATAGGATGAGTCATCATATTAAGAAGTTTAATCAATTTGTATGTCAAGGGAAACATAATCCCTTGTCGAGTAAAAAATTTGTATTCTGTCTTTATTCGCTGTAAGTGGTATGATCCATTAGATTAGATAAATTTTGAAAATAAACAAGGCAATGCACTAATTTTACTTAGCGGCAATCCTTCTTTGTGACATTATACATTGGATTAAGTATACTCCAAACATATTTGAAAACATCTATAAACCATCTCATTAAACAAGTAAATTTATACCTAAGGTAAAATCTTAAAGGTTTTTAAATACTACAACAATTAAATACTACTAGGGTTGAGTTATAACAAGTAGCATTTGACTGCTCAAGCTTAAAAACAATCAGTAACTATTGTTTACAAGATAAAACAGTGTTAAGCACTTAAAAAAAACATCTCTTTAATATAAAATGGTTTAAAACAAATGAGCAAGGGTATTTTTTTAACTACTAAATGAATAGTTTGTCTTTAAGTAACTGGTTAACAAATTCATGGCATTTTAATTTATTGAATGGCAGAGCAGAAAAGTTGCTAATGCTAAAATCAATAGCTAAGAAATGGAAACATGTAATAGTAAAGTTAACAAAATAAACATATCAGTTAAAATCAGAATCCATATAATATAAACACAAGTTTTAACAATTTTTATTAAAAGAGATTTTGAAATTTCAACTTACAAATATTCTAATAGCAAGAAACTCCACTAAATTATTGCTCTTGAATAAAAATACTCCTTTAAAAGCATAAAAAATTACCAACATCAACTTCCTTCCACAAATATTATGAATTTTATTTATAATAAGAACTCATCTTAAACCATAGCAATATACACTCTAAAATTTATGAAATAACTGACCAAGATGCCCTTCAATTACTTTGAGCTAAACATATTACTCATATATTTTTATTTTATTAAATTCTTTCAATTTTAATGAAGGAAGATCTTGAAATAGTAAGCATAAGTATGTTATATGAATGCCCCCTCCCTTTATGTTACAGTATGCACATTTATGTTTGAACATTAATAACATATGAATGAAATAATTTCAACTCCAATCATTATACAATTACTCTTTATAGATTTTTAAAAAAGAAAATAAGTTACACTAAACAAATAAATCATATCAAATGTACAGCATAAAATTAATCCAAAATATTCATACACTTCCCTTAAACCCTTCAAATACAGGGTTAATCTGACCTCAATCCACTATTAACCTTAATAGCAGAACATATGCCATCTCTTAGGTCACATGTTTTTACCTAACTATATCTTAATCATTAATTTTTTAATTAAATAATTAAAAAATAATTTTATAAATATAATTTTTACAATTTTACAAAAACAGTTTCAGATTTCTTATAAATTATTTTCAAAACAAAGACTGTACCTTTTAGATACAATCAAGAATAAATCCAAAGAAAGACAAATAAGGTAAGTTCAAATACAATTTTTTCACCATGCAACAAGATGATATATTTTTAACTTTAACTGTAAAATTGTTATTATATATTATGAACAAACTATAAGGAAATAAAAGCAATGCTCCACGACTCAAAATTTGAATGTATACAATAGGATAATTTTTCTGGTTTCAGATACTGGTACTAACAGAAAAAAATTTTATGCTATATTGAAAAGACTGCCTTTTAAGACTAATAATAATCAAATGAATAAAATAAATTATTCACAAATTTAGCCAATAGGCAATTCATGAAAAGGACACTCCTGCCAGAACAGCCTTCAGAGTCTCCTGTACAAAAAAATACTTCTGATGCAAGGCTAATAATTGATAATATACGAAAAGAAAGTTTGCACAATTTAATTTGCAGTATAAATTTTAAATCCACTGGAAGGTAAATGATTTGAAACTATCTAACTTTCTCGAGGATTCAGCTTTCACTCATGAAATTAATCAGCAATTGAAGTTAGATGGTATTCAACTGAAATAACTCTTGTGTATTAAAAAAGAGTAAAAAGTTAAGCTTTCTTTCTAAAGAATTGGAAGGCGTGAATCCATCTAAATGGTAGAGAATTTATGCAGCATCAGTATTACACATTTCAAATTTACCTGCTACATTTGCTGTGTTAAAAAACATTTAATGCTTAAATTCAGATTCAAAGGAGGTGGGGGGAAAAAAGCACTTGAAAAGAGTATCTAAATTTGCATAGATATCATTAACTTGAAGTTTTTACACCTCACGACATGGAAACAAAATGAAAAAAAAAAAAAAAAAAAAAAAAACTATAATGAATAAATACCACACAAGGAAAAGAAAAAAACATACAATTCATTTACAAGTAAACAATATAATATAAACAGATAATTTATGCAATTCATCAGAGAATTTAAACTCTTAAGTCCAGTTCTAAAATAACTAAACATAACTAATAACTTTAAATTAATGCATAAACCACAACATAAGAATTCAAAAAGAATTCTTAGCAGTTTTATCTTTCAGTTTAATTTCCATCATCAGAACTTTATCATTTTAAAGACAAATTTCCCTCTTCAATTATTTTGTAAAATTATTCTTTATAAAAAGCAAAAACAATATTCACTGTAACTCAAAGGAGTTTAGAGTTAAAGTATTTTATTACTTAATATAGTATTAGATTTATTATTATAATTAAAAAGTTCTATAAAGGTAACATGTGTTTTCCTTATTTATTTTTATCTTATATTTCATGGATTAACAACAAATGTAGATATTTTATATGAACAGAATCAATTGAAAAATAAGTGTAAGTTCTCAAAATGCATACTTAACAATAAACATAGGTCTTTTACAGTACTAAGCCAAATTGTGGCCATCATCCTTTAAATGATGGATGAGTGTATCCAAAACCTGTTAATCCCTACTCTTAGAAAACATAAGGATATAGCAAAAAGACCAGTCTTTTCACTGTCAAAAGCATATTACTTCATTTTCCTTGTAACTGATACTCTAATTCCCTCCTTCAAGATCAATAAAATTGCAGGAAGTAACAATTACTCATGTTGAGAAATTCTTTTTCTTTCAAAAATTTTTTGGTAGAGACAAAATTACCTAGCATACATGCTTGCAATTAAATAATAAAGACTGCTGCTATTTCATCTTACAATTTTAAGATGTTCATCTATACATTCACACCTTCATCTCGCTTCAAATTTTATGGAAAAGAGGAGTTTAAAATAGAACTCAATAGCGAAACAGAATAAAATTCATAATTCTTCTGTATGGCAGCATAAAACAGAATTAAAAAGACAAATTTTATTGGATGATACACATACATATTGCAGAATATTTGCTTTAAAGTAAAGTTTAATTACAAGTCCAATTTTTATCGTCATACCTTAAGCATAAAATTTATACTACACCACTAATATTCTATTAAGCTTTGATAGCAACTTTGGTTAGATCTATATTTCACAGCTAAAATATATATGCAGTAACTGCCTTATGTAAAGTTACATTTTAAATTATTAAAAAAAGTTTCAAATCTAGATAGGATATATTGACTAGAATTAAAGAGCTTAAACAATTTAAAATATAAAATAAAACAATAACTTAGTGCTGTCCTTTAAACATTAAAAAATATTGCTTCACATCCACTATTTACATATTATGATCTAGCTTAGACATACTCTTCGCCCTAGATGGCGCTACTATTAAACTAAAGATGCTCTCTCGACCTCGTCAGCAGGCTTGTCTATGATAATTACCATTAGACAATATCATTAGATAATTAGACAATATACAGTAAAAATGCTTTCTTTCTCTTCTTTTCTCGTACAAATGCTTTGTTGGAATTTAGGAAAAGCAACCGAATAAGAAATAGAAGCTAATACCACTTTCAAACAGCACGTAATAAAAATAGTCAATTCCCAACAACAAATATTTATGGTTACATGGATTCATTATGGGATTGCATTCGACATAAATATTCAAACCTTGCTCAAGTTGAAAATTTGCACTATTTTTATACAACAGAATTAGCCACATCATGTACTACAAAAGTGTTATAGTAATCTTGACAAATTTATAATTATTTGTTACCAATTTTAATTATCTTTGTGGTATGTAACCATTTGTTTTAGAACTTTCATCATTTTTTCAAATGCTATCTGCTTGCCAATGCTCATATAGTCATTTTAATTTTCTTAAAAATATAATAAAATCTTGCATTCTTAAGTTTATTTAGAAATATTTTTGGAAGTATGGCTTCTTATGTTTTTATCTATTATTGCTAGTTTTCAACACTGTAAAATTAAAAAGGATAACCATTATTTACTCTATTAGCTACATACAGATATTTTAATGATAAATGCATCCTTTAACAGAAGTAACACAGCCAAACAAGGCTTTTACACCAAAAAACTCAAACTTGTTCCAATTACAAAAGAAGCATTTAACATCCAATTTTATATAGATTTATCACAAAATGAAAATATCATTGAACTTAAATTTAGTATGTTATAAGGGAATATTCAAAAGTAATTCTCAGCTGATAGATCCTCCAAAGAATATTTAAATACTATTAAAGACGCAAGTTTTTCTTTTTAAAAAATGACATTACAAAATACATTTCCCTAAAGGACAGAGCTGTCAAAACCACACTAAAAATTTAAGTATCTCTCTATTAGAGATACTTATATTTTTAAATCAAATCAATAACAAAATTACAAATCAATAACAAGTAAACAAAATTGGAGATTGATAAGGTTTTCATTATACAGCTTTGGTATAGTAAAATTCAGATATAAAGAATTATATTAAACAGGGAAACAATGGTAAATGGAATTTTTTCAGTTTCTAAACAAATACATAACATCCATAATTACTGTCATTTTATATTTTAATGTATAATTATTGAGTAATCGCATATTAATAACAAAGTGGGAAAACTCAAGCCACACCCAAAATTAATGTTCATAAAATCAGAAGAACATTTAAAAAAATTAAGTTAAAAAACAAATTAAAAATGGGATATTGAATGTTTGTAAGGGAAGAAAATAATTATGCCTTAAAATCTAAGATTAAACTAAATTGACACAGCGTTTATCATAATCATAGTTTAATAAAGGAGGATGAAGAAAAGTTAAACCAATAATTGGATGTAAAAATACCTAGTTATACATACATACATACATACTTGCAAAGAAACAAGATTTTTCACTTAAAAGATGAGAAAAATTGTTATAATTTCTAGTTAAATAAATCTTGAAAATGCAGTTTTACCTTCTATTTTTAAATACCTGAAATACATACATCTTCCAGAATAAAATAATCTCCTTTAAACAATACTAAAGCAAGTCTTAATATGTTTATTTTTTATATAAAAAAACCCCTTTAATTATACAACTGCAATTTATATAAAGAGGTTCTATACATTTCTTCATACCATACAAATGAAACTGCAGATTAATGCAGGTATAATGCTATAGTAATAAATATTTTATCTCAACATTTTAAATAAAAGATTCACCTTAAAAATCTTTTTATAAACTTTAGCTTTTTAAAAACTTTTAATAAAAATAACTAAGCAACAAAGGTAAATGCAAGATTCTGAATGTGAATGAAATTCAGATTCTCCTTCACAAACTACATTTATAAAATGAATAGTAGACCAATAAGCATTTAATATAATATAAATATCCATACGATGCCTTAATATAGTTTTATTAATCAAAATTTAAACCATTAAGATTATGTTATGTAAGCCAAATACTATGACCAACCATTTTTTCACTAAAATATAACAAAGTAGAAAATCAATACTATGAATCAAAATTTATGTAAGTATCCAATTTAATTTTTTCACCTTTAAACAACTGCAAAGGGAAATTTTGAAATAGTTAAAAATGTTTTGATAAAGCTTTTCAAGTTGCCAATTACATATATTTTCTACTGTCTGCAATCACACACTGTACAATAAAAAAAATGCTTTTGGTATATTACCAAACTTTACAACTGATGCTTTTATTAATATAGATTATAATGCATGCCTTTTTTCTATTAAAAATAATTCAAAATTACTATGAGTTAGATAATGAGGATGATACTTGCATGCAAATGAAATACCACATCCGACAAATTTTAAAAAGTAACAGAATCAAAGTGTTGTAAGCGTAAAAAAAGAAATGCTGGAACATCAGACAAACTTTATTGAACAATTTAAAATTACTAAATTAATGAATATTAATAAATTTGAGTTACTAAATATCATCCTAAATCCAAGACACATTAAACTCTCTATAATAAACCTTTTTATGTATTATAATCTTGTTAAATCTAATCAAATATAATGCTACACATGAAGAAGCAAATATACACACTAGGATTTAGTGAATGTTGTTTCAGAGGCATAATTATTCAGTAAAAAATATATATATCTATAATTTTACTATATATGTAAACTATAGTATAGACTGACAAACCTTAAAGACATAGATTATTAAAAAAGTGGAAACAGGGGCATGCTTGAAAGTCATAAACAAGGAAAACATGAAAGTTTTATGATGATAAATCAAGAGAAAAAATTTACTAAACAGCAAGATTCGCTTTTTTATATATTAAAATTATGTAAAAATATAATTTTGAAGAATACCAATGCATACTTTTAATAATAAATTGCATTTTTAAATAAAACTATGTCAAATTTAAAAGCATACAAGGGAGTATAATCAGTGAAACGAGATATATGAATTCAAGAGAATACTTCCGATCAAAACCATGAGAATTAACAATCAGATTAATTTCATCGGTTACATTAAATTAACCTCCAAAGTTTAATCAAGTTAAATAATATAGTTTAAACCCGCGCATGTGCTTTGACGTTTACATAAAACTATGCGTATCACATATAAATATATTTGATGTAATTATCTGTTCATTTTGCTCTCAGTAATGTATACTACAGAGAAAAATTGAACAGATAACTCAAAGTTAAGCGTTTATACAGTCGTTTATACAGTCTACATAGGCAATTCACCGACCTCGCTGCATGCTATCCAGTATACACACAGTATCTATCCAACGTTATGCCTAACGCTGATATTGAGCATGGAAATACATACAAAAATAAATCTTACAAATATGATACGAAATCAAACGATGGTTACAACGGTTTGAAATGTACATACATTGTATTCGTTGTCCAGAGCTTGTAATAATTTCTCTTTTATTTCGTATGACGAGTGCTGCATGGGGCCGCGTTTCGGTATCCCCAAATAGTCCGGATGCACACCACTCTGTGTCTGTGCTACTTCTTACTGTGAGAATTCGCGATCATCTTATTACGATATGGCGGACATGAGTGTGCAGTGGCTGACGGGAAACGTAACGTAGGAAAATAAACTTTAATCTGAGACATTAAAAAAAAAGAAAAGGAAAGAAAGAATAAGAGAGTTGAAAAAGACCTAATTTTAAATTACAAGATTTTAAAAAAATATTTAAAAGTCTATAAATTTTCAAAGAATATTTTTGATTTTTCTCAAGACATATTCCTAGAATATTCGATAGATTGATCTCCAAACGTTGTACAGTCAATGCAATTCAATTTTACAGATAGTAATTATTTATTCTAAGAAATTCTATTCATTGTAGTTTTGAATAAGGTGTGCATTAGAAAACAGCATTTCCTTTTAAAAATAATCCTGAAAATATAATTTCGACCATAATTACAAGGAAAAATAATTTAAAAATAATTTATCTGCAGTACAGAAGAGTATTAAAATAATACCTCCAAATGAGGAAAAATAATTAATAAAAATATCAAAATAATATAGAATTCTATCTCAGATGCTGTTTAAATCTTTGATTGGACCACAGAATACATTTTCTGATTCCTTTGCATGAATAGTTTACATTTATTACAGACAAAATGCTGGTTTGTTTAAAGTTTACTAAGACGGAAATAATTTTGAAAAGAATTTGGAACTAAAAACACAATTTTTTGTTACATTTTTATTGTACAGCCAAATAACCTCGTGTAAATTTTCTTTTTATATAACAATCAATAAGAACAATATTAGCACAAAATGCTCAACAACATAGTTACGATACCTCCAAGATGTTGTTCAACATTTTGAATGCCGTCGACGATATCTACATGATGCTGGTCAGCATTCAAAATGTTGGATAACATCTTGGAGATATTGTACAATATCTTATGCTAATAAGAAAGTCCGATAAAATTTATAAATTGAATTCAAAATAACTTCATTTTATAAGCATAAAAGTCAGGCCCAGTTCTGCCCTTCGTGCAAAACTTCGCCAAGCTGAATTGGTGTCTTCGTACAAATGTCCAGTGAGTATTTTTATGAGTAGTGATATAAGGGAAGCTGTTGACACTTGAAATGAAGTTTTATTGACATAAAAATAGAATGGAATAGAATCCTTTTTATGTTTAATTTTTCAAAAATAAGGTAACAATTTTGCCTTCGATAAACTTCAATCCAAACACATTTATTGAAGAATTCAATATATGTTTATATTTAAGTTATATAACCACTACAAATGAAACGAAATAATATACTAAACACATGTAATATCAAATAGTGAACAGCTGAACACTATTATCTTATCATCAGAAACAAATAAATTTTCATAAGTAATTCTAAGTATTTCTAATATCTATAAGTAATTCTAATATCTATAAGTATTCTGAAAATATATAGGCTAAAGAAATATATATTATGCAAAAATGTAAAAAAATAGTTTTATATCTTAATTATTTATTAACATCAAATTATATTAGCCCAACCATTTTATTTTTACTCAAACTACGTTCAATCATGTTAGCGAATCATATAACATGCATATAAGAAACAAAGAACTTCAAATAAAATAATAGAAATAGAACTTTTAGGGGTTTGTTTTCAGCACATTGAATTATAAGTAAATCTATATATAATTTTCGCAAAATATCACTTTCAATAGAAGTAATTGCAAGATTTACTTATCTCTCTTGACCCATAATAGATTCCAGGATATTTTTAATTATTTTCAGTTTGGGAAATAATCTCTTTGCTTTAGCTAACACGCCTGGAAATGATAACAAAATAAATAAAGCAATATATATGTTAGAAAAGGAATGGATTAAATAGCTGAAAAGCGACGTAGATTAGAGTTTCAACCGACAATAGTACATTTTCACCAAAATTTTGAAAAATCTTCTTTACTTGATAGGGCCGATATTTCGCCAATTCTGATTGTGTTTGGCGATATTGTTATTTTTGTTGTCTGCGCTGGATTTGTTTCACAACTCTCCAGAACGTTTTGTAAACTTCTATGGATATGTAGTTAGATTACCATGGTTCAATTTTTAAAGTAATTTTCGGATAATAAATGTTTAATCCAGATATCTGATGTTTATTTTAATTTGAAATGCTACTAAAATTTATCATTCTTGCATGGCATTTTGATTTTTTAAAAATAGCTTAATACTTCTTCCAGTTTCCAACCTAAAATGAACTGTTTCTGTACAAAGTATTTATTGAAGTTTTAAATATTCTAAAGAAATTTAAAAGCTTCTGAATGAGAAGACAGCAGATCTTAATATTTACTTGGAATGAATAATTGATTAATACCGCAACATCAAATATTTCAAAGAAATAATTTGCCGTAAAGTTCACTTCTTTCTTGATAGGTTGATCACCGCTTTCGTAAGAAAATTACAGCTTTAAAAAAATCTTTTTTTGGATTCTTAATGCTTTTTGGCTTTTAAAACTTGTATCAACATCTAAAGAAGACGCTTGCTAATCAGTATCTGTGAGCGTATCATTGAAAACTTCCTTTGATCTATATATTTTTCAGGAAGCAGTTCCATTTAGTCAAACTTTCTTCCATACAGCCGACCACCCAGCCACCACTGAACGTATCAGTATCAATAGGACCATTTATTCAAACTATCAGGATTTTAAGAAAACATATTTTGGTTTTAAAGAATATTGTTAATGAATAACTTTGTTTAATATATTTTTTACATGAAACTATCATACATATGAATAAAATTAAATGTTAGAATTTTTTCTTTAAGGATGTGGCTTACTTTTTGCTGTGTTATCAACTCCCCCCCCCCCCCCGGTTATTTCATTGAGTGCATCAAAAATATTTTCTGTTTGGAATTTTAACTGATTATTGCATCTGTTGGGTTGAATACATAGCATCGTATAAATATTTCCTTGGGCAACTTGAAAAAATTAACATCCTACAAATTATTAGGGTCATAAAAGTTAGATGTAGACACAAAATAAGGAATAAGCAATTGATTAACCACGTCTATCCTCGTATTCACATAGATATTATTTGTTTTCATATTTAGAAACGTTCGAACAAGACAAGAACAATTCTAACTGGACAGGCTATAACACAGATTGCTTACTTTTATGAGTATTAGAATTTCATTATCATCATAGATATAAAATTAAATTGTAATTTTTTCCGTTTAGAGATTTTTCGGAGAATTGTCTTTGTGATTTGATGCCGTTGTGAGCCGTATGACCTAGCACGTATTGATAACGGTTGCCTCTGAATGCAAGATGACCTTCGTCAACAAAACATAGATTCGACGCGGGAAGTCATTTTTCCGGTCGAATTTTCTAACTTGCTTAAAAAAATTAAATGAACAAAATCCAACAAGTGCTATTATAATGGTTTAAGTACAAATATCAATCAAAAACTTTTGTTTAGTTCAAAGTTTTTTTTTCTCTTATGATTCTTGTTTTTATTAAGCTTTGTTTCAGCTTAATTGCAATAAAGAAAGATTTTGCCTGAAGAAATCAATTTAGGCTGCATTACTGACGAGCTTTCAAGTAAGAAAGCAATTATTGTGCAAATTTAATGTAATGCTTTATTTAGTGGAATAATTACAGTGCATGTAATTTAATAAAAAGTACTTATAATTTTTTTACTATATTTACATATTCATATTTTGTATTTCTAAACGAAAGATTCTTAAATGTGAGGAAAAGAAAGGGCGTTCACAAAATTTTCTATTTGCAAGATAATATGAGGCCATGTTTTTTTTTCCAAGAAAACTAAGATTATAACGGGCACTTACTTTATATACAGAATTTTATTGAGGAATTAATAGAAATTTGAAGCGAACTCGTTAAATGCATACGCCAAGTTTTTCTTTTAATTATATGGATTTAATTATGTTAGCTTTTCTTAAATTCTTCTCTCACCGATTTTTTAGTATTAAGTTAATTGTGAATTTTTTATTCATTTTAAATACACTGGTTTAGAAGATGAGTTCAGGTATTATAGATTGAGGGGGTGGCAGAAATGAAATGGCGTGGTTGCGAGTTCATCTATGAAACCAACCTGTTTAGGATACTTTGATATTTATTCTCCCTCAAAATAATCCCTATTCGAAATAATATATCTGTACGTTTTCCGTTCCCATTGATTAAAATATCTTTGCAAGTCTTCAGAAGTCACTGTTTTCAGCTCACATCATTTTATATTTTATCGTCCTCGCATTGTTCCAATCTCGCTGCCTCGGAAGAAAGAAAAAAAAACGTGCTTCAGAAAGAAAAGAGAATCATACGGAAATGTGACATCTAGTGAGTAAGAAGATTAATATAACAGAGTGATTAAATCACGGGTTGAAACTCTCAGATGGCACTGCTGAATGTGCAGGATTTTTGGATTACATTTTTACCCAATTTCTCTGATCTCAAATGTTTTCTCAGAATCGTGTGTGCAGATGATTTTCTTTCTTTCAATCCACCAGGTATCCTATTGGAAATGAATCGATGATTGGAAAATCAATGTATTGGCACAGAAAATCAATGTATTCGAAATTTTCCTCAACGTATGTTGTCCTACTCCTTAAATTTGCATGGTTCTGATCGAAAGGCTCGATACATATAATAAAAGTTATTTTCTTCATTATGTTACACCTATAAAAAAGATTTCGTGGTTTTATAAATTTCCGAAAATTACCATTTCTTTCAAATTTCACCAAAAAATTGATTTTTAGTCATTTTTTATGAATTTTCAGCTTTGACGGATGTAAAAAGTAGGGTTTCACAAAAAATCACGAAAAGTACAATTATTATACTATATTTGATACATGCTTTTTACACCAAATATAAGACACAGAATTGATTTCCTATAAGGCATCAGCCTATTTTCATTTCTACTATCGAATGTGAAATTGAGTTAATAGATTTTGATGCTGTACTTAATTTTAGAAAAAAAATTAAGAGATTATATTCCCTTTTTGCCAGAGAAATACTGCACCAGAGAATTGAGTTAATAATACATGTTCTGCTTCCTTATCATGGAGCAAGGGAGTTGTTTCAGAGCACTTATCAGTTGATATCAATGAAAAGGTAAAGGATTAAGAAACTTTATGAGCAACTTTGACTAAAAATACCACAATTTAGCTATGTCTTTGGTTTCGTATAAGAAAAAACTCAAGTTTCAAGAAAGATCCCTCTTCCAGATATGAAAATGAAAAATTAGTTGCAACATTAAGGCAAATACAGAGTGCGGCAGAAAAACCTGGACAAACAATTTTAAATGTAACTTGATTAAAAATAAATAAAATATAGCAAATAATAATAAGGGTAGACTTTTAATAATAAATTTAATTTGTTCCAAAGTGGCCACTTTTTACAGCAATGCAGAGGCTCAAACGCTTATTGGAATTTTCAGCAATGGTCCGCAAGTCTTCTACCTATAATCTATCCCATTCCAGCCGAAGCCATTGTTTTAGAAAATCCAAACTTTTATGATGTTTAATGCAAACTCTTAAATCTAAAATGAACTACACTCTGTAATCAAGAGATTGAGATTCGGCTAGTATTGTGCTCATTTTACAGATGATACCACATCAGAAAAATGCGCCTTGCATCGCTTTTCAGCCCTTTTAGCTTTGTGAGCTGGTGTAGAATCTTGCTGAAACTGCCACTTTACATTGCCGAAGTGCGGTTTGGTTCACGGAAATATAATAAAGCTACTAGAATGTACCATTGATACACTTTTAGATTTATTTTAACGTGCAAATCCATAAAAACCAGAGATGTTTTGCCGCTTGCGCAAATTCCGCCCCATACTATGATCGGCTTTGAATTTTTGCGATGCTTAGCAATTGCTGAAATGCTTGGCGAGTCTACAGACTATATCCTATAGTTCTAGGAGCTATGAGTTTTTGGACTCTAAAGAGCTTCTCATTCGTGCAAAGGAATCTCTCCAAGGGCTGACTTGCAGCTCGTTTCAAAAGTTTTCGACGTCTTTGAAACAACACAAGTTTGTTTCCTTCAGTGAGAAATTATAAATTGTAAGGATTTTTTTGGACATTGCAAGGCTTTAGTTCAAGCTCTGTTTTTCTCCTTCATTGCACTGATCGGTCCCTTATTCCTAGTTCACAAGCGATCTTTCTCATAGAAACCCTGAAATTTCATTGAATTTGCTTTTTTATAACCTTACGGCTATTGAAAGTGTTTATCATACGTTTTTGTTTACTTCCTGGACCGTCATTACAAAGCTATTTGAAACGATAGATTGCATCACACATTATTTACCGATGCATATTAAGTAAATGCACGACTTCATACTGTCATTTCCCTTGTTTAAACAACTCTAAAATAGCATATAATTTGCTTGGTAATGTAAAAAAGCCAAAACAACAGTACGTAAACTAAAAGATACATTGTAAAATATGTTATAATTGAAGTAGTGAACAAAAATTCGAAAGAAATTAATTAACTTCTATTCAATGACGTATTACCTTTGTCCGATTTTTTTCGCCGCATCCTGTAAAAGTTCATTATAACTCATTAATGATTTATTAATAGTTTATACAGTATGTAAAATCAAGAAATTGAACAAAATAATGATATGCGAACTTAATACAATATTGAATTTTTTCGAGTATTTGCCCAATAAACATAAGATATTAAATTATATCGGATATTTTTCGATATTGTCAATGCCAGCTAATGTTATGAAGATATTAAAATAATACTGTTGAGTTAAACCTATACTGTTGAATGGGATGTTGTGTAAGAATGTTCTAATTTTGCGTAGAGTTAGAAATTATATATAATCATTTCGGAGTTGGATGCATTATTTACAGTTGATGGTGAGGATTTTGATATTTGTGAGCATGTATTCGTTGATACTGAATATCAATGAGGAAAGTTGAAAGCAAATGCGTTGCAATTTCCCAAAGCTATAAACAACTGCAAGGATAACATTTTGAGTTCAACTTTAACATCAAACGACCGTTTCTTTTTTTAAGCTGTTGATAATATTTAAAAAAATGAACAGCGTCATTATCCTGTTTTTCTTCAGTCATTCTTTTTTAAGTATCATTTCTTCCTCTATTTGTCTAACATCTAATAACTATGACTTTGCCATGCTCTTTTGCTGGTTTACCTGTCGGAAGGTATTCCACATTATGTGCAGAGGCAGATACAGACTAATATTTTAGGGATGTCATGTTCAAGATTGTGGTCTTAGGTAGAGAAATTTTCTAGAGGGGTTAGGAAGTCAATAAAAAGCACAAAATCGGTTAGGAAAAAGGTGTTTAGAGCTGAACTGTGCGCTGCACACACCAATAATTTATTTTCCTTGCAAAATTAGAGTTAATAGTTTAAAACTTTAGTTAATTAATTTCCTAGGAACTAAAAGGAAGTATTATTGTAAATTATGACTGAAATCTTCCAAGATTATCAACCGTCAATATTACTTTTATACCAAGTTCTGACTACATAATACTCTATGTATAATATGAAGATTATATCTATACTTATAATAAAGCTCAATGTGTGAGTGTGTGTGTGTGTGTGTGTGCGTGTGTGTGTTGGCGCTCTACAGGCCAGACCGTTGGACCTACAGCTACCAAATTTGGTACAAGTATACTTTGTCGGTCCGGAATGTGCACCTCGGAGCCCTTTTTTCGAATTTTTAATTAGAATTAGAATTAATTAAAATTTAAGCGAAATTTCGACGTTTTTCCACTATAACTTCTGAAAATATTATCGCACAAACATGATTTTTACATCAAGTTAAAGATTAAAAAATTAGCTTTCTAATGGTATCGGTGTTTTAATCTATAACTCAAGCTTCTATTTTTAACGAATTTTTAAAGAAATATTTTAATCATGTTTTTTTAGCACGTGACTGGATAAAATAAAAGAAAACAATGACGGAGATAAAAGAATGCCGGAAGTTCAAATAAAAGAATGCCAGAAGTTCAAATAAAAAAAATTATCATCCCAAAATAAATCTAAAGGAATGAAACTTTTAGCACGTGACTGGATAAAATAAAATAAATATAAAATGTGATATTTTCTTTACAAAATAAATGCAAAGCAAAGGTTTCTACAATCGTTTGCAATATCTATATCATTAACACAATAAATCTTCTTTATTTACAGTAAACATGATTGAATTTAGACAGGATATGCATTGAAATCCCAACTTAATGGCATATTTATGTAATAGTTTGCAATATCTGTATCATTAATTTAATACTTTTTTCCCTTTCTCGCTTTCTTTAAAAAAACATATTTAATATTTTGACAACATCACCGAATTTTTTTCAAAAAATATTTTGGAAGCATAACCGATGGTTAAAACTGACTGATTTAGAAAATTAAAGAATATTATTAAGAAAAGGTGTACTTTTAGAACTTTTCGTCCATCATCTTAAATAAAATATTAATTTCAGGTCAATCACTGCCCGGAATTACTTCAAGGCTGATGAATATGTGATTTAATTGAAAATTTTAGAACGCTTTACTCATGGCGAACCAGCTGGTCGCCAAAGGCGGCTAGTATATAATATATTACAATTTCTTTGACAATATATTACATACAGTACTCTTTTGTAGGTACAACATCATGGCTAAAATGTATTGAATATATTATTTATAGAGTTCATAGCAGTGAATTTATACTTCATTGCTCGTTAATAAAAGTTTCTATTTTTATTTTTTAAGGAGATTGGATTTATACGGCGACAAAAAGATGGATCCCGAAGGACAGCATTTACCGTGAAAGTCAACATGAGTGCCAGATCGAGGGATTTCTGCAATATGGCGTGTTATACTAGCTTTCGACTCTGGAAAAGTTCTGATTCCTCCTCCATGTACCCATTTTTTTAGTAATCCCTATAACTAGAAATCAAAAGGATTTAAGTCGGGTGAACGAGAAGACCATTCATTCAGAAAAGCTTTAGATACTACATGATTTTCTCCAAAGTTAGCCTGAAGCAATTCTTTTACTTGGCTCCCAATGAGGGGAGTTTCTCCATCTTGCATTAAGACTGCAATCTGCAAACAATGCTATTCCTGTTAAGAATGAAGGACTTGCTGTTGAACTAGTTCACTGTTTCTTGCACTCGTGACAATACATGTTTTAGGACCTTGAGGAGTGAAAGTTAAAAAAAAAAACTGTTCAAGGATAAAATCAACTGTGAATCCGCACCATGCAATCATGTAATCAGATTGCAGAGATTGTTGATACAAGTTGTTAGGAGGTGAAGTACCCCATATGTGACAATTTTGATTATTTACAGTTCCATCTGAAGAAAAGTACGCTCCATCTGATTAGTGAATTTGTCAAGGTCATGCGTTATCAACATCCATTCTGGCCAAAAATCGGCAAACAGATTCATGGTTTCGTGTTTGGTAGCAGCATTTGCACCAATTGAATCTTATACAAATACCATTTAAATCCTCTAATAGTTTCAGACGCATTTCGACATAGCCCCAAGATGTCTTCAAAAGCGCGTTTCAGGCATTTTAACGTGTGGTAAGTAACGAAGCAAATTCGGTGTACATGGATAATTACGTAGGAAATATAATGCTCGAAAAATTTTTCAGACTCATTTTAACTTATTTCTTTCCCCCTAAATGTTTCGACGTCTTGATGAATTGGAGGGTATTTGACATAACGAATGTTTTAAGGTCATTTAAGGATGACACATGATCTGAGGGCAGGAAGATTCCTATAGGAATTTTCTCCAAATTTCCTCCCCTATGCGTCCCATAATGGCTCTATGTGGATTTTAATTACATTTGGTTCCTGTAGTATTTCTTTGATATAGCTTATTTTATCGAAATGTTGTTTTAAAGCTGCATTGAATTATTATTCCTAATGCAGTTTTACGATCGCTTGTAATTAAAAATCGCCTTAAAACATTAGGAAGGCGGAAGGGATATATTTGAAAAATTGCTATTATTATATAGTTAAATGTATTTTTTAAAATATTTAATAATATATTAAAAAAATGTATTAATAAATACATTTTTCATTTTTAGTTCAACTATTTTTATAATTCAAATTTATAATTTTAAGTCTAATCTCTGTTGAATACCCTCCAATTATTTTTCTTCACACAAAGTAAACAGATGCAACTGAATTTTATGTTTTAAAGCAGTCTAAATTTCAAAGGATATAATAAAATATATCATTAAATGGCTTCCCTTTTCAGATTTATATTGTGTAAAAACATGGAATTTTGTATCCGATTTTTTTTATATAATGCGGCTCTTTAATGAACTGAATAAAATAATTTCTTTCAAATTCATAAAATAAACAATAACAGCACTTTTAAAAAAAGTCATTTCTATTCAGAAAATTATTAATATTTAGTTTTATTATACCTTGATGTAGATGAAAACAATCAGGAAAATAAATCGAATTATATCTTTGAATAATTCGTAACATCGTCAAAATCTTCTCACTGTAAACTATCTTAAGATATTTTTTTAAATAATTTATCAAAGAAGATATAATTCTTAGATAAAATTGTAGATCTATAAAACATTTCTAAAAAATAAATAGGAATTCCATAAATTCTGTATTTATTTTACAGTTCTTTGAAGCAATATTTTTTTTGTTGTTTACATGCTAATGAGCATTCTTCATTAGAGGATGAAATCTGAGTGTTAAGTGAGATAGCTTTTGATGAATCTTGAGCGAAGTGCAACATGATTTTCAGTTACATGTTTTTAAGGACGTTTTAATGTAAAATAATGCAGATAAATACCTCAATGATGGGTGGACAATAAATTATTTTTGAATATTCAGAAGTACAGCATTTATAGTTATGTCTTGAAATCACAACCTGCTATTTAAGCGTATCAAACAAATGATTTTACATTACTTTACTCAGATTTAGATACAGGTGCTACTTATACAACAAAATTTCATAAACTACACACATTGGTGAAGGATTGACCTTAAAAGTTGAAGAGATCAAACTGGAAATCAATTTTTATCAATATTTTTATATTATTTTTATTAAAAGCAGCCTGTGGATTTACAATCAAGGTGAAGATCAATAGTGGTATTAACCTCTCTAGTTTTTCCTATGCATATGCTTGCACAGTGAAGCGATATCGGTGTTTCTTAGTTCATCTGAATACAATCAGTTATGAATTTTGTACGTCTGCCTATCCTTTTAGATTAGAGCAAAAATTCGACATATATTTGTAACAATGATGTCTAAGCAATGTACCAAATTTCATTTATCAATTTTTTGTTATTTTAAATGATTACTAAGCACTCACGAATAGACAGTCTCACGGATAATCATTCCTTTGCCAGATTATATTCAAAAAATTACTACGAATCTACATTTTGATAAAATTATATGATACATTTGTCTTATCTTGTTGCTTCTGTTTTGAGGTATCCTGTTCACGCAGCACTGTCAGATAGATTTCCCATCAAGCAGTTTCATCTAATATTTGAGATAAGATTATATGTAAGTTAATTACAATTAATTTATGAAAATTTCAATCGTTGTCTTACGAGAAAGAAAGAAGTTAAAAGTTCTCTCAAATTCTTTGACTGGAATGATTCCAAGCGTGTATGCTTTGCCATATTAACCCTGATTATTGAAATGAGAGAAAGTTAATAAAGGGGCTTAAAGGGTTGAAAAAATCGGTTAAACCATATTCAGCAAGCTATATTAAACAGAAATTCGAGAAACAATTGCTCATTTTTTACATCAATTACATAAATAATTATTTGCTATGCAAATTTTCATAACATTTTTACTTTCTAAAAGCTTGAATTTTTTTAATGTACACTATCGTGTTTAAGATAATATAATTACAAATTTTGAATTCTTAATCTACTTTTTAATGTTCTTTATAAGTTACATTTAATTTCCACGACTGTTTTTTAATGCATTTAAATTCCAGTGTTTATTATTTTTTAATCTCAAATGTGTTTAACTTTTAAATTCCTAAAATTGTGAAGCAGTGATGTCAGATTTGCAGCTTGAATTAATTGAGTTGCATTCTAATAATCATCTCAAGCAATTTTTTCTAAATATGCCAAAGTTAGAGTTTTACAAATCATTATCGAAAGTAAGTTTCCCAAATTTAATATCTCATACCCAGAATATCAGTGCTATGTTTGCTTCATCTTATATATGTGAACAAGTGTTTTCAACTATGAACCTTAGAAAGAATTATTTCAGAAGTAGACTGACAGATGAGCATTTAACCTCGTTCCTTAGAATCAGTACATCTCACTTCGAACCTCAATATAAGGAGCTTTTAAAAATGAAATCGCAATTTCATTCATCTCATTAATATATTAAATTGTAATGCTTGTATATTGTTTTTAAAATTTTAGGAAAATTCATCTTGGCCCGCAAAACTTTATTTTTTCGATTTTTGGCCCGCTATCGAAAAAGTTTGCCCATCCCTGATCTAGACGATAAAAAATCACCATACAATATAGGATACCAAAAGATGTTTAGTAAGTGAAAATAACAAAAATAGGAGTCCGTGAACTGTTGGAGATTAATAAAACATAACAAATGTTGTTTCAACTATGAATTTTTTTAAGTGAAAGCGCATCCTTTAAAGTTTTTTTTTTTTTCAAGTATGTAACATATGAATTTGATGAGCCTGAGAGTCGTAAATTACTGAAAATGAAAAAGTAGTTTAGAACTCGTATTTGCAAAAATATTAAAATTTGAAAAGAAATAAAATCTTGCAAATGTAAGGAATTTTATATTATAAAATTTGATACAGACAATCAATGGAAAAACTGGAGATTTTTAAAGATATTAAAGAGAAACCTAAAATGGAAAATTGAAAACAGTTCGCAGAAAGCAGGAGTATAAGTAATCGAAGGTAATATGTAAAAGGCAAGAACTAGAAAAAAAAATTACCAGAAAACATAGGATCGCAGATATATTCACAGAATATTTTTCAGTGAAAGTCGCAAATCGGGTGGAATTTGCATGCTAGATGCTTTATGTTACACAAGAAGATGCACACTTTTCTGCTAGAGTTTCATTCTCAGATAAAGCTTGCTTTACGAGAGAAGATGTCTTCAACATGCACAATGCGAATATTTGGTCATTTGAAAATCCCCACATCACTATCTCGTCGAACGTACTATACGTTTGATATTAACATCTGGGCAGTCTTCTAGTTGGACCGTGCCTTCTGTCCAATCTGCTGCAAGAAAACAAAGTACCCTGTTTTCTTGCAGCACGTTAATCTTGTTTTATTGCAGGGAGTACCGACAATTGTACGCCAGAACATTTGGTTAATGCATGATGGAGCCCCAGCAGATTTTAATTGCATTCGTCAAATCTGAAATGTGTTTGCGAAATGAAGTTTAACGATTATCAATTCTGCAATGCTCATTAATGAACACTTGCTTTCTGCTATTATTTTTTCCGAACACATGAAAAATTTGCATTCGAGGATGCTTCTTCTCGATTACCTTGTTCCTAATCTTCACATTCATAGGGCCATTCTCTTCCCAAGATTCATTGTCTTTTCGAGGTCAGTTTTTGAGATTTTCACTAAAAAACGTTACCTGCGAGCCTATGTTTTCTACTTCATGCCTATTATCCTTTCTCTGAATTCATCTTTCGGATTAGATAACGTTTTTTGCAAACATCGGCATTGATGTTGCTGAGATGTTTTCTGGTTTCCATTTTAGTTTTTCTTGAATATATTTAAAACACCCCAGTTTTCACACTGCATGCCTATATCAAATGATAGAATATAAAATTCCTTTCATTTTCAAGCTTTTATTTTATTTTTCAAGTTTTAATATTTTTGCAAATATGGGTTCTAAAATACTTTTTCGTTTTCAGTAATTTACGATCCCCTGGATCATCAAATTCACTACCTACATGAAAAATAACCTTTTAAGATTGTGCGTTCATTTGAATGAAATTCATTGTTGAAACATCATAACTTATATTTTTTATCAATTTTTTTATGCCTACTATAATCCCTCTGAATTTGTCGGTCAAATTCGGCCACATCCTGTATAGGTCAGTAGTAACATATGTATGGATAAATAAAATTTAAAATTCAATTAACAAATATTCCTAATAATATTTCATATAAATTACTTGTGTCAGTAAGGTATCAATGGAAAACGGCACTTTGTACGTAATATAATTTAATTACTTATTTATTTCTGTCCTTACCGACATCAGATTCTCATGTGCCTTTAATGAAATTTGCAATACATTTGGCAATGGATTCGCCCTTCACATTCTCAACTAGATTTACTAAATATTATAGTATTTAACATGGTTGGAAAAAGAATAGTAGAGCAATAACATCATGGATTTAGAAGCGAAAGGACTGAATTTCGTATATTGCTTGCAGATGCAACAGGATTCCTAGAATGTTTAATACATCGCGAAAAAACCCTGTTTAATAACTAAAAAGGGCGAATCAACTAATACATTTAAAAAAATTAACACGAAGCAGTTGAAAAGAATTATCTTAGAGAGGGGGGGGGTATTTAGAATTTCCCTGTCAAATAAACTTATGAAACTGTGCCTTTTCTCAATAGATAAAATGAAGTAATTACACAAAAACTGACAGTTTCCCTCCTAAGAAATAGTAAAAAAGGCAATTCCATTCCTTGATGGCAGTTTAGTGAAAGTTTGCGTTAGTAAAAGGTCTGGATATCTTTTTCGTGATTTTAAAACTGAAAAAGATATAACTGCTAAATTATAAAAGATACATACCATTGCTGACTGAGACTGTAAGAAACAGAATTATTCTCATGGCCAAAGAAGAATTCTCCTGGAATTGCGGCTAAAGAACAAACTCGGGGGGAAGATAATGAAAGTGCTGTATTTTAGAATTTTCACATTTTCTATAAATGTAGGACCGTAATTCTAAATGTGAAAAGAAGTTCTGCATTGAATACATTTTTTACTAATAGATTTGCTTTTGGGGAACATTTAAAGTCATGAAATAAATCACATATAAGTGTAGTTTGTAATTATGTCATCCGTGACATTTTTTTTAAAGGGCCATGAAAAAGTTATGAATGAGCCATTTAAACTCTTCCAAAGAAGAGCGAATATTTTAATGATTAAATTTGAAGGAATCATTTATCATTGTTTTTGAAAATCAAACGGAAAAACACTTGGAAATAAAAAAGAAGCAATAAACTTGATTTTTATCCCTAGCATTTTAAATTGAATACAGCTAGCTGTGTACCACACCACGAAGAGAGCCGTGTTTCAAAATGAATTACTAACGTCTCAATTGCAATTATTTTCCTTAAATGCCTTTCTTCAGTGGTTGCCAGGCGGCGGATGGAGGGGCATTCACTCACGCCCAAGTATCTAATTAAAATATATAAATTAATTGATTTTACTTCCAATATAAAAATATACTAGATATATTATTAATTGCAGTATAAAAATAATATACATATTTAAGAAATTAAAGAATATCACATATAAATGAAAATTAATAGAATTTTAAATTAGCTTTTGATAGGCTTATAGCATACTGATGTTTCGAAGTATCATAGTTATTTTTTGGATTTTTTTAAAAAATCCTAGCTTAAAATAGAGTATAATATTTATCAAATTCAATATTTTTTAGGATATTTCATACTGTCGAAGATTAACTGATTAACAATACAGAAATATATAACATGTGGTTCATTGTTTTAAGGCTAAATCAACAAGTATTTTAATTTATTAAAGGGTGATGCAAATCAATCAATAATTAGTTCTGCATTCAAATAATTTAATAATTCCCCTTAAATGGAAAATAATACATAGTATTCCAAGTTTTCCTTAAGCATTGAATTTCTCAAGTTGTTCTTAATGATTTTCATCTTGGAAAATGTCCTTACACGCTGCGCTTTAGGGTCTTATAGGAAGCAGAGATTTTTATTAAAATCATAAAGATTTTCATGCCCTTGATCATGATTCTGAAATGTTTAATATGGGCGCTGTACAAAAACTGCTATTTTTAAAGTTATTGCAGTTAGGATCTATTTTCATAAGTATTTCAAACAGTTCCAGTTTAGTTGTCATGTTCTTTTGTTCTTAATTTTAGTAATTTTTTAAAACTTTTACTCACAATTTTTAGCAATATTTTGCCATATAGTAATGAAAAACTCAACTCAACTCTCTGTTCCATCAAATCGGTAATATTAGTGTTACTCTTCTGTTAAAAATATCAGTGTAAATTTTATTTTGATTCCAGTGATATAAAAAGAATCGTTACAAAATGCAGTCCTTTATTCATTGTTTCATTAATTTTTTTAGTCCAATATTTATTGAAGATAAATCGTTTCATTAGATAAATTCACTTCTTAGAAGTTTAAACATGATGTTTTGATGGATTTAGTTTTTAGTTCACCTTTTAATTTCCGTTATTTTTCTCGTCAAAATAATTTTGTCTGGCCAGGACTCACGACTATTAAAATTTTTGTTTAAATATTTTATATTGTTTCCTCTTAATGATTTCCTAAACAAATTACTTTTCAGTTTAAATTTCAAGAGGCATGTAACATGTACTATTTCCCCTTATATAGTTATGTTTCTTTTGCTATACATTTGACTAATTTTCTGTAATCTCGTCTAAATTTTGAACTTTAATTCTTAATAAATAAAAAGTTTTAAATAAATAGTCCTAAAATGCTATTATTGCCCTTCTTCTGTAACGATTAATGACGTCAAATATTAAATTGTTGTCATTTTTGGACCCTCTGCAACCCGCATACATAGAAGGCTTTGGCACACAATTCAAAGCGGTACTGGCTCCATTTTGAATATATATATATATATATATATATATATATATATATATATATATCTGTGTGTGTGTGTGTGTGTGTGTACGATGTACACTCTCTCTCTTGTCTTTGTGCTTGTGTGGTAGTTTAAAAATGTCCGTATCTATATATATGTGAAAGTAAACCTAAAGTTTCAACTTCTGCTTCGTTATTAATGGAATTGTCATGTACTGTCTGTACAATGTGTGTATATATGTGTATATGTGAGCGTATTTGCTTGTGTGTGTCTAATTTGGTTAATTGATATAATTAAATTTATGCGAATAATAAGATGTTACCCTTAACGATTATCCAAAGCAACCATTGTTTAACACAACAAAAGCTATGTAAAAATACAGAAACAAATATTTCAGCTCACTTCTTCATAAAATAATTTTCTTTTTGAAGATACGTATCTCTTATTGTCTGCTTACTAAAAACAGGAATGCACTCCGCCCAATTGTTTGCCCAGAAATATATTCAAGAAGGTTGAAGCTCCTTGCTTACCCGACAACACTATATAAATGATCAAATAAATGCCCCTAAATACATAGATTTAAGAAAAGGAGGGTGTGGTTCTTTTTCCAAAATATGTTTAGTTTAGTTTAGTTATATTAACGTCCCGTTTAAAGTAACACAAGGGCTATTTTGGGACAGACCTCATAATTTTGAACCAAGATCATATGACGAGGACAACACCTGAATTGGCACCCCCCTCTCCACACCACACCACACCAGCGGGAGGACGTTTGGCCTGACAGATTTAACGTGCAAGAGACCCCTTCACACGACGGTTCTTCGGTGGAATCGAGTCTCGAACCTGAAACCCTCCGGTACCAAAGCCGAGACCTTACCACCAGGCCACCGCGGCCCTTCCAAAATATGGTTCTGCTCATTACATAAGTTACTCTTCTGCTCCTTGTAAGGAATTTTAACGGCTCGAAGAAGGCTTTCTTACAATTTAGAAAAGCCGGTTAACTCGTTCATTAGTTTTATAACTAGTTGAAAAAAAAACCCGAAAGGGGGGAAAGCATGTCATTTAGTCACCTCTTGCAAGGACCGTACATTTCCAACAAAGAGGAGTAATATCCTTCTGTATTATCACAGAATATCGATAGTCGTAAAATTCATTAGGTCAGTTCTCAGAGGAGATCATGTTTTTGTTTCAAAAACAGTTTCTTGCTATTTTGTTTAGTTAGTTTTTAAGGATAAAGACAATTCTAGCTATTATCTGTTAGAATTCACTTTGTATTTCACATACTATCAAGGGACCCTTATTGTCGAGTGTGTAAAGGTGACAACTTAAAATTGAGTACGCTAGCAGTCAGTCCGCCATTGCCTTTTAATCAAAATACAAGAAATTAATCATACTTACAAGAAATCTCACTTGTCATGGATTCCTCTCTTTTGGAAGGCTTTTGATATTAAGAAGAGAGCAATAATTTGTTATCAACTTTTGACGATACTAACTACCTTCGAAAGTAAAGATGATTCATCCAACATCCTAAAAATATTAGTTATGTCATTCAGTTTTAAAATCCGAAATTCATTCGACTGTATTGACGAAAGTATTAACAGTTATAAGAAACTAATTGCAAAAAATAAACTGGGAAAGGAATTTTTAAAAATCTGAAAAATGCGCATGAAATATATTTGTATTTAGACAAAATTTTGGTGCATGAACAGAATGAAATTGTGCTTAGTATTTTTTTTTCTTATTAGATTTTTATTTGTCATAGAACTGTTAAAAAAATCAACGGAATGACTCTTTAAAAATATGAGATTTAATAACGCTACTTCTTATATAGATAACAATAATTATACATCTTTTAATTGACTATAAAATTCATATTCAAACAAATTGTAACACTAAAATGAATGACATTGTTTCTACAACAGATTGTCTTGAAATAACCAAAATTATTGGTTTAAGATCTTAAGCCAATCAAATCTAATTGAAAAATACATATTCAAAATTACTTTTCAACAATGCAAAAAAGAAAGGGGGAAAAAAACAGAAGCAAAAAAAGTCCTGCCCCACTCTTCTTTAAGAATGGGTGAAAACAAATGTCGAAATAAAAACCAAAAGGAATAATAATAATAAAAATAGTAAATAGCGGAAGCAATGAAGATGAACTGTTTTTTTTAATATCAAGAGAAAATAATATTAAAAATTATGCTATTTAGGAATTAATGTTATAAATCGATCAAAACAAAGACAAATATCATACGATATTGAAAAATTCTTTCAAAAAAAGCATTTACTTTTTAAAATTTGT
This sequence comes from Argiope trifasciata, assembly GCA_026543055.1. Lineage (NCBI taxonomy): Eukaryota > Metazoa > Arthropoda > Arachnida > Araneae > Araneidae > Argiope > Argiope trifasciata. The sequence goes on from JAPMOQ010023642.1 coordinate 20,306,129, forward strand.
AAAATTTAATTAAATTTTCTCTGAAAGCTAAAAAATTCTCATCAAAAGATAAAGAAAAAAATAGATGAAACACTAATATGTGTGTATCTATATATATTGTTACGGATTTTTCTATCCTCAATCCGTCGGTTTCTTTTTATCTCGTATAGTGGGTGTAAATGGTATTAGAAATGAATTGAGCACATGCAATGATCAGTCCTTTAGTAGACGACACAACACAGACGTTTATTTACAGGACGAAGACAGGACAGCACACAGACGACAAATATTTACAACACTACTATGTACAGGAGATAACTATAAACAGCCGAGACGAACACGCAGGACAGCACACAGTAGTACTCTACTTCAGATAGTAGTTCACAGTATCAACAGTAGTCCACAGGCAGAAATTCCGTATTGACAACGTCCACAGCTCACAAAACGGCCAGACAGGTTTCAGGCAGGAGAGGGAATCTTTAAGGGATTCTTTTCTACGCTCAGGTAGGTCTCTCCAGAACAGGCTGAAACTATTCCTCTGTCTCTTCTTGCCTTCGCTGCCGATTCATTTCTTCGCACAACGGGACTACCCCTCAGCTCAGTACAGCTCCGTTCCCAACGATGACACAACGGGCTACGACATGCGACTCGTCAGAATATGTCTCACAACAGTCCTCCGTTCAAGACCTCTCTATTTAGGTATTCTCTATTTGTCACTGCTGTATTTCGTTCAACTTACAAGACCTGTCTCTAGGATTTCTCGATTCTGCTCCGACACGCTTCTTGTCTTCTCCGCTGAACACCAGACCGTTCAGCTTCGGCTTCTCTCTCCGATTGATTCCACTACGCAGACTGACTTCCTTATATAGTGACGGAAGGCGGAGCTAAATCTTCTGGGCCAATCAGGATCATTCTAGACGTATCTCGGCTCCTAATGGACGGATCTGGAAAATTCTCGATGTTTCGGGTATTATCTATTTTGTCGCCAAATTCGCCAAGTCGTCAAATGATTGCCAAGTTTGTCGCCAAGCTTTGGGACCTCTGACGTCACACTCATTCACTATTCAATACAGATTACTGTCGATCTGTCTTCCTTACAATGACAGTATTAGCACATTAGCACGGGAAAGCAAAACTACACGCTCGTAACAATATATATATATATATATATATATATATATATATAAAGAGAGAGAGAGAGAGAGAGAGGTGCTGCCCTTTTTCTTTTGTACAACCGACCTCTAAGTCACCTCTGAACGAGGCAGTATAAACACTGGATGTGCCCTGGGCTCAGTGATCAAGGGGGGCAAAATTAAGAAATCAGTCTGTTGTATTTAAGAGAAAATTTTATAATAAGCTCTTATTCCCAAGATTTTTAAAAACTGAAACGGTTTCAGTAAAATGAGAGAGAATTAGAAGCTTTTAAAGGCAATAAATTTCCTTAATTGAGCATAGAGGCTTATAATGTATGTTTATCAACTTATGGCTATTTTATAGGTTAAAAAATAAATTGTAACAACACTCATATAATATCATTATTATTATTTCTATTTATTTATTTTATTAACTCACTAATTAATTTGTTTGTGTGCAGAAATTTTAAGTATTTTGAATTTAGGCGAAAAGAAATAACGCTGCTTTTTTATTCTTACGAAAGAAATAGATATTCCACATTAGAATTAGTAGGAATTTCAAAATATTTCAATAAGAGTATCATATGTGTTTCAGAAATGAGTAATTTATCAAATAATTTGTACAGTACAACAGATTATCGGACACTACTTTCCTGAAAATCTAATCGTGAATATTAGAAACTATATTTATGAATGATAGAACCGAGACGTACATCTCCATGTTAAAAAAAATTAATGGAAAGTACTCATAATAAAAATTAATTTCCCAGCTTTTCTAGTATCGAGTGTTTAAAAAAAAACTGTTTGAAAAAGAGTTTGGAGAGAAAAACCGTGACACCAGATAAGAACACACACACACACACACACACACACACACACACACACACACACAC
>JAPMOQ010023642.1:20308233-20505635 GCA_026543055.1 Argiope trifasciata
ACACACACACACACACACACACACACACACACACACACACACACACACACACACACACACACACACACACACACACACACACACACACACACACACACACACACACACACACACACACACACACACACACACACACACACACACACACACACACACACACACACACACACACACTCAAAAGATACAATTATTTTTATTCGATCAACAGCAGCATTATGAACAACTGATCTTTTGGAATTTAGACTAATGCTTTTGAAAGCAAAAAACAAAAAATAATTTCCATTAAAAGTAAAAAGACCTATTATGGAAATTTTTAGCAACGAAATATATACTATGATTAAAAGATGCTGTAAATATAATAACATCCAATGGATCTTTTTTATTGCACATCCATATTCATAAATTTATTTCTCTATTTTAAAATTATGTGAGGCAGCTCTGCTGATAATGTTCAGTGTATACTGAGGAATATTTTTTAGCTATATAGATTTATATTTTCAAAAATCGATGCTTCAGTGAGATAAAAAAAAATATTTAGTTCTTTTAAGTATAAACTGATTTCAACGAAATTATAAGCACTTTCGCGTCGATAAAAACAAGGTAGACGAAGTTATAACATTCCTGACGCTTAAAACTTTCAAAACATTTTCGGAAATAATGCATCCTTCTCCATATGTATGTAAAAGATTTTTACTAAAATTATAACAAAGTACAATTTTATATATCATAGACAGATTAATAATGTATTAATTTTAATTTATCTTTGAATTCGATCTTTGATTTTTTTAAAAACAATTTCATGTCTATCTTATGCAATCCATTTTAACTTTGTCACGGGTTTCTAGATATATCACTAAACTTTCTTGATGGTAAATTTTGATATATATATACATATATATTTAACGATATACTGAAAATAATTCCCATCATTTTCATAGTAAGGACTTAACTACCAATATTTTTGAATGCTTTATATTTGTTTAAAAAAAGATTTATTCCGATATTTAGAATTTTAATATAATGCCTAAGGGAAAAAGTAATATTTGTAATACAAATAAAAATTAAAACTTTTCTTTTTATATATGCCGCAATATAATAATAGAAATCAAGATTTGATCAAATCCCTAAGGTGGATAATTATTTCACGGAAGATGATAAAAATAACAAAACTGAGCGGGGATTTCCCTGAAGAAAGTAAGTGATTTAGTTAAATCCCTTAACGGTTTCAGAGAAAAGATGAAATAAACATGTCAGGACTCGCAACTCTGCTTCAACAGTTAAAATATGTGTAGTATTACTTGCATCATAAGAAAAAGCAGCTGTCAGCGAAAGTAAAACGTTGTTTTTGGAATATAATCAGTTGAGCCGATTCATGTGACATTTGTAAAAATCTGATGTGCGCAATGCTTGGGAATACAGTAGGCGAAGGATATGGATTGAAAAAGTTCTATGCTGTTTATGCCAAAACAAAGATAGCATTAAATGAAAAAGACTGGAAAACTCTTATATGCAAATCTTAATGCAAAACTCTTGAAAAGATCAGCTGAAAAAATGAAAGAAATTTCTTTGAAGAAATTTATGTTTGTCAGTGGATTCCACAATTTTGGTTGATGTTCCTATGGTAGATAGAGACCTCTTAGATGGAAATAACAATGTGGGTATCTCATTAGGTATAAAAATAATTTTTATCAAACTAGTACCTCAGTTGGAATTATAAAAGATTTACTACCTAGGAAAGCAGATAGCTACTACATTTACCGAAATGGTTCCTCAGATTAACCTAAGTCTGAGTGAGATTGCAGGAAAGCTAAAGATCTAATGTTTAAATCATATCATTTACAAAACCTTTTATATATTATTATTTAGGTTTAACTGCGCTTTCAATCTCGCTAAGCAGGATCAGAAAAAAAAATTATAGGCGAATTAAAATTTAAAGTGTCGAAATTCTATTCATCATATTATCAAACATATTTTATTGCCATTACTTACGTAAGAAGCACAATCTTCATGCCCATCAAGCAATAGAATCCCACCAGAGCAAAGCGTGCAACTATGCATCCTCTCCTTCTATAAAATTCTTGACAAATATAAAACTGTAATAAATACAACTTCTTTAGTTCACAACATGTTTATAATTTATATCAGCATTAATTGAATTTTAATCAAAGATAATAAGAGCACCTTTAATGCAAAACTATTCTTGAGTAACTATGTTTCTTCTTTTTGAGTTTTTATCTCGGAATATGTAACAAACTATAATTTTCGTTATTGAACATATAGCGATATTTAGATCATTTTCTTGCAATAGAGAGAAATTCATCGTTTTAGAGAAAGATGCACGCTATTAATTATATTTATTTTTTCTCCGATAACACTTTTTTTTCTGAAGGGGAAGTTTTTAAGCCGTCTTTAGAGAATTTTTATGGATAGCTTCAAAATTTAATTGTATTTAAAGAAAAAAATTTCTGTGCATCAATCGCCTCAACGTCTAAATTTTGACTTCAATCACAGCATTATAAGTGGAATTTTTACCCTTTAACCTTTTTATTCTGTGATTGTAAGAGACGCCATTTTAAACAATTGTAACATATTGAAATTCGTTTAAACATAATTTGTCATTTTTTAATTGCTGGTTAATTCCGCAGTTTTTTTATTACTTTTTCGATTAGAAATTGCAATGATATGTTTCATGCGAATTTTTGATTTGGCATAAACACAACGAATTAAAGGAGATCCGAGGCTCTAGTATGTAGTATTATACCATGGCATAGCTTTAGTACCACTTCATCGGTTTTCTTTAATCTAGTTTGATTACATCAGCCGTAGAATACTGAGAGCAACGACTTTGGGTTACGAAATTTATAGAAAAAATGGCAGTCTATAGCTTTAATTACAGCGAAAAAAGCAACAAAATTGATACGAATTTCAGAATAACAATAAAAAGGACCATTACATATTATATTTAAAATTGGTTTTGCAAAACACATTAAAATTAAAGAAATCAATAATCACTGAATTTTTTAAAAATTTGAAGTGATCTAAGTATTTATTTTAAAGTGATTAACTTTGTTCTACAAAATACACCGAATTTATTGAGCATCAGATTTAAATTTCGATAAGTCTTTATTACAAATCTAATACTGAAAAACCTTTTCTTAGTGAGCACCTACTATCTAAGAAATAACTTTGTGCAAATTTGCTTGTTCAAAATCCAATGGCCTATTCCTCAGAGATTTAACCAACTTAAATGCCAAAAGAGATGCCAACTTAAAAATGTTATCAAACTAAAACTCTAAGAAGGCTATCTGTAGATACCCCTTGGAAGTGATATGGGCCTTCTTTCAAACAAGTCTCTACAAAATATGAGAAAAGCAGGCGCTACAGCCTTCTTATCAAGGTAACTAAATGTCTCACTCTTGTTTTCTGTTGGGCATAGTGGTATGAAATGGCTTCTGGAATGCGAGAGATATTTTACAATGGTTAGATGGAGTTTGCTTCTCTGATAATTCTTGTTTTCAGAAACTTGTTTTATCTCTTGTCTGCTACAAGGAATGCTATTTTGCGATATGAATGATCTCTAGGTCGAAATCAGGAGATAATTTCTTGTTGCGTGTAGCTTTTCCACTTCGAAGAAGCCCATTGAATGATATCAGGTACTATATTTTATTGATTCCGGGAGAGATTAACAGCACAAAATTTAATATTATGTATAAAAGTACTCATCTCTAATAGTGGGGTAATAACCAGTTTCTGCATTATTAGCAATAGCCATATACTTCAAACAGATTTTTTTTTAAGTAGTAATAATGAAAGAGAAGTTTTTTTATATTTAGATCTTACTGCTTATAAGCGAATGAGGGAATCAATGTGTTTTTTTTACCCACAGCTAACGATGAGTTATTTGTATTGTAAAATGATTACTTTTTTTGACTGGTAAATACACTTAGCTATAATTTTGCAAAAGTTAAAGGGAAGCTACTTGTGTTTTCGTTAACTCACGTTTAGAGTTATGCAATCAAGTATATCTGATAATAAGATCCCTTGATTATTATGCAGTTCTAATTTCATAGCATTTTTATGACAGAAATCTTCAATATCGCGTAATCTCTAACCATTTTGCTTGGACAAATATAAATGAATATAGAATTTAAAAAATTTTACTTAAAAAAATGCAAGAGAAATATCGGCTTATAATAATAAAACCATTCATTAAATGATTTTAAAAAAATACACAAGGTATTTATTTTCATTTCTGCTATAAATTGCTAAGACTCGAATAATATGACCCAGCCCCCTACCTAAAAAAAATCAAGTTTCAGAAAGAAATATTATAGAGGAACTGAAAGAAAAGCAAGTTAATTAAAGCAAAGCTTCCAAGGCCTTTGGCGTTCAGTAGCAAAAACGTCTCAAATTAAATTGTAATTTCTCGAAAACAAACTAAATCCTAAATCTAAAAATCTTTCTGCTTTTAGATTTCTGAAATTCAATATGGTATCGGAATAATCCTCCATATTAAGGCTTTAAAAAAGATTTAGGGCTAGATTTGATTAAATACTTTTGGAGAAAATAAACAACTAAAAGCTGTCGAACAATGAGCTTATCAGAAATATCCATGCATTTCAAAAATATTTTAAACAATTTCATCGAAGTAAAATTTTTCTTTAGGAGAAATCATGATAGTTTTGAGAAAAATAAAACTTTCTTAATAAACTAGTGTAAATAAAAATGTCAGTATTCCCTAAAATTTATTTAGAATTTTTAGACTGAGTTTTAAATTATTATTTCAAAAAGATTTTGTTTATGAACTTATTCAAAAAAACCATTTTAAGAAATCATTTAAACTATTTTCTTCAAATATTTAAAGTGATGGAATAAAGTGGCATATTATATTCAACCCCTTAACGGGCGTTTCTGCGACTTGTCCGTCTGCAGACAAGATACAGTTCTCTCTCACTTTACCTTCTTTTTCGGTTTTATGGGGTGCTTTGATGCTTTTCCTGTTTATCAGCATTTACCCACAATTTGTCGATGCCTGTCCACAACTGGACAGGCATTAAAGCAACCCAGAAAACACCAAAAGAGGGTCAAAGGGAGAAAGTGTGCCTTGTCTGAAGATTCACGGGTCGTTGCAACACGGCTTTAGGGGCGCATCTTTTTTAGATGGTAAGTGTCTCAGGGCCCCGAGATACCCTAATGATCCAGTCCAGTGGTGCGCAAACCGGGGGTAGCAAGAAAATTTTTTGGAGTCGCTAAATTCAAAGGAATTAAAATTTATGGAAAATCTTCGATTATTCATTTCAAAGAACTAAAATAATACAAGCAAAGAAACTAACAATTATTATTTCAAGAATCTGATCATCGTGATAGCAATCAGGGGACTACAAACCCCCATTATGCATAACTCGTACTCATATGCATAACTCATACTCATATGCATAAATAAAGTATTGTATAGAAAAATCATGCTGATTTATTTACTAATTTTTATGATGTTACAGCTTTTATAAAATTTTTATGATTGTTTTTAAGTTTGGTGAGTTATTTTAAAAAGGCATTATTTAAACCGATGACGTCACTACATTCCTTCAAAAACATCCTGTAAGAGCTATTACCAGAAAGAATTTCATTGTAACTTCGCTGATGATTTAAAAAAAAATAGACGGTTAATCCAGGGGACGAAATTTTACACAAAATAGGGAGTCGCTAGTGAAAATGGTTTGCGCACCATTGGTCTAGTTTGCCTTCCTATGCCCTTAATCTGCAACTTTTTGCTTTCTTTTTTCCTTCTCAAGACGTATTGGAGCTCTCCTCCAAAAGCTATTACCTCTCTGTTTCCTTCTTGTTTCTCATGGAAAGCCGAAAATCCCACTTGCTAGTCATACGTGATTATTCTATTGTCGCCGATGTATCAATTTGGTCAGTAGCTAGCCACCCAAGTGATTAATCTGATAGGGGTCAAGCGAAGGGGCCACTTCTTGGGCATGACGTTAAGAATGGTTACTCACTCCCCCCCCCCCCCGAGCTACTCTGAATGTATTAGTTCTGATAAGTACAATCGTAAGCACCGAAGCTATACTTATTCAGAGCCGCTAGCAACCATCCCTTGTTTGGCTCCCTAGTGGGTAGTATTATCGGGCTTGAGTCATAAATAATGTCGTATGGACAAACGCCTACCTACATCTTTAAGGGATGAAGAAATTGTATCTCTTACCTCTTCAAAACAAGCAAATGTACCATATTTTTTCTTATTAAAAGAATTTCCTCTATTAACGAAATATTTCACTCTAACGTTGTTTCTAGTTGAAAAAAGATAACCTTTACTAGTGTTGAAGTGAAGAGCATAAAAAGTTTTGATCTGTTGATTTATTTCCATCGACAAAGTACAATCGCTTAAGACATTAAAGCAAATTATGAAATTAAGTTTTTTTGAAAATATAGAAATATTTTTCCACCACGTTTTTTTATTGAATTCTTCCAAAAAGACTAATCTTCTGTGAAGAATTATCTAATGTTCAGGCAGAAAAAATATCAAAGAGTTTTAATGACGGTGGTTGAGCCATATACGGCGTATTTCTATATTGAGGGATGGCTACTCTTAAACACTAAGCATCTAATTCCCACTTTCAGTTCTACCAGAATTAAGTATATTAAAACGGGAAAAAGTGACTCTCTATAAACCATGTATTCTTAGCCCGATTCGCTGTTTTAAGTTTCAACACTTCTAGCATTTAATAACTTTTTGGTGAGAGACCCTGCCAAGTGCTTGATCTGTATAAATTAGCCACTATTGTGGATCAATGCACATCTCGGAAGAAATGCCTTAACTGCAAAGCCACTCGAACTTAGTTTTCAATCCAGCATGTTAACTAGATAGAGAAATAATTTGCACAAAAATTAAGAAACAGATTTCCCATCCAGAGATCTTATTAAATCTCAAACTCTTGTATGTGTTGTAAGCCACTCTTCCATGGTGAAGAAAACCATCTATAACTGAGCTCTGTCAGATCAATAGAGACAACGTGCCTTCTGGTAATAATTCCGAATCCAGTTTAGTAACAACACAGTCAACTCTAAATAGTATAACTGCATCTCAGCCAACTGTTTATCTCAGTCAGACATCTTATGTTTCTGCTGAAATCGTGAATCCGTCAAATGACCATGAATATTTGAGCTTAATATTTTTATCTAGTGAGATGCTACAGAATCGTCATAAATATAAAAAAAATTAGGAACAAGGAAAAACATTAAAAAAAAAAAAGATCTCAAGTAAAATTCAGACAAAATATCAAATTCTAAATTCTAGAAGGCATCATTTCACATTCTGTGTGAGCTGTTAAATTTACTTATAACCAAATCAATAATTTTACTAAATAAATAGATGAAATTGATGATTTTAGTCACCTCTGACCCAGTATCCGTGGACATAGATAAGCTTAATTAAAGTCTCGACAGTGAAGTTGAATTTGATAATGGCGTAGAATACAATCTCAATGAACAATCGGTGAATACTGCATGTTTTTGAAAAACCATCGATTACAACCGCCAAAATCTATAAAGATACTGTTAAGCAATGACTTAAAAATGCCCATTTCCTTAATATAATTTAAAATATTTTATAATAAACCTTTAAACATCCCTGTACATGGCAAATATTTAAAAAAACGGACTCAAATAGTCTTCAATAACTTTTATGTTCTGTCTCTTGATGTAGAATTTTTTGTTTTTAGATTTATTCTGTTTCTTTTTTTTATATTTTCACCCTTTAATTTGTAAAGATTTTTTAGCATCTTTGAAACGGTTTCCTTTCTGCGATTTTGCATGAAATTTTGAAGACATTACTGATAATGTACCAATTTTTTGTACGATATTTTTCATTTTATTACAAGATTTATCCTTTCAAATTATATTTTATAATTAAACATATAAATTTTTAGCACCCTATATTTGCCGCAGCACAGTCTTATCTCGTTCTTATGTCATTAAATTATAAAAGAAAAACAGATAAACAAACATTATATTCAAAATACTACTTGCATTCATACTTGATTACATATTAAGACAATCAAGCAGCATTCACATATTCTTGATAAGCTATTTTTGGATGTAAGTAATTAAATAAATTGACAAGAAGGAATATGAAATCATTTACATCTCAGGAATTTTATAAAAAATTTCTTTAAACAAAATACAAATTTTATGCATTTAAAATAATTATGAAATAATTTGATGAGTCAACTTGATTAATTACAATAAAAATAGATGAATAATATTCAAAATTACAAAACTAAAGAATGGACAGAGAAATGAATTGATATTTGCATATAAATTCATCACGTTATTGAAAACCGATAGATAAGTTTTCTTTATATATTTAATAATAAATTCTTGAATGAGATAAAGCGAGTCTCTGTACATATACCTTTAAATAATATATCAACGAATCCATATTAAAAATTTCCTTTACTAATAATTGCTATAATTTAGTTAAAAATAAAAGAATTTTATGTATTTAAAATTATTAATCTATACTTATAATAAAGCTCAATGTGTGTGTGTGTGTGTGTGTGTGTGTGTGTGTGTGTGTGTGTGTGTGTGTGTATTAGCACTCTACAGGCCAGACCGCTGGATCTACAGCTACTAAATTTGGTACATGTATACCTTGGAGGTCGGGAATGTGCACCTCGGTGCCCTTTTTTCCAATTTTCAATTAGAATTGGAATTAAAATTTAAGCGAAATTTCGACGTTTTTCCGCTATAACTTCCGAAAATATGATCGCACAAACATGATTTTTACATCAATTTAAAGATTAAAAAATTAGCTTTCTAATGGTATCAGTGTTTTAATGTATAGCTTAAGCTTTTATTTTTAACGAATTTTTAAAGAAATATTTTAACCATGTTTTTTTATCACGTGACTGGATAAAATAAAAGAAAACAATGCCGGAAGTTCAAATAAAAAAAAACTAACCCATCGCAAATAAATCTAAATAAATGTAACTTTTAGCACGTGACTGGATAAAATAAAAGAAATATAAAATGTGATACTTTCTAAAAAAAATAAATGCAAAGCAAAGGTTTCTATAATCGCTTGCAATATCTAAATTATTAATTCAACAAATCTTCTTTATTTACGGTAAACATGATTGAATTTAGACAGGATATGCATTGAAATCCCGACTTAATGGCGTATTTCTATAATCGTTTGCAATATCTGTATCATTAATTCAATAATTTTTTTCCATTATAAAATGTGATAGTTTCTAAAAAAATGAATGCAAAGCCAAGGTTTCTATAATCGTTTGCAACATTTAAATCATTTATTGAATAATTGTTTTCCCTTTTTCGCTTTCTTTAAAAAATATTTAATATTTTGGCAACATCACCGAAAAAAATTTATAGAACACATTTCTCATGGCGAACCAGCTGGTCACCAAAGGCGGCTAGTATTAAATAATTTGATGAGTCAACTTGATTAATTACAGTAAAAATAGATATATCAATTCGAAAAGACAAAACAAAAGAGGGGGCAGATATATGAATTTATATTTACATATAATTTAACATGTAATTAAAAAAATATATAAGTTATCTTTACATATCTAACAATAAATTCTTGAAAGAGTTAAAGCGAGCCTTTTCAAATATGCTTTCAAATAATATATCAATGAATACATATTAAAATTTCCTTTACAAATAATTGCTATAATTTAGTTAAAAATAAAACTTTACATTTTGAATAAAAAGTCATTAAGGTGTAAAGGTATCCAAAAAAGGGCTCACCTTTCCCTGCCGATTTCGACGTCCGTCATCACATTGAGCAGCTTCGCAAACTGTTCACGATGAGCAAAAATATTTTAAAGAAACTGGAGTTAATTGCATAGTAAAGGTAGAGATTCTCACCAAACAAAGAAATTTTATTTCATTTCCTTCTGTCCCAGTTTTCGTATTGAGTTTACGAAATCAAATAGAAAAAAGTTTTAGAAAGGCAATCAGAAATTCATGAAGCTAAGAAAGAAAAATCATTGGCAAATTTTGAAATATCTATGATTATAGAATCTGACTGTTGATGATCAAATGGTACTGGCAGCCTCGTGTCATAAGACGAGTGGTGGGAATGCATTTATACAATGGCATCACTTCGGAAATCAGTGGTAAAGTATTTTATTTTATTTTTATTTTTATTTTTTGAATTTCTTCCTCTAATTATCTCATTTTTTTCTCTTTGCTCATCTCTTTGTTTTTGAGTTTAGAGCATGGGAATTCTTAAAGGCAAAAATAAAACAATAAAATATGAAATAAAAGAATCCATTGAAGCAATTTTCTTTTATATGCATCAATAAATGGTGATATTAAACTTATAAAACATATTTATTAATATTATTTTCCTAATAATTAAGTTAGTGACTTTTTTTTATTTTGATAAGAAAGTTCAATTTAGAAGAAATTCTCATGTCAAATTTTTTTAATCTGATACCTATTTTGGGCCAGAAAAAGAGAATATTTTCGGCTGCTTATACCTTATTCTTCATGTAAAGATATATAACGAAACTATCAGTAAATTGTGATATATTTTAAGAAAATGTACATTTATGCGTAGGTGATAATTGTGACTAAACTGAAAAAAAAAAAGAATTATTACAGAAATATGACAAAAACAACAAAAATAGTAAGAATAGGATTAAAAGCTATTGTGTTGGAGGAAGTTTTGCCCCAATGAGTTGGGCTAGATTAATAAACAAGCAAAAGAGGTAACTACCTATAAGACCGAGAGCTCTGGAGAAGGAGATGTCTCCCAAAAAAATTTTCCCTTTCTTTTGTGATAGTATTAGAATTAATTAGCATGAGTCGTGCACTCAAATTTATTCAAATAATTACAGGTAGTGTTTAAATTTTGGAACGTTATTCAAACAGCATTCTTAATTAACATGCCCGTATGTAAGTTTTATATTACAATGTTTTAGAATTTATGATTAGATGTTCGATTAGATGGCTAAATATAATTTAGATTATATTTAAAAGGCTTTTTACTTCTATAAAATTACTTTTAATTTGAATTTTTATAGGTGATATACTAAGGGAAACTTTCTTGAAAATAGCCCTAAATAAAGTGTTAGTTACTTCATATTTTTTTTACTCTTTTCTATTTACTAATTAATAATTCAAATTTTACTATTCAAAACTATGTATAGAGGTTAAATTAAATTAAAAAAGCGTTTGATTTCAGAAATTGGGAAGGGGTAAAGAGAAATCGGGATTTGCTTTGTCTAAGGGCCCCTAGAGGATTTAATTCGATTTTATTCTGACCCACGGCCCCCAAAATTGAGACGCTACTGTAGCCTGTCGTTGTTCTAAGGGACATCATCAAGTGATATGACATTTCTAAGAATAATTACTTTAAGATACAAGATATCAACCTGTAAGTTATGCTTTTTATATACATAATCTCTTTAAAGAAAAACCGAAGGGAAAAAAAAGAGTATTCTTTTTATGAATTTTATGGTTTCCCTAATAGTCTTTTAGACTACAGAATTCGATGACTTATTAAGCAACTGCTTTGTCTCTTACAACTTTTTTTATCCCCAAAACCACTAATTTTTTTAAAAAATCCGTATAAAAATTGCAAACAGTTTCAGACAAAGAGCATGACTGTAAAAGAATATAAGATTTCTCAAAACCAAACACCAATATTTTTTTCCAATTTACTATCATTCTACAGATACAAGAAAAAGTATGGGCCATTAATTTTAATAAATCTAGCATTTATTTAAGAAATATGTAGAGAATAATTTTAACTATGTACTTTCATTCTATTTTCACCCATTCTGGCTTTAAGTTTAGAAAGATTCTAAATGTAAAATAAATAAATAAATAAATTTTTCAAAAAAACATTTTTTTACGTAATGTGTATTTTCTGTAAAAGTACCGTTGTAAGCATACTAAAACAAGGAATTAAGAAATGTATTCCTTAATCTGATTCTATATGGAACCTGTATAAAGAGTTTCGTTGTCCTATATCAAATAAATGAACTTTTTCAATCAACTTATCTGATTTATCTTTTCATAACAAATATATAATTTCGCAAATATAGATTAAGTATTAATTATACTTTCTTGATGCTACAAATATGCCTTTAGTAGCGTCCTTGCAAAAAGAAAATGACTACAGTGCAAAAGATTGATACTAAAAAAGCCTCCTATGCATGAATGCGACCTGAAATAATAAAGTGCATGCATTCACTTCAGAAATACTTTCGTATTTTTATGCAAACGCAGGTTTAAGTAGACGAAATAGAAAATCATAGAAATGCTTCTTAAATCTTTATATCCTGACATTACTTTCAAGTACCGCTTCAATCAAATATTCGTAATTCTGTAATATGACACTTTTCCCGACTATAATTACAAGGATGCGAGGCTTCAGAAAACAAAGTAGATACTGATGGAAGAAATTAAACTATTCTAATTATTAATTGAATTAATTATTTAAAAATATCTTCTTTATTCCGAATATTCTGCACCTTTGGAATATTTTTAGGGATTAATTCAGAATAAAGAGGTAGGAAAAAGAGCTAGTGGTCGATTCCAAACTTAAGTGAGAGAATACATTAACCTTGGAGTTGTCAAATTATCATGCTTAAGCTCTTGATTCAGATTCCTTATTATTAATGTGCAGAAATATTTTAAAAATTTTCTTCAAAATAAGTTATTTATTTCAGTTTTACTGAAACTACTCTTCTTCAATCCGAATAAGATAATATTTAAACCATAAGACATTGAAATGATGTGTTTGTCAGTTGTGTAAAATTTCAGTTCAAAATTTTGTCAAAGAAGAACACTGTAGTTCACAAGTAATTGTTCAATAGATTTGAGTACAGCACTGACAGATGTGACAGCACATAAAAGCTTAACATGTTTTCTCAATATATTTTTTTCCTTTAGAAAGACTAAGATACTCTAATTGTCAAAATCATTGTTTTTTTCTTTCGTCGAGTTTACTAAATCTTCTTTGAAACCCAGAACATGGTAACGAAATCTATCTTTATTGTTAATATCCAGGTAAAAAAAGTTAGACGCTGTCCTTCAACAAAACTATAAATAGGAATCATATGGTATAATATCTGGAGAGAGAAAAGACTAAGATATTGAAAGATATCAATTGATTATCTGTGCCTCAATGTAAATCTTTCCATTGAACAAGCACGTGAAAGTTTATGTTTATATTTTTGTTGTAGTAACTAAATTACAAAATCCCTTAAGATATTAGGATAATAATTAGGATAATCCCTTAAGATTCTATGGTAACAAAAATGATTAGAACGCACTTTGCCAAGGCATATTGAAAATTTGCACGAAATATATCGCATAATTCCATTATTGTTTTATAGTTTTCTCCACTTTTAAGCAAAAAATATCCAATAATTATATAAAAGTATTATTTGAAAGATCTGCAACTTAAGTACTGTTCCTTTCAGACTAGTCGAATGCATGTTAATCGCTTATGAATTGGGTAACTTATTTTGCGCCATTATTGTATCTATTTAGGTCAACTGTGCTCATTATTTTATATACCTTTTGCATTAAAATTTAGTTTGGCTTAAAATTAATGCTCCATTTTCTTAGTCCATTTCTGTATTTCAACGTAGTTAGAAATTTGAGAAGTTTTGTTTTATGCCAGACAGACTATGGAATAGAAAACTCCCAATGTTGACGTTTCTAAGCGCTCCGTATTTACAAATATCTAGAAGTTAATCGCGAGATTGCTTAATCCAGGCTTGGAACATCACGAAGTCAAAGTACACCACAGATTAGAGGTCCCATCACTTTGGAAGGTCCCGATACCACGAAATTCTTGCGGCTGTTTCATGGTTATCTAATCTTTTGTTTCACCTGATTTATTATGATCATACACTTGAACATATTGAAATTAAAATCTTATATTGTTTGAATTTTAGAGCATTACCCTTAGGACTTTTCTTCATTTTTTCCAAGATCGTTCACGAATTATAATATTTCTTTTTTCAGTTGACTGACTGACTCGAAAGTCAATTGCTCTGGCAAACTTTCTATTCAAATATTCAGAAAGTGTTCAATAATTTCATAATTTTTGATAATAAAATTTTTTTTAAACTAAATAAAAAAAAATAATTCCATTTTTTATGCGCGAGATACTGAGACGAACTTACCGGAAGACATTCTCAATTAAATGCTTGTAATTTCAGTTTATTATGATATATGTTACGATATATTGAAATGACATATCTAAAAACTACTTACATATCGATTAAAATAAAATCAATAAAAATATAGGGTCTTTTGGATAGGAAAAGGAAGTTGCGAATCTTACATTATCTAAGAGAAGCTCCAGAGCTTAATCTAGCACTGATAAAGGATCATACTTCTTATCCAACTAACTATGACGTTTTGTTTCAAGATATTCTTTTTCTTCTGTAAACGTCCTTCCTAACTCCTATAGAGTGCTTGGAAACGGAGAGAAAGCTGCATCATGTCTTATTAATATTCTTTGAGATCTAAATGCAGATTTTGGTAGGTCATTGCTTTCGGCGAATATAATTTATATAATTTTTGTAGTATACAAGAGCATTCCTGTACCTGCTTATCGTTCTTAAACAGGAAATTTGAGCCAGGTGCTCCTCGAAAACTCCGCACATAAGAAAACAAATTCTTATCTTGATGCCTTTAAATGTACCTCCATGGAACCTTTATTGAGCCACAGTGACCTAGTAATTAGGACTAGGATTCAAGTTCAATGGATTCTTAATTCGAAACTCGATTCAGTCAAAGCTCTGAACATATCAAGCGACAAATTTTCTGGTTTGGAAGTTGGAAAAGAGGTTACCAGCTGTCACCAGATGTGGTCTTCGTCATATAATTATTAGTGAAATTTACGAAATGCCTCCCAATACAAACCGCACATTTTTTCATAACAGTGTGTTAATTTAGTAGAATAAATATTGTGCCATGGAATATGTGCACATTTTTAAGGCACATTGGTCACAATGTCTCCTGACTACGTTGGCCATTTTCTGTCAAAGAGTCTCACAGCGCGCGTTTTGGTATATATTTTAGTTCCGATTTCTCTCAATCAGTGATGGTTATTTCCTTGTCGACTGTCTTGGTGACAGTTCTGCAAAAGAGTTTGATGATGATGAGATGTGAGAAAACATTACATTATGGTCAAGAAACGTAACGGACAGAAACATTACGGTATAGAGACGCATGGTCTTTCCTAGTCTTCGATATGTCATTTCGAACAACCACACAGTGGCTGTTGCGGGTTCTGAACACATTTGGCTCGTTATTAATAGCTCTGCTGGTTATCCTTTGTAGATTAGGAACAAGATTGTACAGTTTCCTGAACATACCTTTAACTTATCGGAAGATATGTTCGGGTAGAGTAGTGCCATTTTCATGGCACCCCACCATTATCTGAATTGCGATATATATTTGTTAAAGATTCATCAATTTGATGAATTATCATTTGCGACAATTTACGAATGATAAGAAGCGAACTTTTTTGTAAACCAGATGTTTGCTTTTTGTAAATCTCATTTTGGATTACCTCGAGTAAAAATTTCGAAGTGCTATCTTTCTTTAAAAAAAAAAGAAAAAAGAAAAAAGAAATGCGTGCCTTTTCTTATACCAAATTAGCAGGACCCTTCAGTTTTCTCTAATACGTACACATTAACGTGTTGTTTGTAGTACGGTGAAGAAAATCGAAAAAGTATTGTGTTTCCGTTTCCTATGCTCTAAATTTGATTCAGATCTGTGAAAAAAAAATCCCAAATCGAATTCTATTTATATAACTCGTTACGTTCTTAAATTTTCAAGGTCACTTATACATGAATCGGTGGACAATCAATGTCTTTGGAAGATTTCATAATATAGATCGCATCTATTTAACACGTGGCATTGAGTATCGCGCTCACATTTATATCTAACCGCGGACGCAGAATGATTTCCCTTGAAGATATTTCGTTCAAAATTTGACAGAAATGTACAAAGAAATTTAGCAAATTTCCTCCATATAGATGGTTGCGTCTTTTTTTTTTTGCGTTTAAGTTATCATATTTATAGATACAGATATAATCTATTTGAAAAATTCGCTTGTGCGACTCCCAAACAATATGTTTTTTGTTTATAATATTTGATAACATCTATAGTATTTTTTCCTATCAGAGCGTAAACGATTATTTTTAAAAAAAATTGTAAATATATTCTGGTAGAATCAAAGTTCATTATAAAATTCTTTTTTGAAAAATGAAGTATCTTTTTTTATCAGAATGTTATTATTTAAGAAAATGCAAATGTGTTATAGTCAAATCATAGATTAGTTTTATATGTGATCCATTTTAGACTTATGTGCTCTTAAAATGGCGCCCACACGTCATGCTAGGATACTGTGATGTTGAATGCTTTCATTCGAGAAACATAACGGTTTTTAATGAAAAATATTATTAAAAACGCTTTGTCAGCAAAAATTCCATTCAGTCTCAGAAAAGAAGATTCAAAAGAAATAAAGAAATAGGTTTCAAACATGAAGTTTAACGCACCATAAAAATAGGTTTGACTATATCCAGACAATTGATATATAAGTTGTTGAACATGTCTTCCAAAACTGTTATTTAATTTTTTTTTAAAGCCTTTGCATTAAAATTCCCTTAAATCCTCTTAAAATTCAAAAAATTGACTTCTGAATGATATTCAATTCTTGTATAATTTTTTTCTTTATTTTTAATAAAATGTTAAAATGTAATACGCATTTTTCAACTGTAACCATTTGAAGTTAAATTTTACTAGCTTATGGTGTTTGAAAAAGGGTTTGCCAGAGATTCTTTAAACTAAGTAGAAAGGTCAGTTTTCGGCTTATATGCCTATGATTACGCCATTTGAAGAAAATACCAAATATGATAGACAAAAACATCTGTAGCTATCTTTTAACGTTATGATAAAATTTAAATTCATCCATCAGATCCTTCAATTGCAGGATTTTACCACTGTTAAAATTAAGATATTTTTTAAAAAATGTTTTCTTTGCACATTAACTTCGAAAGAGGATTTTTACTTCCGCCTTTATTTCGTAGAATAAATATTTTATTAATTTATAAACAGAGCAATAAATAGCATATTGATTCAATTAAATCCGTTTTTCCAACATGGAAATTGTTTTTTTTTTTTAAATACACTCCATATTTAGGGACTAACAATCTAAAGAATTCAATATCTGAGCCGAACAAACTGTTCGCTTATGGCGCCAATTTATGTTTAAATTAAAAATAATTTTATTAGTAAACAAGGAAAATGGAAAAAATTGTAACTGTAATGAAAGGAGAGAAATACATTTCTTGACTCTAATTGAAAAGCCCTCTGAATGTCCTGTAGTCATGGCCACAAAAGAAAACCGTTTCAAAATCAGTTTTTTGAGCATTTATACTGAGAAAATTAAATTCGATTCAGTTAGATAACACTTTAAACCTAATTCTAAAACTTCGTTTGAAAAGATATCTTGTATTCGAATTTTAACATTATAAAGAGGTATCATGATACCTCTTTAGCATGATAAGGATTATTCATAATAGGGACTATTAAAAAATAAGCATATAATAGGGATTATTTTTTCCTTGAGTTTCTTGCATAATAATACCATTTTGCTCTTTATAACAAAGAAAAGAACACCAAGTAGGTATTTCGAACATTCTTTTCGTTCGATTGGAATCAAAAATCTATAAATCTGATAAAAAGACCACATACCAAATTTCATTTATCTAATCATTGTATTTTTGATTTATCGCGCTTTTGAGCCACGTGAATAATTTTGATCAAATCCATCTCTGAACTGACCACCAGATGGTTAATCCCAAGATGAATTTGATTAAAATTTCAAAAAATTTAAAATTCAGATGATAAAATATCGTTCAAAATTTTACTTCTCTGGATTTTTGCATATTATCATATTCACGGGCAAATAAAATTATCGAGTTTTCGTATCCATGTGCAAAGAAAAGTACAGACAGATAAAATTCTAGGTGAGTTTGGTTCAAAAATCTGATTTTGACGTAAAAACCTATAATTTTGGTGTAAAATCCCCAAAACAAAATTTATTAATTCTTGCAACTTTCGCTTTTCAGTTATATTGTTAGCAGAAGGACTAACGTGATACTGAAAGTAAGAGTTGTTCAAATCGGGCAAATTCATCAAAAATTAGAAAGTCGACTTTTTTAATATTTTTTATCCGTTTCTTTTCTGTATAATTTCATATAAGAAAAGGTAAAAATTACTGCCCTTTTTTTGATAAAATTTTAATTTAGATAGGAGAGTGTTTCAGAAAGTAAGGTAAAGTTTTCTAAAAGAAAAGGTTTCTTCCCGAAATCAAGACAGAACTTGATGGAGTTCAGTAGAAAGTCAAAGCACAGTTAGTACAGTACAGTATTTCAAGAAAAAAAATTTCAGTACACCCCTTTTTATTTCGGAACTAATTACAACATAATAAAGGTGAAAATGTCACGCTGTGGAAAGATGTTTTCTATAAGTGAGTGAAATATTTCCTGTGAGGGCGCCACCGATCATGAGAAGGAGGAAACAAAGTGAAGGGAGGAGAGAGGGGTGAGCTGAATGGCGGGAAGAGAGAAAAACGGGGAGAGGGTCATTGAACGAGGAAAAGGACTTCATGTGAGGTGTTGAATGATGTGGTGTCTGTAATAATTTTATTTAATTGTTTTTGTTTGTTGTGTGTCGTCCTATGTGAATGTTAATTAAATGTTGTTAAAAAAATTAAATCTGGTGTCTTGCCAATTATTGTAGTTCAGTTTTACTAATGAAAAGGGCAGTCTTTGCCTTATTTGTTTTTCCTTGTAGAAGTCGGAATTGAAATGCTCGGCGACGCCGACATCGTGGTGGCAGCGAACGGGATCTGGATTAATGATGAGTTCTAGTATCTTTCCAGTTAATTCAGAAGGGAATAAAGGTAATCCACTGAATCCAGGTATGTGGAGAGAGAAGTTACGGCAGTAACCAAAGGAGCTCGGGTAAGTTAATATTTACTGATTTTGTGCGCATGTAAGGAATATAGTTTGATGTATCACGTCAGTGATTTTGTTATAGTTTGTTGTATCACGCCAGTGATTTTGTTCCGTCAGGAATATAATTTGTTGCATCACGTCAGTGATTTTTTTTTTTCCGTCAGGAATATAGTCTCAAGTTGGTAATTTGATGTCTCTGAACATGTTGGCAATATATCTTTACAGTACAAATAAGTATTAAAGGGTATTGACTTATTATAGCTTACGCTTTGGAGCGCCAGGAACGTGTCATTTTATATATTACTTTAGTGACAATACAGCGTCTGTGGTTACGATAATTATATTTTACGCCAGTAAAACAAAGGGAAAGAAATATAGGTGGTTATTGTGCCTTTGAGAGAAATAATAAAATATGCTATATTAAAAAAAAATTATTTCTGGCAATAAATGAGCTGAGCAACTGTGGGCACTATCGTTTCGTTTTGAAAGATTGAATACTATCATAAATAACTGTATATCATTTTGTAATAAATTCTGTACTTTTATAAGAATAAATCTGATATTATTTTGATATATGTTTTTATACATAATAAAGTAATTGCTCAATAAACATTGCAATCAATTAATTCTTGTTAAATATAATAAAATCTACGGATTTTCGTTTCACCTGTTTTGTTGTTGATGTTTTTTTTTTTCAGATATAACGGATATTGAAGAATTTATTTTGATTGTTGTCTTAAATAAGTGATTTGTTTAATTGAATTTTATGCTTGATAATTCTGTATTCTAGTTAAAAAAAGATAATCACTGGTAAACTTTCGTTCCGATTCCGAACGAAATATATTTTTAAATAATACTTTTCTGGCTCATATACATATTTCCGGTGTTCTGAATGCTTTATTCTTGTTAATTGATCCTGTGGATTTCAGTTGGAAAAAATAGATAAAGAAAGGGAAAGAGAAGATTAATGTTATTGTTTTTTTTTCATATAATTTATGCCTTGTGTGTTCTTTTTATTATTATTAAAAAGATATTTCTTTGAATAAATGCTTTATTTGCTGTAACTCGGGAAAGTATTTTAAGATTGTTTACGTACTAAATTCTTCCAGCTATTGTTTTTTTTTTAACATTTGAGTGTAGCTAAAATAATTCTGATTTAATATTTTAATGAGAGGCTAATGTTATAATGAACGATTTTTATTGATGAAGCAGTTATTACTTTTACATTTTTTTTTTATACATAAAAACATAAAAGAAGTGTTGTATTGGAAATTATTTTTTTTTATTGCTGAGAATTAGAAAAAAAACTGATATAAAAAGTTTAAAAGTTTATTTCCATTCTATATTAAAAAGTTTAATGTGAACACTTGATTTTTTTTATGTTTGATATTCTAAGAAATGTTCTCAAGTGAAACAATTTATTTAGAACATTTAAACATGTACTTGAATTATAGATTGTTAAGATAATTTTTATGAATTTAAAAATTATTAAGATAATCTTGTTAGCAATTATTATCAGTTTCTTTTTTGAATATTGTAAAGAGGGTCTCCGCAGTAACAAAATTCTTGTGGCGTGTTTTTAAAATAATAGAGATTGATATAATTTAAAAGAATTAGGCTAAATTTCTATTTTTGAGTGATAATTATTATTTTATAATGGCATTTTTGGCAAAGGGTATCAAGAGCGATCTTGTCGCGTTGGCAACTGAAATGGGAGAGAAGCCGAAATCTGATATGACAGTGTACGGGCTAAAATCTTTAATAACCGGTAGTGAAGCCTATGAAGAAGAATTCGTCAAGTCTTTACTTGAAACGATTATCTCTACTAGAAAAGATCAAGAGAGTGAGTTAAAATTGCGGATGGAGATGGATTTTGAACTGGAAAAGAAGAAAATCGAAGCAGGAATGATTGCGGCTAATGCTAATTCAGCCAATGGACCTTTTCCTATCAATCCACAGATTGAAATTTCGAAGTCCATGCCGAAATTCGATTGCAAAGAATGCGATATTGTCTTATACATGTCATTGTTTGAGAGACAAGTCAAGAAACTGAAAATCGATAGGGAAAATTGGGTATCGTGTTTAATACCTCTGATGCCTGCAGAGATCATGGAGCTGATTGCAAGAATCCCAGAAGAAGAATGTTTTAATTTTGAACATGTAAAGGGAGTCTTAATGAAGAAGTTTAAACTGAACGCTGAAGGCTTTCGCCAGAAATTTGTTCAGCACCAAAGAAATCCAGAGAAGAGTTGGAAAGATTTTGTTTATGAGGTTACAAATTACTTTCAAGGCTGGATAAGCTCTGTGGATGTTACGGAGTTTGAGGAACTGAAAGATTTGATTATTACCGATCAAGTAAAAAAGAGAGTTCCACAGGAGGTTCGTGATCATTTTGTTGACGTGTGGGGGACACTAGTCAAACCAGAAGATTTAGCGGACAAGCTAGACGAATACGAGTGTGTTCGGAAAACTTATCGGAGACCATCGAATCCAAATCCCAAGACTCATCAACAAATAAATGTAAGAAACAACACCTTTGGCCGTGATAACAGAGACTATAAGGGTAGTCCTAAGCAGACAAAGCAAGACAAGGGTTTAACTTGGAATCAATACGAATCGAAGAGCCGTCCAAGATTTACCTGTTACTTCTGTGGAGGGGATGGGCATGTAAAGAAATTCTGTCCAAAACTTTTAAAGACGAATTCAGATCAGGATAATAAACGAAGAGCAAATGTTCACAGAACAGTCGTGGATCCAGAACCAGTCACTAAGGAAACGGCAGTGGTGGCTAAAGTGATGTCTCATAGACTACCTACTCTTGATAAAGGTCTATGTAACCTAGAAAGGATGCGCATAAGCGTTAATGGAAAGCCTGCGACCGCTTTAATTGATTCTGGTACCGAAATAACGGTAGTCAGAAGAGACCTATTGAAGGACTTTCCTATTGAAAGTAAGGCTTCAATTTATATCAAAGGCATTTTTGGTCCGGCCGAGAAATGTTCTCTTGTTAATGTACCAATAGGTGTCATCGTTGGTGAAGACGGGAATACGATTCACCAGGAAGTGTTATGTGCAGTTGCTCCTACTCT
The DNA here is from genome assembly GCA_026543055.1 of Argiope trifasciata. Taxonomy (NCBI): domain Eukaryota; kingdom Metazoa; phylum Arthropoda; class Arachnida; order Araneae; family Araneidae; genus Argiope; species Argiope trifasciata. The sequence goes on from JAPMOQ010023642.1 coordinate 20,330,360, forward strand.
GGTGGATGATGTGTTGTTGCCACCAGAAATAAGAGACAAGTTGCAAGGTGTCCAAGAAGATTATTTCACAGAAATTTCCGAAGAGCACACAGAACCGAAGGAAATTAAAACTGCAAGAATCGTAGATGAAACAAGTGATGACAACACAATTTTGGGAGTTGAAGAAATAAAGACCTTATTTGTGGAAAATTCAGAAACAAATGCCAAGGAATTATCACGAACAGACGAATTTCTTAGAGACCAGATGGATTGCCCGGATTTGGAATATGCTAAAAAATGTGCAAATGAAAAGTCCGGAGGATTTTATTTCCACAATAAATTCTTGTTTCACAAAGAAAAAGTTTTAGGGGAGTCTGTTGCCCAGTTAGTTTTGCCCAAGAAGCGCAGACTTGAAGTTCTGAAGTTAGCCCACTGTTCAGTATTCGGAGGTCATATGGGTGCAAGAAAAACTGTTGAAAGAATAAGGTATTCATTTTATTGGCATGGAATGTCTAAAGATGTCAAAGCTTTTTGTCAACAGTGCAGGGAATGTCAGTTAACAAGGCGAATAAATCAAAAGGACAGAGTACCAATTACTCCGGTTGCAAGACCAGAATTGCCGTTCCAGGTGGTGAACATTGATATCATTGGACCTATAGATCCTCCTAGTGCAAAGGGTCACAAATACATATTATGTCTAGTTGATCAACACACTAGATGGGCCGAGGCAGTACCACTGACCAGTTTAAATGCCAAAGCCACATGTGAAGCACTGCTAACCATCTTCATGCGGACAGGTGTACCTAGCATAATAGCATCAGACAATGGGACAAATTTCAATGCTAGTTTGACTCAAGAATTTGAAAAAAGGATGGGAGCTAGCCCGAGATTTTCGACACCGTTGCATCCAGAGTCGAATGGACTGGTGGAAAGATTTAATCAAACTTTGAAGCACATGTTACATCATGTCATCTTAGAAGAGCCACGTACATGGCACACAAAAATACCGTTCATTTTATGGGCCTATCGTGAAGTCCCCAACAGCACGACTGGAGTAGCACCCTTTCAATTGTTATATGGACGAAAACCAGAAGGACCCTTATCTATTCTGAGGAACACTTGGGTGTCAGACCAAGAAGGTTTACAGCTGGATACTACTCCGGTCACTCTTTACATGGAAAAGCTTAAAAAGCGGTTAGAAGACGCAGCTGACAAAGCAAAGTTAATTTCAAAAGGACAGCAAGAAAGAATGGCTCGTTATTACAATTTGAGATCTACGAGGAAAGTCTTTAATCCAGGGGACAAGGTAATTGTTCTGTTACCTGATTCAAGAAACAAGCTTTTAGCCAGATGGCAAGGACCATGTACCATTGAATTACGGAAGAACGATCATTCATTTCTAGTTAAGATGCCTGATGATAGCATCAGGCATATACATCAAAATAAAATAAGAGAATTTGTTGCTAACTCCGGAAGTATCAACGTCATATTTGAAGGAGAAGAAGAATTTGGTGACGTAGAAAATACTCCATTGAAAGAAGACTCCTTTGGTCAGGAAGTCAAATCCATAGTTTCACCTGACTTATCAGCTAAGCAGAAAGGAGAATTGGAGATGTTACTGAAAGAATTTGAACCCTTATTCAAAAGACCAGTGCGACCAGTTACAATCGGAGAGCATGTTATCGAACTTCTTCCCAATGCTACAAGACGAAAGCCGCATTCCTACAGTGTTCCAATGTCGTACAGAACAGAGGTGGATAGACAAGTCAAAGAACTGTTGGACTTGGACTTGATAGAACCCTCAAATGCAGATATTACATATCCTGTAGTGTGTGTGGCTAAAAAGGATGCTTCCATTCGAATGTGTATTGACTATAGAGCACTTAATGCTATAACAAAGGTTCCTAATTACCCTATGAACGATACACAAGAATTAGTTTTTACTGCGGGGATGGCTCAATGGTTATCTTGTTTAGATTTGCTAAAGGGTTATTACCAAATTAAAATGAATGATGAGAGTAAAATTTTAACAGCTTTTTCTACTCATAAAGGGGTATACCAGTGGAAAGTTATGCCTTTCGGTTTATCGGGAGCATCGGGTACATTCCAAAGAATAATGAATAACGTTCTGCGAAAACATTCTAGTTACGCACAAGCCTACATTGATGATATAATTGTGTACTCCAAAACATGGGACGAACATTTGATTCATCTGAAAAACGTATTACAAGAATTAGAACGGGTAGGTTTTGCTGTAAAATTTAAAAAATGTATTTTCGCAGCCCGAGAACTGCAATTTTTAGGACATAAGATAGGTGGGGGTAAGCATGCCCCAGATGAGGAAAAAATTGAGGCAATAAAACGGCTAGAAAGGCCGAAGACAAAAAAGGAAGTGAGATCTGTATTAGGACTGATGGGATTTTATAGATCATATATTCCTAATTATGCGGAAATTGCAACCCCGTTAACAGAACTAACCAAAGGGAAAAAATCAGGGGACGTAAATTGGGGAAAACGCGAAGAGGAGTCATTTTTAAGGTTAAAAGAAGCTTTATGTGAAGCGACAGCATTAAATACTCCTGATTTCGGAAAACCTTTCGAAATTCACCCAGACGCTTCTGATTATGCAGTCGGTTGCTGTCTAACCCAAAAAGATGGGAAGGGAAATTATAAACCAATTGCATTTGTTAGCCAAAAGTTTAATAAAACACAAAAAAATTGGTCAACCATTGAAAAGGAAGCGTATGCTATTTTATTTGGGTTAAAAAAATTTGATAAATGGTTGCATGGAACGACGGTAGAAATCGTAACGGATCAAAATCCATTAAAATACTTAATTGAGAAAACTCCAAAAAGCCCTAAATTAACTAGATGGGCATTGGCTTTGCAACGATGGAGTTACAAAATTACTCATCGTCCCGGAATCTTAAATAAAGACGCTGATGCGTTATCACGACTACAAACTAAACATTAGTTCCTTTTCTTGTTAAAATTGATTCTCAACATTTATTGTGAGAATGTAATCTTGTTCATTTTTTTTAAATTCCAATATATGTACGCAATGCTGTAATTTCGTTTAACTCTTTTGCATTTATGTATTCATTTTATTCATTATATGAATCCTATTTTTTTTATGTCGTTTAATTATTTCTCATATACATGTATATTCGGAACTACCGTTGTCATTTCAATATATGTATGATATGTTCTTATTTTTGCTTAGTTATATTTCCCACATATGTTCAGAACTCTCTCCAGAGGTATCAGAGAAAAATTTATGCCTCTAGAAGACCAGTTTTTCTCTTAAGGGCGGCGTGTGAGGGCGCCACCGATCATGAGAAGGAGGAAACAAAGTGAAGGGAGGAGAGAGGGGTGAGCTGAATGGCGGGAAGAGAGAAAAACGGGGAGAGGGTCATTGAACGAGGAAAAGGACTTCATGTGAGGTGTTGAATGATGTGGTGTCTGTAATAATTTTATTTAATTGTTTTTGTTTGTTGTGTGTCGTCCTATGTGAATGTTAATTAAATGTTGTTAAAAAAATTAAATCTGGTGTCTTGCCAATTATTGTAGTTCAGTTTTACTAATGAAAAGGGCAGTCTTTGCCTTATTTGTTTTTCCTTGTAGAAGTCGGAATTGAAATGCTCGGCGACGCCGACATTTCCCTATGTAAATGGTCTTCTCCACTTATATGGAGACTCGATTGGAACTCGAATTTTTACAAATAACAACACCCAATTTCGAATGCATATCTGGATTTTATAGAATGTAATAACTCGAATGCATACAGCAATTTGTAATTTTCAGAAATCAATTGATGAGTTGCAAAAAAATTTAAATTTAAATTCCTAATGTTAAATGAAAATTTCTTTTTTTTAATATTTTAATGAATTTTTGAAAATAATTTTTATTATGCATCAAAAATTACAAGTTGAAAGTTATTAATAAATTAAAATTTTTTGAATAGGAACTTATAAACATGTTGAGGCTAATCGAAGGAGCAAGACTTAAAATATCAATACTAAATTTTATCCACATCTAAAAAATAGTTTCAATAGTTTTCAGAGCAGCGGGATTTTAGCGTTTTATGGGAGCATATCAGCTTCGCAAAAAGATTGCCTGATAGGAATGAAAAAATCTTTAAATTGTAATGGAAAACAAATCATACCTTTAAACGTTGCGTTAAATTAAGGTGTTTTTTTTTTAAGTCTTTTTGAAATAAATGATAATATAAAAGGAAAAAAATAGTGTATCTAAGAAATTCTATTCCAGTGTCATTTCAAATGAAATCTCATTTGGGACAAATGAGAGCCTATTGTAAGATCACTTGTGGGATTTTTAATTAATTTAACTCTTTGACGCGCGGTGATATGACATCCAAACCGCCATTTTCTGAAAAATATTTCTAAACGCGTGGTGGTTATTGATCGAAACCAAATACTTTAAAATAATATTTTAACTTCAATAATTGCATGTACATGTTAGCACTCTAGTTAATACCCTCTTACTGTAAAAAAATGCGTCATTTTTAATGCTTCTTCTCAATACTTTCAACTTATTATTTTTTTCAGCAAGCAAAAAACAAATTCAAAATGCATTCATAAAATTGTTGTGTGAAAACTATTTACTTCATACACTTTCCAAATCAAATCACGAATGAAAAATTCTACATACTTTATATATTTTTTGGTGGTATCAGAGACATACCACAGGGCACCTTGATCTACCACTTGAAACGCGTTAGCGAAACAAATCTGTTTTCCTTCCCCTGACTCCATTAGTCAAGTGGCTGATAATTTATGAGGGTTTTGCCTTGTGTTTTGTAGATGATGAATTATTTACATTTGAGTAAGGTTTATACTCATAGGATGCATAAATTTTTTTCCTTTCAGTTGCTTCCTTTTTGTATTACTAAGCAGCCATATTCTGGGGATGTCAAATGTATTTTCTAATATAGTATAATTTTCTTAATTTTAAGAGGTTAATTTAAATATATTTCTTCATAACTTGAATATAGTATTGATTATATTTAAAGTCAAATTTTCACGTAAATAATTGCCATTAAAAGCTTTATTTGAAGCAATTGATTAAAAATTTACCTGCAATTAAAAATGTTTATTTTTCTTTTATATATTTTTTCAAGTTGTAAGATTGTTTAAGTAGTTTTCATTGATGATATCGTATGTTTTAGTATTACCATAAATAAATAATGAATAATTATGTTACAAAACTAATTAAAAAGTATTAATTAATCATAAGTAGAATATGTCATAGATGCACGGTGCTACTCCAGTGACCCTCTCCTCTCCTTGTCCACTATAAAACTTTCTAATGTATATTCTCTTTCCTTAGACCCTAAACATGAAAATTAATTACCTAATTTTAAAAAATTCAGCAAATTTATCTTTGTGCTCTTCAAAGGGTTGAAAAGGCACAGAAGCAAAATTCTATAACAAGTGCAAAATTTATACAGCCTGAAATATATGAATGAATAAAATACTACAAAAGCGACTTCTGAAGAGAAGATAATGAAGTGTCAATAGATTTTCACGAAATATTATTTTTTATTTTAATGAAACGAAAGTTTTTAAAAGTTTCAGTGATCATTTTTATTTAATACTAGCTGGTACCCGGCACATTGCTGCAGCCGAAAAAAATTATATTAAGTGCAATCAATGAATAATTTGGCAATGCTTTATCGAAATAGGATGAACGGTAAGACAGTAAATAAAACATGAACAAACAAATATTCATTTTTATGTATTAGGTTTGTGCATTCTTTTAGAATTGTAAAACTTGGTATTCTTTCAAAATGGTAATGAATGAAACTATTTATTCTATCTCGTGACTTGTTTAATATTCATTAAGAATTCTCAAATTTAATTTCAGAAAATGTGATTAAAATATTTTCTTTTAAAATTGATTGAACATAGAAAATATATTTATACTATAAAATCGTTATATAGTTGAAAAAATAGTTTTTGAAAATTAAGTAATTGCAAAATTATTTGTACTACAATATTTTTGGTACTACTGAGAAAAACGATAAAACTTAATTAAAATATAAAAACCCCAAGGTTGGTCTCTCCAAAACTTTCTCGCATAATTTGTAATAAAATTGTTACCTCTGATAATGACTTGAATGTCCCTATAACAACAAAATATAAACCTTTAACTTGGATTTAGCATTCCTGCAGAATCTATTGTCTCCTCGGCGAGTTAGTTGGAGATTCATCCTTAGTAAATAAATGCGGTTGAGATTCGAAATTTTTTATTTAATTTTAGATAATTGCACTATCCCTACAACCATTCCGTAGGTGCGAACAATAAGCTGACCAAGTTTCATCACAATCGGGTGAACGGTTTAGGAAGGCATAAGATACATAAGACAAACATTCATTTTTCTTTATAGAGATTACATATTTTTAATATGCCTATGCCTAGTTTAATTGTTTTAACGTCCCATTTTGAAGCAACATTAGGGTTATTTTGAACCACCGTCAGATGACAAGGACGACATCTGAGCTGGCACCCCCTCTCCACACCACACCAGCGGGGGGACGTTTGGTCTGACAGGATTTAAAGTGCAAGAGACCCCTCTTACACGACGGTTCTTCGGTGGAGTTGAGTCTCGAACCTGCAACCCTCCGGTTCTGAAGCCTTACCATCAGGCCACCGCGGCCCTTTAAATATGCCTATGACCATCCCGTAATTGCAATTAATAAGTATTCAAATTTTTATCGCAATCACATGAGTGGTGCGGCCGCACAAAAGAGACATACGGACAAACATTCATTTTTATTTATATAGATGCTTCATGGTAATAAGAAATTGAGTATAAAAATTATTAAAAATAATTTAAAATATAATTTGGAATAAATGTGAATGAGCAAATCAATATTATAATATTATTCAAGTTTAAATTAAGACGAAATGTTTTAGAAAACAAGCCTCTGAATTTGTTTTTCGGCTGCTACAAAAGCATTCAAATCACGCTTGTTTGATTAATATTAAGTGCTAAACTTATCCTGAATTTTTTCTTATGTTAAACTATGTACCTCGAGCTATTCTTTATCTGTTATTTATTTGTAATTAAGTACATAAATAAAAGTATGGAATTCGAATTCTTATTTAGGCCTGTTTCATTATCAATAACGAAAAATATTTTTTAAAAAAATTAATTTTTCTTAGAGCAAAAGTCCGTATTAACGATTGAAATGAAAATTTGAATTTAAAAAAAGTTTTTATAGAGTGAATTATTTGATACATTTGTATATATTGAACACAGCCCCTCGATCATTTCTCCCTTATATCTCCGATTAATTAGAACTGATTTGTCTAAAAAAAATTATCTAGAGAACTGGATGTAACAGTCAGTTAAAAGACAAAAAAAATTAAGGGTTTTAACAGAAAAATTTGAATATTATGTGAATGTAAATATGCAGTTGACTTCTTACGCAAATGCAATGTACATATTTTTTAAGAGGATATACTTCCAAATCAAATGATATTTTCCCTTGAATTTAATTTTTATGGATTATGAGCAATAATAAGAGTCCGGATGCTTTTTTTCAAGGACTGAAGAAATTACTTTTCCACATAGTTATTATTATTCTGTCGTTGGTAAAGCAATCTTACTAAACCATCACAGAAAAAAATCAGGGTCCAGAGGACGGGGATAATTAAGGACAACTTCTGGGACTTCAGTGTCCATTCTTAAATTCTTTTTTCGTTTTAGGTATCAGATAATGAACCCACATTTTGGCCTTGTCACGAACGACGCAAGAAACTTCTTCCACCTACTATCCCATTAAATGCTGAAGAGACAAATCTATTCGGGTGGCTTTGTTGTTGTCTTAGAGTTGCCGAGGTACCTAGCGATCACACATCTTCCAGTAAGCCAATATTTTCTGCTCGATATTCAGCACACTGGCAATGGTGTATTGAGTCCACGAGTATTTTTCCTCACCTGAATGCGATAATCAAACAGAATTAGATCTTCGACATTATGCATGGTGTCAACTGTGGTAGATGGATTTTACCGTCTTCTCCTTTCCTCTTGCCGCATATCTATTATGCCTATTTCAAATTCCTTGCATCAAAACCACACCTGCTTCCTTGAAATTACTATCTCTCCATAAACTTCCACTAGCTGGTTATGAATTTCAGCATAGAATGTTTTCTTTAAGCGCAGAAACTTTATTACCTTGTTTCTATCGCCAACCATGTATCCAACAACGCCACTGTCTTCTAACAGAGATTTCGAAGTTCTGTGGCACAACCAGCTCGATTTCTTGTAGCTTTTGAATCTTCCAATCGTCTGTTCTATTTAAACATGGAATTTAATTCGCACTTATTTGTGCATATGTGTGAACTCTTGTTACCTTACTTACTGAATCATGTACAAAGTTTAATTATTCTTCAACAAAGATTAATTGTAATGCTTCTCTCTATTAAAAGATAACGATTGCCGTTGCTCAATCCAGATAGCCAATTTTCTACATTCATCTATTCTAGGGCATGCGCCTGCATTATATTCAAGGAATACAAGTTTTAAAAAAATAAACTCTATAGCAAAATTTTTATAATAAAAATGAAAAAAAAAACCCTATCATTCCGATTATTTAAAGTAAAACATTATACAAAATAAGGAAAAAAACATTTGCATGAGGCCAGTTTTTACAAAAGGAATATATATGTATTCCTAGCACTCTTTACCTTCAAAATTAGTATTAAACTTTAAATATCATGTTTATATATTATAAAACAATTTATTCGCTGGTAATAAAACGAACATATCTTTATGAACGACAAAAATTCACTGCATTACACAATACACTAACCTTAATCAAAGCAGCACACACAACTTACTGATGGATTTTCATTTGTATTCCTTTTTATTCACTTATTTAAGCATTTACTGTTATTGCATAGGATTTCAAGCTGAATAAAAAACTTTAGATAAAATATTGAATTCTACGGCTATGAGTAACATCAACTTTTTGAGGTGGATTAAAATATACCTCACCTTGCGTAAACAGCTACACGAAAGGTGGGAGGTTTATAAAAGAGTTAAGAGGACTGCAGTCCATTAAGAAACCTACACAGCTGATCTTCTAGTAGAGTAGGGCTACAAGTATTCGCATAGCAGATGTCGAAGTTCTTGAGCATGTAGCGGAAAAATGGTTTGCAATGAACTAAAGTACAGAAATGCGCAATGGTGTTAGCAGCATGGAGTAGGCAGACCAAGTGCCTTTGAAGTCAATACTGTGGAAGAGTGAAATTGAGGAATTATTTAATTGTATATAAGAAAAAAATAGCCTTTTCAAATCTTACTCCGCAGATTCTTAAAAATTAAAATGCTTCCAATTAAGTGTAGAAAAATGCACAATACTTTTTATAACTCAAAAATCAATAAAAGTTCAGTTTTCAAAAATAAAATAACAAATAACTTTATGTTAAAGAGATGATGACAAAATATTACGACCAAAATCAAATTTAAGAGAAAGTTAGTTAAAGCATTTTTAAAGATTTCTGCCTTATTGTGATTCCTGTTTCGTGCTAGGGAAAAAATTTTAGAAGAAGAACGATAATATATCTATTAATTCCATAGGTTACTTTAGTTTTCCTTATTGTATACATGGAGACAAAATGTCATTGTTCCCTTGTTTATGCTGATGAGATGTAAGCTTCTTCTGAAGTTTATGAGAAATAATTAAGAATAAATGTTGCTCTTGTTATAACGAGTACACGAGACTCAACTCACAAAAAGCAAGAAATGAAAATCACCATCTCCAATCGAAAATTTAAGTTATTGTGTTATCTTATGCAAATTTTCTTTTTTATATTGCTGTTAGATGAATAACATTTTATTAAAATAAAAAATAACAATTGTATCGAAGTGCAAGAATATTCTCTATTTATTAGCATGCATTTAAATAGTTGACCGTGATTTGGACAAGCAACTTTCTAATTTGGAGCCAGCCCAGAAAGTCGCTCCCATGTTTAATTGAGTTCCCAAGTTTCAAAATGTGGAATGGAATACTTCTACTTCTTTGATAGATTTAATATTTCAACCCTTCTTAAGAGGCTAAAGCAATAAAGTATCAATTTTTGAACAAGTTTAAAACAATATAATTAAAAACTTTCGAGACTATTTTTAAAATCTAATTTATTAAAAATTTTAATATGTTTTCGTGTTATCTTTAGATTAACGATTGAGCGTCAGACTCGTAGCCGAAAAGTCGCGGGTTCTATCCATTCTATTCTTGTCTCGGCCAAAGAACGCCGTGTTAGCTAATGGCAGTTGGGGCACGTTAAATATATCGCGACTGCAACGTCCTCCAAGTTCCCATAACAAAACGATACCTCTGGGGGTACTGAATCAGGGATGAGTCGGTCTCTGATTCGGATCTAAATTCTGACTTACGGATGGATGAATGAGTGTATGAATGAGTTCGATCGCCCCCTAAAAAGGGTTGTGTCGTGTGTGTTCGAGCAAAGTCGTACGTTCACCTTAACGGTGCCCGTTAACAACGAAAGGCGCACACCTCTGCATTAATTCGAAAGAGCTCCGCTCATTTGTGCTTGGTATGACCAAGTGGCATTAGAACCACCACCACCAGATGAAAGAATAATCCTTATTTAATGATCACTGTGCAGTCACCACTACTAATACTAAAAGCAGATACATGTGCCTTACAATCTGCAGGCCCATTGGTATATCACCGGGAAGTTTCCAAATTTGTCCCGAATATACTTTAAAAAGCAGAAACTTGCAACCCGAAGTGATTCTTTTATGATTAGAATTTAAAATGATTGAAAAGTAAGGAATTTCGAAGAAGTTTTTGCGAATGATTTCTGAAAATATTATGGCGTGAAAATAATTTGCACACCAGTTAGAAATTCCAAAAATTATCTTTTTGATATATTTTATTTAATATCTTCAATTCACTAATTTTTTTTCCGTCATGAAAAGGCTTTAGTTCTTAAATATCTTTTTTAATCAATATCTGTATATTTACTCTTAAGCTTTCAAAATGTAGAAAATGATTTTATAATTTATTAATATTAGGTTTTTTTTCGTTCTGTGTATATGAATATAGGCATAAAGAAATTCTAAAATTTCCCACGAAATTTATTTAAATACACTCGCATTATTTTTATTTCATAATTTCTAAAACTAAAGATATTTCTGACACCAATTTTCATAAGAAAATAGCAATTATTCTTATTTTAAGAATTAAAATTTATAGTTATTAATTTATGTTACTCATTTATACTATATAATGGGAGTAAATATGAAATTTCTAATCATCTAAGTTCATTGTAATTATGTTTTCATAATATACCAATTATTGTAATAATCATTAGAATCATCCTTTAATGGCTGAAAATTCATGATTTATGTGTCAGATACATTTTTTTCATTTATAATTTAACTTTTTTACATGCTTTACTACGTAATAATATCAGAGATGGATTAGAGAGTCGGTAAACATCAGGGACCTCCAAATGAAAATTTTTGTTCCTTTTAATTTATAACCAAAATCTAACCAATTATGAATCTGAATAGAAATTTCTCAGAAGACATTTATTTAATTCCATTTGTAAATTGCGTTTTTGCGTTTTCTATTCGTTATTTTGCGTTTATATTCGAATCTAGAAACTTTCACAGTATTCAAGGTTAATAAGTAAAAACAGATATACACCATAAAATAAACATATTTCGTTAAGTTTCAGGAGAAAGAGAAATTAGAGTGAACACCCACAACGTGACATCGAACTTGCTATATCACAAAAAAGGTTTTCATTGTAATGAAAGAAAATCAAAGAAAAAGCGACTAGTCTTTTGGGAAATAGTAGAATAATAATAATTTGATATTGCTATAATGCAAATTGACTGAAAAGTGCCAAGAGTAATTTCTTTAGAAAAAGAGCTTTCGAAAATGAAATCCTTAAGAAAACAATAAAATTTCTACTATTGCGAAGGTTGATGAGGGTATAATAATTAACTATTATTACGATATTTTTAAGTATATTTGCTGAACACTGTTGTTGGAATAAGCTCATTGTAGGGCTGTTGAAAAGCTACAAATAAAATAACTTCTGCCAGAACGTAGACCTTTTTTTTGAGCCACACTCATGCCCAAAATTAAGACCACAAACATAAAATCCATAAAAACTGATAAAATGTTCATTATGTTGCCACGAAATTTGGAACAGAGATATATTACAATGGGAGAAAGAATATAGCAACATAAAAATATGGAAAGATTTTAATTGCGATTTTAGAAACAGGGTACATCAAAAAGTGTTAAATCATGAATTAGAGATAAATCATTTATCTCGGGAACTGTCTGATATGAAGTATGATCAAGGTGCACTGTTATACAAGTCTCACAACGAACTTTCAAGCTTTTTATGATGGTGTCAATAAGTGTATGTTGCAACAAAGCCCATTCTTCCAAAAGCACGGTTTTTACTTCCTGGAGGGTCTTTGGAGGAGTTATGTTGTGCAATGGCTACATGTTAATTAGGAATGAGATCCTTAGACTTGAGGGGAGTTATGCTGTGCAGTGGGTTTTCCTAGATCATCCCATTCATGTTCAACAGGAGTGAGATCCTGAGACCTCGAGGTGAACCCATAAGACGAACATACTTTTCTTTAAGAAAATCATTAACAAACTCAGTTCTGCGTGGTTGCTCATTATTGTCCATAGAAATGAAGAGAGTGCTGTTCAACTGTTCAACATTATGTCTCCCCATACAAGGATACAGTTGCCACCAAATATGTCAATTTATTTTAAGTAGGAAGAATTATAGGGACACCTCGTTCTCTCCAGATGAAATTCGACGGGAATCACTCTGTATAGTGAATCATCACTGAAAAGATCTCGTTTACATTCTTATTAACTAATATGTTAGGCTTCACAACTAACTGGCTTTCCTGTTGAATGCAGTCAAAAGGACACACACGACTTGACGCTGGGTGTAAAGTACCTTCTCTTTTAGACGTCTATACATTGTTCCCTGGAAATTCTTATTTTAGATGGTCAAGGTGACGAGCAAGCTGAGGAGACGTTGTCACCAAGCGCCATGTAGCGATCATGTGCACTGTGACGGCTTTGGCCGTTCATCTTGTTGACAGTTGCATTTGTTTTGAATTGATTCCACAGCTTGGGTACCACTTTCGGTGCTACTTATAACCATCAAGTCACCTCCATTTGACAATGGTCAGCTTCAAGCCTATGAACGGCTCTCCATCTCAAAGAACGATTATGAGAACTCATTATCGCAGCAAACAAGTTAGCATGTTTGTTTTGATGAAATACTCATAAAATCGCTGGCAAAAGTCCCAGAGGCTTAAATAGTCTGATTCTTGTAGTTCTGAAAACACTATGGGTAAACAACTTATTTTTCTAAACCGAAAGCTGTAATAATGTTACCAGTTTTTTAAAATATATAAAATACAAATTCTATCAGTTTTACTAGTTGCAATTTTGAAAAACTTGTTTGTGATAGTAATTTTGGACTTCAGTTTATAATTACTACACCATTTATTGAATGTTAAAACACCGGAGACCCAATTTTAGAATAGTCATTGATCAATAATAACGCCACCAAAATAATTGCCAACGAGTTTTGTAAAGATTTATTTTTCCCCCGCTTCTTTTTCTGTATTCTATCATAGTTGGTTATTATATGATCTAAAAATTTAAATTTAACAATGTAGTGAAAGCAAGTTAATTCATAGCTTATTAACAGGAAATGCCTTCAAAATGAAAATCAAGAGATAAATCATTTACGAATTGAGTATTATTTATCCTCCGTTTTAAAGTAGTACGAAATTTTTTTCTGAAGGAGCATAATAATGATATCTGAGCAAACGCAATACCTGAACTGACCTCTCACTCGCTGTTTCTGCTATACATCGGGAAAGAACACTCAATGACAGATTTAATGTGCGCTACGCTTACATACAAGATTGCTGGAATCGGGTTTCGAATCTAGTTGCTGGAATCTCTAGTTTTACAACAGCAGTTATAAAATGAGGATAAGTAGTGCAATAGGATTTTTTTACTCCTAGTTGTCATCATTTGTTATCCAAATGTAAGCCATACCCCGGGCATGATATTACTTTAGATGAGGAAAATTATTCTTGCCTTCTTATTCGAGGCATTGAAGAAATACTAAACAAGCTCCTGAAATTATATTAAGAATTCCCTGGAAGTAATTTCATTAGAAGAAATATCACATTTGCCTGTCCTGCTATGTCTAGTGATCTATTCTTGAACATAGTAATAAATTTAAAAACCAACAAGAAATCAATAGGAGTTCTAAATAATCAAAATATTCTCTTAAAAATGGTTTGATGGCATCCAAGGAACATAAACAATTCTATACAATTATACAATAGATTTGAACCACAGGTGACTCACATAGCAGTTTACATGTTGAAATAGACAGTTTTTAAAGCAATTTCGCCCATGAGAATTCAGCGTTTTCACCTCCCATATCAGTTAATGGAATTCTGAAAAAGCCTAATAATAAAGCTCAATAGTGAATTATTTAGAAAACTGCTTAAAAATTAATACACGTAGAAATGCATGAGCCCAAATCATTTCTGCAACTGTACTGAAATGCGTAATAATATTTTCCGTTTATGGACAAAAAAAAAATGAAAACGTTTATGGACTAATAAATGTTTAATTAATTGCTTCAACTTATGCATTAATAGATAATTCTTGCATATGAATGACATTTCACCGTGGGCATCTCAGGCCATCTTCCCGATATGATGGTTGGTTTTCGTGACTCTCGAGTTACATAATTGATGTGGAGTCAATTAACCCCTACTGATGAGGAGTTATGCCGTAGCCGGTGATAGTACTTACGACTAAATCTTAGTTTCAGCCAATGTTGTCTCGGTATTCGGTAAGTCAGATTTATCCCTATGCCTTCGGACGGGTTGTAGTAGTTGTTTATGTTTGTATATGAATGGCAAATGATATGACATTCGATAGATATAATTTATTAGGCTTGAAATCTGATTTCATTGATTAAAAGTAACAGGAATTGAATCCACGTGATACCCTCCACAAAAATCCAATCCATAAAAATAAAGCCAACTATTTTAATTCTTCGGTACAGAGTTTTTTCGAAAAATACATTGCAAGTAAATCGTCTGCGCATTTGAAAACAAATTTATCTCACAAAAAATACGACAAGAATTTCATTAACATAACATGGAAAAGCGATGCCTACTTTTTCCTTCACTTAAGCAAGCAGTTAAAAATTGGTTTTGGCAATATCAGCATGCAGAATAGGTTCAGAAATTATATTTTAGATATTATCTGCATTTTCCAAAATAAGAAATCTATAAGAACTTCAGATTGATTTTGACAAAGAAAAGAAAGAATAATGAATGTTATTCATATGTATTTTCATCCCTCTCCTCCCTGGAAATTACCAATATTTCATTCCATTATAGAATGTGATGCATCTTCGGCAGTGTTTGGTATAAGTACAAAAAGGAGCCAATTAAGTTTTTGATGAATTTCACTGACATAAAAATTGCTTTTGTTGCATTACAGCTTAGAAAGTCTCCAAAAGATTCGTTAATGCGAACTGTTCAAATTTATTGTTCTTCTAAGTGATGTAAGATCAAAATTAAATCTCAAAATGACTGTTCAATGTCAAGAAAAATGAAATCGTCAGATTCCTACCATCTATTGATAAAGCGTTGTTTCTTCGCATGAATTTGGAAACATGTCTATAAAAAGGCTTCAACTTTCAATGCCGGAAACTTGAGGCTGGAGAAAAATCTGATCATAATTATCTTTTTGTTGCCTTAACTTTACGATGATTCCAGGTATGCCAAAATGCTGTTAAGTACGAATATCACATTTTTGTAGAAAACAATCTTCAACATGCTATAAAAACAGATTATCGTGTGCAGCCCAGCTGTGTTCTAGAGAGGACAGAGAAGAAATTTGAGGTGAAACTTCGATATATTATTGTAGGCTTTTATTTTTTATCTGCATTTATTTATTTACTAAGCTAATATATTTTTTCTGTATTTACTTTAGGACAATTTTATCTATTCGACTGAGAGCCTCTTTTCATTTGTTACTTCTCGTGAAATATATAAGGAATTTTATCTTCTAAATTTACAGAAAATATAGGTTATTTATTTTTGCAAAGATGGTTTTTTATGTACTTGTTTGATACTGTTTAAGTTGAAAAATTCTTTTATCATCTCTTGAAACCTAAATGCAATAATACTACTTACAACAATATAGTAAAAGGCAATTTGCTCACATTTAACACCCTTATCTACTATTATATATTTTCTTAAGAATTAAGCATTTTAAGCTTGCTAACAATAAAGTAAATATTAAGAATTACATTTAAAGAAAAGCGTAAAACTTTTAAGTAATATAAAAAGTGCAACTGTTTAACGGCTCAAGTTTTCTTCAGGGCGCCATTTTAATAGTGTCATATAGAATGAATAAAGCTTCCAAAACTTGGTCTCGGCTAATTTAAGACAAAAAAAAGACAGAATCAGGATCTAAATAAGTATGTCAATTAGAAGTAAAATATTTAATATTTTGGCGCTCAAAAATCTCAATATATATCGTTGTAAATATGATAAATTAACTCTTTGCATTCGAAAAAGTAATTCGATGCGTAATTATTATTTTCTAGAGCTTGTTTATTACTCCGAAAAATAAAAACATATAATTGTTTTAATTTAAATTTCCCAGAAAAATTAATTTACATCGTCAAAACTGAAATTTAAAAATGAATAAATGAAACATCAAAATGATGCACTGTCTTAAATTATACTATGCACTCGGATATCATCCAAGTGCAAAGGATTAGCAGAATTTTCTGCAACATTATCAGGTACAAAAGATTTCGAAAGGGGAGGAATAATCTTGTTTTAAAAAATAATAGATTTGAGTTTAATAGCTTTTATTAATTTTTAAAATAAAATTTTAAGAAACACTAATCGTATTCAGAAAAAAAAAATTGCAGAATCTCTGAATTAAAGAAGTATTTAATGATTAACATTGGTTAGCAATTGAACTACATAAAAATCCAGATGTTACCAGACAATAAGCAGTTAAATAGTCAGAATTTATAAGTAAGAAAAATGCAGTATTCATGTTCCGATTCATTCAATAGACGATACATACATTAGACAATAGAATACAATACATACAATAGACATACATTCAATAGACGATAAAAAAAATAACAACATTATTTAAGTTTTTAGCCTTGATGAACCAAAACTTTATACTGGAATATTATATAGAAAGACATTTCTAACTAGTACAGATATCTTAGGATTTATCATTTCACGTGGTTAAGATGTTTTCCGATATCTCAGATAACACTTCAGATGCTTTGAATAATTTCATTATCAGTTACATATTACAAACGCTCGTGCAGCAAACTAAAAGTCCATTTGTAATTTCTGGAACAGTCATGCTACAAGATTGCTTATATAAGTTCGCATTGGAAAAGAAATATCTGTAAGAATTAATTGTAAAGGAATTTTCGAGCTATAGACAATAGTTATGCCCACATATTTAATTAAAAGGTAACTATTCGAATCTGAACTTTTCTTTGAATATTTTAACTTTACATATCTCAGTAATGTATATATGCCGTTCTATAGTTAATCTTTAATTATTAAAATTACTTATTTGCATTTTTTAATTCAAGTTAAAAAACTCCTTCTTAACAAAAAAAATTTCAACGAATAGTTAAAATATGTTTAATAAGTAGTCATTAAAATGTGTTTAAATATTAATTGAAATTTCGGATTAATTTTTTAGTTAACTTTTCTTGGAGTTTTTTCATTTATTTATAAACATTACTAAAAATGTATTAAAAATTATGAAAGAATATTTTAATGCATTACAACTTTTTTATACTTACAAAAATACATAAATTATTTATAATGCAAGTAAATAAATATTTATACATAAAATTAATTCTTCATTTGTTTGCCTTATACCAATCCACACTCCATTTGCAGAATCAAACAAAATTTGGAACGCATGTACCTTAACACTTAAAAGAATTAACTGCTCTATTAAAAATATCTACGGACCCTTAATGTGGGTGAAATGGGGTATAATGTTTTTATGCCTTTTCGTCATAACTTTTGGACATATCATTGCAAAAAAAATTATTTTTACATTGTTTATTTTTTTTAAGTCAGCTTTTCAGGGACATAAATTTAATTTTTGTAAGTCTATTTTTCCAAAAAAAAATTGTGTAACAATGCTATTTAAATTAAAGTTGGGGCTCTTAAAATAGTTAGAGTTTACAATAAGAATACAAAAACTGTAGAACCTAAAATTATATGTATTTCGTTTTTTTCCCCCTTACTCACATATAGAGCAAATATATTTTGTTTTGTCTTGCATTTATATAGAGCAAATAAAGCCAATGGGAACCGGAATACAGTGACTGATAAAATGTATAAAATACAAAAACATAAAAATAACTTTACAGTATTAATGTCCAGATAAATTTGGTAAGTCTACAAATATTTCAAAGTGTGTGAAAAAAGTTGTATATCCTGGTTTCTATTTATCTTCATTACGCTACTGTAATTCATAAGCAACAATGTGTACTTAAAGAAATAGAGTAATATCGAATCACATAGCAGTAATCAGTTATATGGTTTCTTCCAATAGCAATATTTAGAAAAGGATAATCGCAAAATTTTAATTGCTTTTGCTAACTTCCTTGAGCTTGACCTATATCGAGGTCAGCTGCATTTTAACGCTCTAACCTGAAAATGAAATAGCTTGGGGAATCATTTTCTAATCAAATTCTTTCTTGTCTGTTTGCATTCTTTTTGGATATGCACCGAATTCATCATATAATAATACCTCCAATGGATAATTTTTAAAGAAAGATCACTATTATTTGCATTTAGCTTTTTTTTCCAATTTAATCTTCTAGTGAGTAAAGCATGTGTTTATATTGATGTGTTAATGAATAAATTAAATTATTTTATATTTTTAACTTTTTATTGAATTTGTTTTTAAGCTGAAACTTCATTATAAAATATATACAACTTTAATTAATTTATCATAAATCTTCCTTTACTTTATCACGAGAAAATAAAATTAATCATCCAACTGGAATATTAATTACTATGACCTTCAAAGTAGATATTATATGGGTATTCAAGATTGCTCCAATGTGATTTATTAATTAATTCCCATTGAATAAGCAAACACTTCATTATCTAATCACCATTTGCTAGTAATGTAATTTCACAACCTCCGGGTTTTTGACAATACAGGTAAATCAAGACATTTGAGAACCACTAAGTAAAATTACTGCTCCACTTTGATACCGAAAGTGACTTTTTTAGAACGAACCCGTCAAATCCGAATAGCGATCGAAGAGTGAAGTTAAAGAAACTTGAGCCTAATATCTAGGATGATTTATGATTTGTTTTATATAATGATTTATGGTTTAACACTATTTCATAGCATTATAGAATTACTGAACTACAATCAAAGTAATCACAAAGAGCTGTACCACTACCACCCGAAAAAATAAGCGTGATTTATCTGGAAGACACGACACATTGGCGAAAACTATAACTGAGTCATAAATGCCATTACCGGTGCCGGTTCAGCCCCTCCCGAAGAAGGAATAAGTCAAAGACAGAATAGTCAACCCCACGCTCTTATTATACGCATCAGAGTGGCAAGAACACAACCACTTTATTAGAAGTTTCACAACCCCAAATCCGAGGCTCCTCTCCGTTGTGCGTTACAATCAAGATAACCATGAATAACTACTCCGACTGGCCCAAATTCTCAGAACGTATCGACAGCATAAGCAAGAACTATGGTTGAGCCCTACGCGCCACCATCAATCACATGCATGCCTTCCTATAGGAGGTGCATCTCGACATCAATAGCCTCAACACTTCATTGCAGCACCCACAAGACCTGTACCCACGGCAGGTACTCGCCACAACATTGGTGTACCCACCAGAGTGGTGAGAACCAATCGCCATAGCGGAAGTCAGAATTCCCATATCGGAGACATTAACCTGGAAGTTTGCAATCATTCTTTAATATAATTATGTTGCTTTTGATAAATTACATTCAAATGTATTACTACGGTTTTTACCCCTTTTTTTAATCGATTCCATTTTTCAATTTTAATATTTAGTTGATGTCAATTTCTTTTAGATCATTTAGTTATGTTTGATGAAAAAAGCTCTAATGTAAATTTTCGATTATTAAACTGGATGCTTCTTAAACACGTCCTAAGAAACAATTATTCCTATAATTAATCCTGCTTTCATATTTCTATTCAAATCAAAAAGAACAAAATATGTGAGGAGTAATATCGTTTTAGTAAAATGCCATAATATTGGAAATTAAAGATGTGTAGAATAAATGAAGGATATTTATAATGATATTATGCGATTTGCGTTCCATGTCTGTAACAAGCAAGTATCATATATACAGTCGTTACAAGCGAAATCGGACACCAAAGTTTTAAAAAAAACTTGCTGTGACAAAATGTTTTAACTAAAAGGAATTAGAAAAGAAAACGTAAGAAGGTTTGTTTGACAGTGAATTTACAGTATACGGCTAAAAACAAAATCAAATAGTACCAATTCATAAATTATAATTAAAAATTTAGACATAAAAGTACAATTTGTGAAAAAGAGATCACAAATCAAACTCGGACATCTCACAATTCGACCCCAAATAATTGCAACCCTGGGTAAAAATTACTTCCATGTTCATGGTTAACATTATAATTGTTCAGGGGTTTTTAATAATTGCGTTATTTACATTTATTATGGAATTATATATTAATTTAATGAAAAATCAAGGCAAAGAAGCAAAACAAGAGTTGAGTAAAGAAAATAAGTTATTAAGCATACTGAAGATGGAAAGTGTGTGCCAGAAATATCAGAGACGGTCCACAGATATCATTCAATGGTTAGTGATATTATAAAAGACTTCAAAACCAATAATCATGCTGAAAATAAGCTTAAGACTACCCACAATAAGATTTTTAAAGAAGCAGATGATCGATATTTAATCAGAAAAGTAAAAGTAAATCCGTTCCTTAGAACACTAAACCTAACTATTATTGCTGTAAAGGATTTAAGTAAAAGAATTTAGCCCATCAACAATAAAACAAAAAAGTACTCTGTAAAGCAGATCTCAATGGAAAGAAAGCCAGATAGAAACGTTTTTTAAGTAAGAAAAATCCTACTAAAACTTAAATTAGCGAAACAAGGATTTAAATTCGTAATTAAAATGAAAACAAAGATTTTTCTTTTTGAAAAATTTTATTATTTACTGATGAGAGTAAATTCGACATTTTTGGATTCCATGGCAAGTTTAAAGTCTGGAGAAAATCGAAAGAGGAATTTTGCACAAAAAATTTGAAAGCCATTGTGAAGCATATAGGTGGATCAGTAATGGCCAGGGGCTCCATTTCAGTTACTGACCCAGGAATCTCCCCATTTATTCAAGGGAGAATGATTCAGAATGTATACCACGACATTTTAAAGAAAAGTTTAAAATAATGTGTGCTAAAACTGTCTCTTGGCAAAAACTGGTGATTTTATCAGGACAATGATTCAGAAGCATAAATCTCATCGAGTACCTTCCTGACTTCTATATAATTATCCTAAACTTTTGGACACACCAGCCAAAAGCCCCCTAATATAATTCCATCTGAAATTTATTGGAATACCTTGAGAAAAAAGAATACACTATTTCCTGTAAAGATTAATTAAAAAAAGTATTATTGCAGAAATGAGAAAATATTAAACCTAATTTTTGTGAAAAATTACTGCAATCTATGACTAAAAGTTTTGAAATGGTTATGAAAAACAAGGACTTACTTACAAAATAATAATTCATTTAAAATATTAAATAGTTTTCAAAATTTTCTTATACGTCCGAGTTTGGCTTGTGCATTATTTTTTTGTTTTGTTTTGTTCTTTGACATAATTTATGGTTAAAATGAATTATTTTAAAATTTTATTATGTGTTTATATAACTGCAATAAATAAACTATTGTAAATTCATTTAAGTATGCTTCTAATTAATTTTAGTTTAAAATTTTTGACTGTATTAGTATCTTTTCTTTGGTGTCTGAGTTTGGCTTCGAGCGACTGTATGTATGTGTCTTTATATAACTTAATCTTTCGCAATCCAAAAGCATTTGTATAAAACTCTAAGTTGCCGGTAAAGCAAGGCAGAAAATTGATTTACGTTTATCAATGAACGAAATAAGCTATTTTTTATGCTCGTATAAAAAAATGGTACATCATCTCATTATTTATAAGTAATAAACAGTGAGGATAGGAATAGTATGTACTGACGAAGAAATTAAGTGAAAAAACTCAGTTATATTTCTCTCTATATATAGGTAAAATATTAAATTTTACACAAAAATTAATATTTCTTTCAAACAATAAAATATGTATTGAATTTTAATTTTTTTTGTTCATATAACAAAATTTTCCATTTGGATACTTTCATTTTATTGACGATTCAAACTCAGATGCAATTCAAACAAAACGTTCAATGTTTTTGAATATTTGTTTGCGTAAAAAAATCAAACTTCACCCTGAAATTTTAGATGGGAATATTTTATCCTGGATGAAGAGGTAATCGATTTTAACAAGTGTACTGTAAATTTACAGATACTTTTAAAACGTCACAAAAATAAAAATTCATTACATTAAAAATTCGTTACATTCAAATTTCGATATAAACATTCATTAAATAGAAATTTAAGAAAATGAAGAATTAAAATTTCTTGAATATAAGAATAATAAAAAAAGAAAGATTTTTTGCCTTCATTTGGGGTCCTGATATTAAGCTTTCTAATGAAATGATATATCAGTAGCGAGAAACGTTTTCAAATATGAATGATTTATTCTGTATTAATGTTAATACTAGTCTAATTGCAGAAGAGTACTAACGTCTTTTTCTGAGTTACCAGATTATTTCTAGGAAATATATTTACAGAGAGGTTTAAAGGTTGCAAATTGCAGGATTTTTATTTCCCTGGGGAGGGCGATGCTTAATGAAAGTGATGCAAGAAATGATATTTTGGAATATTTATTTTTCGAGTTTCCTCAGGTTAACTAATGTATAAAGCACAATTCGGCTAAAGAGATTTATTTATATACTTTACTTTGCTATGGTTGGAATGAAATTTCGTAAACTACTGGGCGCTCTAACAAAATTTCAGACTTCAGAGATATGTAATAATAGTGCTGAAATAATTTTGTTGAATTTCACATTTAGGACTACTGTCTTAAAACACCAATGCTTCTTTTTTTCCGAATTCTTTGTCGATTAGAAAATAGCGTAAATCCGATTATTTGATTAGGCTGAACTTGTATATTTCTGTACAGTCTCAAAAAGTATGGAGCAGTTGATTCACTTTCGAAAACGATAAAATCAGGATTTAAGTCTAAGAAATGACGCAATTATATGTATTCCCTTTGTCTTAGATAATCTTTGGCGGTCAATTTACACGAATTTCTTTTTCCCCCTTTAAATGACTTTCAGAGGTTAGAAAGAAAGACTTTTTCCTTTACATTTGAAGATCAGCAATCAGTTCACTTATTACGTGACAGGCCCATTAGTTTTATAATATGTTCAATAATCAGCCTATAACTATAAGATATGCATGAAAAAAGAATTAAAAAAAACTGTTTGTGTGATTGATGAAGATCTCTTATTCAAGCACTCTCATTCTTACTCAAACACTCTCATTCTTACTCAAACACTCTCATTCTTACTCAAACACTCTCAATCTTCATGTAAAAATAAATATCCTCTGTTTCATATGCCTAGGCAGGATCTCAGAAAAAAAAAAAATATCTGAGAATTCGAAACAACACCTGCTGCCTGCAAGTTGTGCTTTCGTAATATAAGCATTTTTCCTTTTCCAAAACTGATTTTATACAAGGTGGTGAAAGATTGCTTGAGTAGCTTCTTTTATCTTTCTCAAACTAGTAACGAACTGCCTAGATTAACAGCTTTACTAGGTGGCAAAAGGGACTCCAGAATGGTATGAAAAGAGAAACTGAGCTCTAGAAATTGTTCTAGAAAAGATTTCTAGAATTTCCTTTGCCTTTAGTAACTAAATAAACAAAATAGCAAAAAATTACTTTCTGTTACAAAAACGTGACCACTTCCAAGCAGAGCCAGCCTTCTCTATGAAGGGGGCCGGATGCAAGAAGCCATTAGGGGCCCTTATTATTTGTGAAGTTTAAAAAAACACGCAAACACATATTATTAATGCATGTTTATTCAATGCATAATTTTGTTTTTGCTAAAATATCAATTACTTCAGAAAGATTAAAATTTTTTGCAATTTCTTTTTCGATGCTTAATATATTAAGCGCATTTAAGCGTTCTGAACACGTGCTTGAACGAAGATAATTCTGAATTTTAATTTCTGACAGAGCATACAGCACTTACTGTAGTAACTGGCAACATAAGGAAAATTTTAACACCATTAATACATTTAGGAATAACTCATTATAATTAGTATTTTATCTTTACCCTTGAGGGATATTTCCTAGGCGTGGGCATGGTTATATTTAATAGTATTAAGCAATTTATAGAATAAATTATCAAATTAATTGTAAATCTATTTACACTATATGAACAATATTTTGCATGATTGCGCAAGACTATTATAAATGCTATAAACTTCATATATATCCATATGCAGAGACTGCAAAATTTAAACTTCTTCCTTAATTCTTTTCTTTCCTGTCATGGCCGGTGAAGCAGTAATGCAATATGAATTGCTTGAAATGGATCGTTTAATTTCTCTTCATTTTACTTTTTGTGTGAGCAACTCAATATAAACAAATATTCATAGATACATGCATAAAAAATATTACACTAGATCCAGAAAAAATATATAGTTGATGATTTACGAGTCCATTTGAACCCAGCCTGAGCACCCAGAAGTCGCGGCGCTCTGTTTTAACATGTCTGGAAGGGATTCCTTTATTCGTAAATCAACCGCCCCCCCCTCCTTTTGTAGGTATTACTTCGATTATTGCCTAATAACGGCGTCAGTCGGCTCTCAGCCAGTTACATGGAATCAAGCATGCATACTTTCAGTAAGTGCAAAATCTATTATTATCCAGAACACTATTTTAGTTCTTAATCACGATGGGGCCCCCCTCAGTCGTGGAGTACCTTCCCCCCCCCGCCATATGGCCGACCCTGCTTCCAAGGTTCAGCCACAATGACCTCAAAATTGTAAGAATGTCGATGTTCAACGACGAACCATAGGGAATGCTAAACCACTTTGCCAGAAGTGTGTGTGTGTGTGATATGGTGTTTTATTTTTTACAAGTGCATTTTACTGTCATAAAACTAATAAATAAATTGATGAAACTTTCTAAAGTAATAAATTCTTCTTCAGATTAATAAAATCCATACAAAGGAGTAGAAAAATAATGCCTATAATGACCAAATACAAATTTGGGGAAAAAAACAACAGCCTTTTTCTTAGATTTATGTGTTTAGGGTTATTTATTTGAACAGGTTTACAGTGTTTTCTGGAAGACAAAAAGACCTTAATCTTTTAACTAATTTCTAAGTATTCTTTAGGTGGAAAACAATTGGAATATAATGTGGTATTTCTGTTTCTATTATGAAGACTAATACAGGCATATATTGCAAACGGATTTTTTTTTCAAATCTTTACTTTGTCTTTATTGTATTAAATAATGATCACCTTCGATAATCAGCTGAGTCGCACATTTTATTATTTGAATTAATTTTTTTTAAATTATCAACTTTAAATTCCCTAATTTAATGTAAACTAAGTTCAAAAAATTAACTAATAAATAATTAGTTCACACATAGTAAAAAAAAAAAAAACAGAAAGTGCATTGTTACTTGAACTAAATTTGTATGCAAAATAAAACACACTATTTTTATGATATTCAAACTTAATAAAACAAACTATACTCATAATACTCAAAGACGATTTTTTTTCTTATGTATAAAATGATTTTGAATTTCAAATATAAAACTTATTTCCCTTAAGTCAGTGTTTCTCAACCTATTAGTATTCACGGCCCAATTTTCAGTCATAATTTTCATCGCGCCCCCCCCCCATCTCCATCGCATACAATAAAATGTATACAATAATAATGTATTTTGAGTATTTTGGAGCTAAACCTACACTACAACCTTAATTTTAAACTTTACAAATTACCAAGAATACGGAAATTTATTGACATTTTGCAACACCAATCCTCAGCATTGAAAAAACAAGAATCCTATGCCTTTTTATTGCTCCTGAGTCCCGCCTTGTCGGGCATTCTCACGGTTTCGCGAGGTTTCGATTTTTCTGGAATTTGTCTGATCAGCGTAAAAGTTAAGTTAGAAGCGTGCGCAGATGTGAACAGATGTTTTCTCACAGGGAGAAGGAGAAAGTTCTATGACGCCAATTTTAATTCCAGACAATCTCATTCGCGTCGATAATTCTATCGCTATTGAATCTATTCTGAATGTTATGTTATATATATTTTCGTGTAATTGCAATTCACCGTATTGAATATTCAAGGCAGCAGACTTATACAGAATCATGGATAAATTTTTAAGCGGGCGTAAGCGAGCATTAGACGATAGACAAGTATCAACAAGTACACAGACGAGCATGGTTCCGAAAATAAAATCAAGAAAATATTGTCAAGAATACTTAAATTTTGGATTCACTAGTACTGAAGTAAATGAAGAAGAAAGGCCTCTGTGTATCATTTGCTCAAAAATGTTGGCGGCAGACAGCATGAAACCTAATAAACCTAAACGACATTTGGAAACGCTTCATAGTGAGTACGTAAACAAACCCAGAGAATTCTTCGAATTAAAATTAAAATCACATGAAAAGCAAAAATCATTGTTTAAAAAACTTTGTATGTGAAGGAAAAAGTTTTAATTGCCTCTTACAAAGTTTCATATAAAATAGCCAGAAGTAAAAAGCCTCACACCATTGGTGAAGAGCTTATTTTGCCAGCCGCAATCGAGATTGTAGAAATTATGTTTGGAGATAATTTTGCAAAACAATTGCAGTCTATACCTCTTTCAAATGATACTGTTGCTCGTCGAGTTGCTGATATAGCTGAAGATGTAGAGTATCAGCTTTTGTCGAAGTTACGTGACAAATTGTTTTCAATACAACTCGATGAGGCAACAGATAGTAATAAAGATGCTCATTTCATTGCCTATGTTAGATTTTGTGATGATTTGCCAGTAGTAGAAGAATTACTTTTCTGAAAACCAATAGAACTCAAAGCAACAGCACTCGCATTATTTGATATCTTAAATGATTTTATGAACGAGGCAAACATAGAATGGAAAAATTGCGTCGGAATATGCACCGATGGTGCTCGTTCTATGTCCGGAAGATTCCAAAGTATTCAAGCACTTGTGAAACAAAAATCGTCACAGTGCGTCTGGACACATTGCATGATCCACAGAGAAGCTTTGGCTTCCAAAGAAATTAGTCCTGGTTTGAATATTGTGTTAACTACGGTTGTAACATTAGTAAATTATATAAAAATGAGATCCCTGAAGTCAAGAATTTTTTCCGCACTTTGTAAAGACATGGGTGCAGTACATTCAGCGTTACTATTTGGAGACAAGATGGTTACCCCGAGGGAAATTTTTGCAACGTGTTTATGAATTAAGAGAAGAAATCGCAGTTTTCCTAGAAGAGGAAAACAGACCGGAAACCGAGAATTTTCATGATAGTTTATTTGTGATGAAATTGAGCTACATGGTCGACATACTCGAGAAATTAAATAACTTGAATCTCCAACTGCAAGGATCCAATACACATATATTGGATACGAGTGATAAAGTTAATGCTTTTTGTAGAAAATTGGAATTGTGGAGCAGAAATTTAAAGCAAGTAAACTTAACAATGTTTGCAAATTTGAATGATTCTATTAAAACTTACAATTCTGAAGAACAACATATAAAAGTTGTTTTTGAAACCATTGAAAATCATTTAACAATGCTAGCAAAGAATTTTAAAAAGTGCTTTCTTGCAGACGACAAACTGATATCAAGTGGGTGAGTCATCCATTTCAAAACACTCCCGAAGGACTCTCAATTGAAGAGGAAGAAACCTTCATAGACTTCACGGCAAGCAGTGAAACCAAAAGACAATTTAGTAATAAATCACTCTCTGAATTTTGGGCAGGAGTGGATGATGAGTTTTCTGCACTAAAAACAAGGGCATTTCGCATTCTACTACCATTTTCAACATCTTACCTTTGTGAAACTGGATTTTCTACAGCGGCTTCTGTGAAGACAAAATATAGATCTCAGCTAAATATAGAAAAATAATTGAGAGTGTCTACTTCTAATATTAAACCCTCCATCGAAAAGCTCTGCTCTACAAGACAGGCCCAAGGAAGTCCCTAATAATTATTAAATTTGTTTTTAATTTACTAAGTTGTTTTAATTTAATAAGTTAATTATTAAATATGTCGAAATGTATTTTGTTTTATATGTGTGTGTGTTTTTTCCTTTTGGTAACTTAATCAATTTTTTTAAATAACATTTTCTCTTGGATATGCTTGCGCCCCCCCATTAGTGTGCTCGCGCCCCCCTAGGGGGGCGCGCCCCACAGGTTGAGAATCACTGCCTTAAGTAAATATCTCTACTACAAATAAAGATGAGTGTGTGTGCCATGTCGTTCTATAGGACACTCCTTTAGACCTTAGTTTCACAACAGGGAATAGCACCGTACCCTATTAGTTGAGTGAGCTTTCAGCAATGGCAGCAGTAGGTCCAGAAGCAATAATCATTAAATAGCTGGTGTAATTAAATGTTATAGAAGAGATGGTGAAATGTTTTTTCACCTTGTCATAATGGTAGCCCAGAGAAGGATGAAAACCTCTACGTTGTATTAAGATCTACAAACTCGGAACATCTACACATGGGAAAGTAAAAATGCATACATTAGAATTATTTTTAAAATTTTATTTACAATTTTAATCCACCAAAAATTAAATTAAATTTTGGTGTTTTCTCCAAACACTGCTGAAAAATCTTTTTTTTTTTTTCACATCTTAGTGAATTTCAAAACATTTTCTTTTCAATGGTATTGATTTAATTCTGTACATTTGTTTGCATAATTTTAATCCTTTTTTTAAAAATAACATTTAAAAACTTATAACAATATATTTCACTTTTATAAAGAAACTCGAATTGTTTTCATTATTATTCCAAATATTTAATCCCGAATTATTTTTTTTATAGTTGAAGATAAAGGGCATGACGGAATGTTTTATTTTTCTATGATGAGTAGATTTCTGTTTGAAATATGCTTTTTAAAATATTTTTGAAATTTTCTTATTCTTGCAGTAAAGTTGAACTTCAAAAGTAAGTAATGATGAAAACTGTTTACAGTGGACCAATTTTTCTGCAAGAAATTATTTGTATTAATCGCATATTTAATCACTTCCAATTCAAACTGAAGTTTAAATTTTAAATATGATGATAGAAAATTAGGAATATGTATATATCACTATAAATATAACAATTTTAGACTTTTAAAATAATTCCTGTTACATATCTTTCAAAATTTGAATTAAAAAAATTATTAGCTGAAAAATTTATTTAGTGAAACCGGTATAAAATATTTAAAAGAAACTTTTAGTAATCACCAAACCCAGCCAATTAACTGGTCACCAAAAGCCACTAATGAGAAATAAATCAACACTATAATCACCAGAGAAGATTATCTTAATGTGAAAGGAAACGCAAATTAAAAGCATGACTAAAAACTAATCAACCAAAATAGCTTGTTTCAACTTTCTAAAAAGCAAATTTATCTAAAGAAATAAATTATCTGCAAAAAAATACTGGACAAAGCAAATTCGTGGAACAATGAATAAATGACTGACTTTTGTCACAAAAAAAAGTTTAA
This sequence comes from Argiope trifasciata, assembly GCA_026543055.1. Lineage (NCBI taxonomy): Eukaryota > Metazoa > Arthropoda > Arachnida > Araneae > Araneidae > Argiope > Argiope trifasciata. The sequence goes on from JAPMOQ010023642.1 coordinate 20,360,357, forward strand.
TATGGGGGGTATTAAAATAGATTTTGCACTAATATTTTCAACAGAAGAGCAACACTAATATTACTGATTTGATGGAGCAGTTAATTTGGTTTGGTTTGGTTTATCATTACGATATGCAAATTATAAAAAAAAATTATACGTAAAAGATTTAAAAAAAAAAACATTTTTTAAGAACAAAGCAATTAATTTTTTAAAAACATGACAACTAAACTGGAACCCTGCGGCATACTTATAAGAACTTGATAGATTCTAGCCTCAATCTCTTAAAAAATTGCAATTTATATACAGAGTGCATATTAAACATTTTAACTTGCAACAGCATTTTAGTATCATGATAAAGCACATGAAAACCTTTATGAACTTATAAAAACTCTGCATCCTATTAATCCCTCAAGCGCATCATGTAAGGACATTTTCTAAGCTGAAGATCATTAAGAATAGACTGAGAAATTCAATGCTTATGGAGAACTTGAAATCCTATGTATTGTTTTCAATTTAAGGGAAATTTGTTAAATGATTTAGAAGCAAAAATAATATATTGATAGATTTGCACATTCATCCAGAGAATTAAAACGCTTGCAGACTAAAGTAGTGGAACAAATTTCTTCAGTTTTCTACTGCTCATGGTCCCTAGAACCCACAGTCACCCTTCGTTTAAAAGCGTATAACGTTTTGCTCAACTTACCTTGTGAACAGGATAGTTAGAGTAATTTTATTTGGATGTTAATTGTCTTGGAGTATATTGCTAGAAATATAAAAGTCTCGGTTTATTTCATAAATGGCCCATCTAGCTCAAAGAGGGTGAAAATGATTTGCTGAAATTTCCATTCCGCTATAGCTTTCTTGAAGATAGAAAAATAAATCCAATTAGCTAAATTAGAATCTCATTAAAACGAACAATTTTTGTATTTAAAGTGTTTCGATAACTGCGATATCTTAAGAGTTAGGGGTTGAAAAGTGGTTTTCAAGCCCTAATTCAAACTTTTTCTAATAATTTATGTTGCCAGATAGTAACTCATATACAAACGAATTTATCTTTGCCTTCCAGCTTGGATGAAGGACTTTTTTTTTTTTTGACAGGCAGGGGATGGGGAAGCTGTTTGGAGCTCTAGTGTGACATGCATTTAACCGTTCCCGGAACTTAAAAACAACTACAATTTCATCTAGAAGCGCGGATACTGCATTTATTTTTTTTTAACTTCGCTTTCAACGATATCTCCAAAACAAAACGATACCTTACCGTATGGAGTAAGAAGTAACTACTTAAGAACTTGCCGCCTCTGCTTTACTATACATTTGAAGCAATCTGAGTATCAACTGATGAGAAAACGGTATTACGCTCCGTGAAGTTTTTATTTTAAATGCAACATAGAGCTTTACTTGCATGCAAAACTGAGGCAGATGCATTTTTTACATTCAGGTTTTGATACAAATTTTCAACCATTATTTTATATGAAGATACGAATATATTGAAAGCAAGTTTTACATGGTGAGTTTACTAAATTGATTATTCGCTGCATTTAAATTTGCTTGTTCAATGTTAGTCTACTTTAATTTTTTTATTGATATTAAAATCGAAAGTAGCTATACAAACCTAGCAGAATATTGGATGTACTTTAAAATGATTCGTCATGAAAATTTAAAGTATCTAAAATCATTAACAGTGCATTTTGTGTTTTGTGAGTGTTTTTTTTTTAATTATTATTTTTCTACCTTAATTTTTCTTTTGTTGACATACTTCAGAATTTGAAACGAAAACATATTTTACTGTACTTTCACATTGTAATTGCGTCAACTAAATATATTTTACCAGATTTTCATTATTTCTTAAATTTTCATTCGTTCTTGCATTCAGTGAAAAAAGCTGTTCTGTTTTGTTATTTATAGCATGTGTTGCAGAATCTGAATTATCCATATATTTTTGCAGTTACACCATGATTACAATATGCTATGCTAAATTTGATTAAATATATTTTACACAGACATGTGTTCAAAGAAATCAAATCATTTTTACAAAATTGCTAATTTAGTATATACAGTGAAAACTTGAAGCAGGAATAATGATTTTACTATTACGCAAGTTGTAATGTTTTCTTATTTGCTGGTTTGTAAGCTAATACCTTTAAGATATCTGTTGAAATTATGCATTTAATTGTTAAATCTACTTAATTTAAAAACAGTTTGATTTTCAGATAATAAATAACATTATGCTTTTTTAGAGATATTTGCTTTTCATGTTTTTTACTTTTAACTTAATACTTTTTGAGAAATATCTTTTAAAATATATATTTATAAATTTTATTTGTTAACTACCAGTTTTTTATGGAAGAGTTATTTTAAGAACTCAAATCTAAATGTTGCAAAATGTCTTGCTGTTGGATAGTAAAAGTTTATCAGTTGTGAAAACTTAATATTATTTATATTATTTCAAATATGAAAAATATTTTCAGTTTTAATTATTACATTGATGAACAAATGTTCTTGCAGTTCATGTTTTTGTGGGAGTAGAAAACTATATCCTTTATAAGTTATATTACAACCATAAGTGTTGTATCTTATCAATGATACATTTTTTATAAAAGATAATTTTTTCTTTTGTTACATTAATTAAAATTTTAAACTCAAAAGTGTTTTAAATTTTTTAATGTATTAAAAGGTTCTATTCAAAGCCTTCCTTATCTTATTAAAGGATTATTTTAATTTGTATGTAGAAATGAAAATAACTTTGTCTTGGAATTACAATTTCAATTTAATACTTTTTTCTCATTTTATACTTTGAACTTAATTTATGTAAATTATTCTCCATTATTCAAATGCGTTTTCATTTCTTGAAGTTATTGTCTTTTAGAAAATGTTTAGATGCTTTGCCATTTGAAGTGATATTTTAACCTGTCAATTCCAAACATTTCTTGCATTTTATTTATATATTTTATGAAATCTCCTGACTTTTATATTTATCTTTGAAAAGAGATAAATTCAATAATTTGTGATTTTAAGAACCTACATTTCTGTGTTATTCTTTGCTGAATATCATATTTCCATTCACAGTACTCTATTCAGTGTTTGAACTCTTATGTGTAAAATAGGCTTTTATGATCTAACTTTATTATCTGTACAAGAATTACTATTTTTTGAGCTGCATTAAACTTAAGGGCAAAAAAGGAAATTTTGTTTCTTTGTATTTAAGTCTTCAGTATTTTATTCCATTCTAGTTGTATTAAATTATTAGAAGATTGTTGTCATGATTGTTTTTCATTTCTCAGTTGTTTTACTTCTGTTGACAAATGCTTATGAATTTACTTATATGAATGAATATTGAAATTTTCTGAAACAATAAATTCCACATTTTCATAATCGAATATGATTTATTTACTTTTAATAATAACAATTTGACTTCCCTTAGCCTAATCTTTGCCTGAATGAATATTTCAAAATTCATCTATCTGCATTTGAATAAATGATTTGAAACAAAAGAAATGATGAGTTAATTGTATCCATGAAATCAGAAGTATTTCTTTAAAAATAATTTCATTGTGAGGGATCAAATCTGCAAGATTAATCTCTTCTAAAAAAAAAAAAAAAAAATCAGCATGCTCACTGATGAAGGTATCATCCCTCCCTGTCTCTTGCATAAAAATTTTGAACATGGGCAAGACTGTGAACACTACGAGTACTCAGACTTTTATTTTCAGTCATGCAAATTTATCATTTTTTTATAGTATAGTGAAGGAAACAATAATATTTGGCATTTTAATACTGACTTATGGAAACTGAATTCTAACTTAGAATTATGATGTCCAAAAGCTATAACTTTAATAACAAGATTGCATACGAAATTTCATTTGTCTAAGCTATTCTGTTTTTAAATTCTCTTTACATTCAAATATATAGACCATAGGTAGAATCAACCTATAGGTAGATTTTGTTCAAAATTTGTCATGTATCTACTCTGTAGATGTCAAGACTATGTGCCAAGTTTTATCTAGATTTTTACATTTTGTAATTATTGCATCGTCTTGCACTTTACTCATGCAAACTTCCTATGAAGGGATTTTATTCAGAATTTAACAAATTTACAAATATAGTTATAAATGCTAAATTTGTCTAGCTCAAAGTATTTTAGTAGTTGTATTAATTGACATAATTTCAAAAATCTGCTTTTCAGATTCAGGGAAGTCTCAAATTAGGAAAATTATCAAAATGTCAGTTTTTTCTTTTATAAAAAGTTAAATTATCACATTTATAATACTTCCTCTCTGTATACTTCATGTATGAGAAAGTATAAAGAGTATAATTTTGCATAACATGTGAAACATTGAATTACTTTGTCTTCAGCTTATTTAGTGAAGCTTTCAAGGATCATCAGCATTCCAAAATTAGGCTTGAACTGTTGATTTTAACCTGTGAAGGGTTGATTACACGTATATTGACCTTGATTGGTCATACATCTATCATATTTTTCAGTAAATACTAACCCACAATGTTATGTATATATGTGCGATTCATTTTATTAATATTTTATGAGTTGATATATTTCTGTGTGTATCATTGGTACATGATTCACTGACCTTGTTTTATTTTGCTATTTATATGTACGAGATTACTGATTTTTTTTTCTTTCAAATATGAGATAGAGGAATATGTTTTTATCCAAATTGGCTTTCTGAATGAAAACTTTCAGAACTTCTACTGCAAATGTGCATTAAATATATTTTTAGGCTTGCTTGTATTTCATGTAGCTTCATACCATGTATTTCCTTCTTTTTCTTTTCCATTTGTTTAATTTTAATTATTTTTCAAAAAAAAAAAAACCCCACCTAAAAATTTGAAATTATGGACGTGGAAGGGGCTTTCGCAACAATATCACTATAACTATTGAGCTAACTCTTTTGTCTGTATTTATGGTTTAAAATCAGCTATAAATAGGACATTTTTTCTTGTTTCTCAATAGTTTTTCTTTTATTATGCATTATTCTTTTTTAAAAAATTTTTTGATTGAGTTATTTAAATTTGTTTCATCAATTTTATTTCTTGAATCTTTGTAACCTTATTCACTATATGCGATCATTAATTACAAGCACAATAAATTACAATTTGGTTATTGATTTGCTTGCCATGTTTCAACTTAACATTCATTCTATTCATTCAAAACTATGATGTTCCTTGGAATTTTTTTATTTCAATTAGTGCAAATATATGATAATAATTCCTGTATTTGAAAAAAGTAAATCAACATGGATATACAAATAAAAACTTAATTTGATTTTATTATCAGTTTTTATTTCCAGGACCTTAAAACTTTTAATGAAATTAAGTTGCAGTAAAGGATTTTCAAAATTATTTTGAGTTAAATTAATATTTTTTCATACGAGGTATTATTATTATTAAGTTGTTTTAATATATGTATTTTTTTAATATATATTTCCCTGAAATTTATTTCCTTTGCTGCTTTAGCATCTATTACGATATTTTGATGTTTGTGAATGGTACATTGATTAGTCAAGTTTAGTTGTTGGATATTTTTTAATGTATTCTTTTCATTTCATATCTATACAGTGTACTGTTTTTTGAATTTCTGTATAAAATCCAGTACTCATGAAAATTTAATATACCCCCATACACACACACACATTCAGTCTTTACTCTGTTGTTTTCTTTTATTTACTTGTTTTGCCATTTGAAGCCGTATAAATTAGTGTCAGAGTCTCGGCTTGGCTATATGTCTATCGTAAAATAGCCCTAATGAAGCAATTGAATTTTTCCCTAATCATTTTTTATAAATTATGCAGCAAATTTTGAATTATGTATTTTTTTTTTTTTATATACGGCGAGTGCGATTTTTTGAATTATCCGCCAACTAATTCCATTGTCTAATATCATGCAAACACCTCCGTCTTGCGTTTTATTTCTACTCATATAGTGAAAATAAATTCTCCTCGCGCATGCATAAAAATGCGGAGGGTTCCATGAACTGATAATTTTCTTTCTCTCTCTGAATTTGATCTTTGTTTAGGTGACATCTATCTCTGAATCTCAGCCCCCCCCCCCCTCCAAATTCTAATTGCTATATTTTCAGAAAAAAAGAATAATACATGAAATTTCAAAATCTTCTGAATTTATTTACTTATAGTTCTGCTTGCATTAAAATTGGAAAATAAAAGTGGGTTCACACGAGACCAACTATTGCGTGCCATCGTTGCCTCTATTATGCTGTTGTCTCTGTGTTGTCCTTGAATGAGCTGTTGAGACAACGTCGTTAGGACAATGGTCAACGGTTGTCCCGATGGGACAATCGTTTTCCATTATCCCGTTATGGTTACGTGATTTTCCGGAAGTAGGCGTGATCTTCTATTACGCGCAGCTGTTAGCCTCGTGTGAACTTACCTTTAGAATTAGTATATGCCCAATCTTAAAGGCATTTTATTGATTGGTCTTATTTCATGTTCATGTAACTTTTGCAATCTCACCCAGTATAGTGCATGTGTTGGATGAGTAATCGTCCCTCATTGTTTGATTTTGTAACTGTTCAAAGGAATAATTTTGAAATAGTGTTGCTCGGAATGGAAAATATTTTCCTGTCTAATTCCTTTAAGGTAAATATTTTTACATGGAATTTCATGATACTTAGTATCTACAACTTTTTTAAACATTTAAAATCAGTAAAGAATTGACTGTTGAATTGTGCGTTCTTTTTTAATAAAACCGATATTTTTCTAATAATACTCTTTGTTTAGATTAAACAAAGAATTAAAATCATATTAATAAAGTTTTTTAAATATTAATGCTAGAATACATACAATGATATTTACAATCAGAAAATTATCTTCAAATATCGATGAGTAAAACGCTTTATATTAAGATTAAAAATAAAAGCAAATTGAAATAATATTTACAGCCTTAAAGTTGAAAACAAATTCTTTGTTGAATAGTAAGATCAATTTAAAGTGTGCCCTAATAGATTTACTTCTTAAAAATTTATAAAAACCTACCGTTTTATTAATTGACATTTATTTTAACCTTTCTTGCATTTCTTAATATTTATGAACAAAATTTCGAAAGTATCTGTTACGTAATTAGTATTGAATATCCATCTTTTGAGTAACAAACTTTTTATTTCTTGAAAAAAAAGATGCTTTCATCGAAGGGTTGAACATCGGACTAAGAAACTGTGTACAACCCGTGAGGCCGCGGTATCCTAGTGGTAATGTCTCGACTTCAGAACCGGAGGGTTTCAGGTTCGTGACTTTATTCCACAGAAGAACCGTCTTGTAAGCAGGTCTGTTGCTTGTTAAATCCGCCGGGTCCAAATGTCCCCTCGCTGGTATGGTGTAGAAATTTGGAGAGGATCTGCCAGCTCAGACGTCTTTCCCATCTTCTGACCGTTTTTCAAAATTACGAGGTATAGTCCTAGTGCTGCTTTAAAACAGGACGTTAAAATCACTAAATTTAAAGTAAACCGTTTCAAATTAGTAAAAGATTGATTCTTTTCTCGTTACTTATTTCTGATTTACTGGTGAAGTTATCTTCTAAATCCTAGGATGATTTTGAAATAAAATTAATAGTGAAAAAAAAATTCCGAATTGAAGCGCTTCCCTTTCAGATGTATTTCAGGGGACCAAACACAGGAAAATCGTTGGGTGATATGTCTGGGCTTTAGGGGGGAATGGTCGAGTTGCTCCCTCTTGAACTTGGCCGCGTTTGTGATCCTGGAGACGTGTGAGCGCATGTTATCATGGAACAGAACCACATCCTTCGTGAGTAGCCCCGGTCTTTCGTTCTTAATGGACCTGTGTATTCTTCAGAGTGTCTCACAGTACACATCGGAGTTGATGGTTTTTCTGTGATTGAGGAATTTCACAAGTAGCAGACCTTGGACGGCGAACTTACGGACGCTGTGAAGGACTGGATCTCGTCACTGCCGCAAGAATTCTGGAAACAAGGAATCCTTCGGCTCGTTAATCAATGGGATCTCTGTTCTCAGTCCTATGGTGTATACTTTAAATAAAGTCTTCATTTATACCGACCGTGTCGTTTCATACCTTTTCATTTGAGACCTCTTGTAAAAATCATTAGGCTGAACAAAATTCTATTTTTTTTCCTTATTTTAAGAATTGCAAAATAAAACTTCATATCTGTTCTATCAAGATTTTATTTTGAGACGGACTTGAATAAAAGTATTGAATTATAGGCATAAGGGGAGGATAAATTAGGGAAAGCTTTATCTTTTAGAAAGGTACTTTCCATGAACAATCCTCAGTTATTAACGTAGTGTGATTTAAAATGTATTAAAATATATATTAGCACATTTATTCAATCCTTTGATTGCATATATTCAGAGTTCTTTTTAAAATAACTCTTTAAAAAATGTACATAGTTCTCCATACGTTTAAAAGCGCAAATCAACGTAAATTACATATGCAAATTATCTATATTCCCAGGCGTCTAATCTGATACGAAATGAATTAAATAGCTGTATTAGGGGGGAAAAATGAACGATAAACACATTAACTGTAATTTTGTTTTCGATCAGAAGAATCAATATGTACGCAGTTCATTTTGTTTGAACACAGATAAAGCAAAAACACTAAATGTTTTCCAAATATAAAAAGAAAACTTTTTAATAACTCAAACTAATACACAATTAAGAAATGCAGAGACATTAAGAAATGCTCTGAAGATGAATGATAGAAGCTTCATACTTAGTCAGACTTTGTTAATTTCAAATATCATTTTTTTTCTCTGTTTTGAAAAGAAATTGACTGTTAATTTTTATAGCAGCTGAAAAAGCGCAAAATATTTCGTAACGGTTGGGGGGGGGGAGGTGAACTGATTGTAGAAATTTGAGCTTTTTTAATAAGAATAATAATAATAAATTTATTTAGTTTTTAATAGAATTGAAATGGTTGAATTACTTATGTTTATTATTATTATTAATAATTATATAACGGTTTACATGTTATTTATCTGTTATGAATTTTTTGACGTATTTTAGATATTAGGTGCGAAAAAGGGAGTATCAAATTGGGGTTATTCCGCGATTTTAGTAAAACACAACCTTCTTCTTTTACGAAGGTCGCGGAATAGCCCCATTTGTCTTCCATTTATGCTAATATTAACGAGAACTTGAAACCGGAGTTTAACAGTATTCAAAGAAATTACATTGTGCTGGGTGACCAGCCGACCTGGAAATTAGAAATGGTCAGTGAATTCCTACAAGTTTGGGAAAATTCAAGGAACCTTATTCTAAAACTGGATTTTATTTTCATAATTCTAATCTGACTAGGCAATTCGCTGATCTTTTTTTTTTTTTTTATAAAAAGAATGAAACATCGCTTGCAGGCAATAAAAATCGATCGTTTACTGAAGTCGAAAACGGAGGCCATGCACGCTTTTCAACGCACACGCCATACGATTGGATGGTTAAATTTTTGAGGGACTAAAATTTCGGCCTTATAGGATTGTCATCGCCGTATTTAAGAAGTAATTCTGAAGTATAGATGGATTTTTCTTCTAGTCGAAGAAAAACAAATCTAGTTTGTGATGGATTTTTCTTCAAATGTTATAGGCTATTTTAAACCAATCAACCAAATCATCTTGATTCTTACTTTTGTTGCATTTGTTTATCAGTATAAAAACGACTCCTTTACCGCGATTTCTTGCATCATTTATAATACTGTAATAATAATTTAATAATATTATTATTTTAAATCCAATTGCGTTTGAGGATGGTTTAACATTGGTTCTCTTAGTCAAAATACAACCACAATGAAAAGTTGATTATATTAGTATTCCGAACTACAGTGAGAGGAAAGATTACGTAACATTTCTTCAAAAATTTTCATATGCTTTTTATCTTCCTCGATGCCAAGTTAATCGGCATGATTAGTGAAAATGGTTTTGCTTTTCTGTTTTATGGGAAAGACGACGTAACTAAAACCCAACTGCATTTTTTAAAAATTATTTAGCTTTAATGGAAGGGGAGAAATAAGACTTTTATTGAAAAGAAGAAAAAATTTTGATCGTTTTGTTTTTCCTTCGAATTCTAAGCCGATTGTGCCACAGAAAGTATGGATTTTATATCAGTATTTATGTACATGCTATGTATTGACTCACTATTATGTTCCAGAACTAATTTGTTGTAAATAAATATTGTATCAGAATGAAGTAATTTTTCTACTTCTTGGATATCTTTTTATCGAATTAAATATCGTCCGCTATTGTTAATATTTTCTTTCAGCATATAAGTTTTTATTTTATTTGTTGCGGCTACTTTTTTTTCTTTTGATTATTGGGAAACATAATGAATATGCTAAATTAGGAGTTTTCTAAATATCGAATGAATGCTATTTTTATCATTTTCTTTGAACTTAAAAAAAATTGTTTGTGTGTGTTTCTTTAAAATTCTCTTTACATTTAAGCAAAATGCTTCTGAATTTTAAAATAATACTAAACACATTAAATTATTTTAAGTTTTTCATATGATGCTTTATAAGTGCATATTTTTACTGTGATTTTCTCAAGAAAAAAATAGTCAAGGCACATTTTTCTTCCATTTTGATGTTTTTCAATGATATTGCCAGAAATATTTACAAAATTCATTATGTCAAATTTTTTTTTATTTACACTTCTAAAATTCTTCTTTCCCCCCATTTTATACGATTAAAAAAAACTGTTGATAAGAACCTATTTTCCACTTTCCTCTGTGTGTGATACAACTGGGTTAAGCATTTTGTTAATGTAATTTTTTTGTTGTTGTTACTATAATTGAATACAATTTTGTTCTCATTGAATTAATTTCTTTTCTTTTGAATCATTACTCTTATTGGTTTAAAAGTTCATATTATCGCTAATATTTTTCAGATGTATTAAATCTTTTTGTAATATATTTTTATTTGTTCAGTGGAATTAGTGTGACAGTTTTTATTTGGGTGTTGGTAAACAGTATGAACAAGGAAGACTGTATTTTTAGAAAACGAGTTATTTTATTCTTTTGTCAGTAACAATTCTGAGCTATGATTGTCAGGCTAAAAGACTGTTTAGAGTGGCTCACATCTGTTAGTGTTTTATATGCTGATTAATTTGTTTGAAAATAAAAGGAAGGGGATTGTTTATAAAAATGAAGTTTATTGAAATCTAATAAATGAAAGGAGACTTTTTTTTTTGTTTTGTTTTCTGAATATTAAATTTTGTATATTCTGCTTTGTAGTAGAACTATATTTCACATATTATGCAATAAATGGGGGGGGGGGGTACAAAATAAAGCAAGATAACAGAAGGTTTTAGATGCAGCCGAAGAGTGTCAGATAATTTTTACGTATTTACTTTAAAAAAAAAATGTCAAAAAGGGGAATTTTTTTTTAAATTAAATCTTTCCTAATTTGAGCAGTTTTTTTCTCAAAAACAAAAGTAAATGTATCCATTTTCAACTTTTTTTGTACCCTACTATACAAGGATGATAGCTCATTTTGTCTGAACATTTGGGCGATGGCCGTAGTGAATAGAATCAAGTTGTTCGTATTATTGGTTTTAAAAGGATACCCTTGGAAATGCAAAGTTTTGTGTAGTTATTGTAATGTGTCGTTTTAAAGCAGCATTAGGGCTAATTTGGAATTGACCTTGTGGTTTTGAACTGCTGTCAGATGATGAGGACGACTCTTGAGTTGAAATCTCCCCTCTCCAAACTTCCACATCACACTAGCGGGAGGACGTTTCACCCGACGGAGTTAAGCTTGCACCAGACCCACTTACACGACGGTTCTTCTGAATTAGTTTCGAGCCCGAAATCCCTCAGTTCAGAAGCTGAGACCATATTACCAGGCCACCGCGTCTTTCAGAAAATGCAAACGAAACCCAGGTGGCATTTCCCGTTAATGGTCATAATTCTTTTGGCTGCAGGCAGAATTTTCGGCTGAGTGGAAAAGTCAGATTGCTGAACCCAGTGAGCATAAACTCACTCTTGAAGGGAACTGTTCGTCAGCTAATAGGCGATTGGTGCATGTAAAATTTTAAAAAGTTTTCTGATGTGTCACTACGTAATTCCTAGTATATGTATGAGCTTGAAAGTTTTTATGAAGTATCCGAGTCAAAAGGGTGAAATTCTTACGAAATCGAATACTCCTCTCATTAGAAGTTCGATTCTGGCCAAGACTTTGAATGTTAAAAGCCAAGAAGGTTATTTAACATCTTTGCTTACTCTTCCCTTGGGGAATAGGGCAATTGTGGAAAAGGCAAAGGAGTGAAATACTTGATTAAATCCTGTTTTGATAAAAACTGTTCAACACTCCTGGAATTGCAGAATTTCAATATGTAATAAATTTGTTCATCATCAATCTATATATATATACTTATAATAAAGCTCAATGTGTGTGTGTGTGTGTGTGTGTGTGTGTGTGTGTGTGTGTGTATGTGTGTGTGTGTGTGTGTGTGTGTGTGTGTGTGTGTGTGTGTGTGTGTTGGCGCTCTACAGGCCAGACCGTTAGACTACAGCTACCAAATTTGGTACATGTATACCTTGGAGGTCGGGAATGTGCACCTCGGAGCCCTTTTTTCGAATTTTTAATTAGAATTAGAATTAATTAAAATTTAAGCGAAATTTCGACGTTTTTCCGTTATAACTTCCGAAAATATAATTGCACAAACATGATTTTTATATCAATTTAAAGATAAAAAAAATTAGCTTTCTAACGGTATCAGTTTTGTTAATTTTTAACGTAAGCTTCTATTTTTAACGAATTTTTAAAGAAATATTTTAACCATGTTTTTTTGAGCACGTGACTGGATAAAATAAAAGAAAACAATAACGGAAGTTCAAATAATAAAAAAAACTATCATCGCAAAATAAATCTAAAGAAATACAACTTTTAACACGTGACTGGATAAAATAAAAGAAATATAAAACGTGATATTTTCTAAAAAAATAAATGCAAAGTAAAGGATTGTATGATCGTTTGCAATATCTAAATAATTACTTCAATAAATCTTCTTTACGGTAAACCTGATTGAATTTAGACAGGATATGCATTGGAATCCCGACTTACTGGCATATTTCTATTATCGTTTGCAATATCTGTATCATTTATTCAATATTTTTTTTCATTATAAAATGTGATAGTTTCTAAAAAAATAAATGCAAAGCTATGGTTTCTATAAAATCTGCAAGAGCACGTCAAATTGAAAAAATTAGGTTTTATCACCGAGTTGCCATCATTTTGACGGAAGTTCAAATTAAAAAAATTAAAAAACTATCATCGCAAATTAAATCGGAAGCAATGCAACTTTTAGCACGTGACTGGATAAAATAAAATAAATATAAAATGTGATATTTTCTTTAAAAAATGCAAGGCAAAAGATTCTATGATCGTTTGCAATATTTAAATCATTAATTGAATAAATTATCTTTATTTATACAGGATTGTATTTATATAGGATATGCATTCAAATTTTTTTCCAATGGCCAATTTGTAAAACATTATTAATAGGCATATATATTGTTTAATACTATTAATTTGATCTAAATGAAGTAAATAATTACATTTTATGTAGTTTGAGTCAAACAATGCATTGATAAATAATGACTTTTAGATTTCTTCATACTTTGCTCTGTGACCCATATTTTACAAAAATTTTTATTAATATTTTAAATAAAAGTTGCTACATCAATCAGTCTTCTAAATCAATCATTAAAACTGACTAATTTATAAAATTATAGAATATTATTAGGAAAACGTGTTCTTTTAGAACTTTCCGTCCATCATCTCAAAGAAAATATAAATTTCAGGCCAATCAATGCCCGGAGTTACTTCAAGGCTAATGAATATGCGATTTAATTGAAAATGTTAGAATCCATTACTCATGGCGAACCAGCTGGTCGCCAAAGGCGGCTAGTATGTAATAAATAGTTCATCATTGGGTGACATTCCCAATGATACTTTTGAAGAAAGCATCATTGGGTGACATTCCCAGTGATACTTTTGAAGAAAGCAACAGCCTAGATAAAGACTAGAGTCTGAATTACTTTCTTTAGATTTAAAAGATATTTTCCTTTTCAGTGGATTTAAAAAAAAAATACTTTCTCTAATTTTTTGGTGCCCCCCCCCCCTCAAAAAAAAACTTGCTCTGTCCGATGTTTTAAATCAAAACCGAACATATTCAAAAGTTTTTGATTGTTCCCCTCCCATTCTCCAAAAATCCCTGTTTTCTTAGATATCATGGATCTTAAACTTTAAATAGAATTGTTAATTTTAAAAAACAATGCAAAGGAAAAAAATCCTTTTTACTAGGTCGGTTTTGTTTGTTTGTGTGTGTGTTCTTAAAAATTTTGTAAAATGGATGAGTTCACTTCTGACCAGGAGCTCCTCATTCGTTAAAACGAATCTTGTTTTCCCTCCTTTGCAACAAAGAGCAAAAATTTTGAACTATTCCGGCAGATCCGAAATGTCTGACTATTTTGGGTTTACCAAAAAAAAAAGTTTAGTCACTGCATAAACTTCTAATGACACCGTAAATGGACTTTGATGTTGTTGCAAGTCTTAAAGAAATTATTGTTGTTATATTAGATTTTCCCCTGAGCATCGTTTTTTCCCCGGTAAGTAAACCAGAAAAGCAAAAACATGCTGTGTGATAAATTATTCATTGTTTTTAAGCCATTAGGTATATGTTACAAATAGTACCTATGCCTTTTTATATGGTGCCCTGCGCTTTGATGATTTTGGAAGCATCATTTGAAATAGCCATCTTATTTAATTAGGGATGATAGAAATAATGGTATTTATTTTTTGTTGACAGTGAATGCATTCAATGAAAAAGAATGATATATATAGAAGTATGTTGTTGTTGTTACATACAGCACTTTACAAGCCCGATGACAAAAAGCTGCCAGCGATTTAAGCCTAAATTTACGTCTTTTGTTTTTTCAATAGCGCCAACTAGGACCAAGGGGCTAAGAGTACGAATTAGTTACTTCATGCTTCTCATTCGCTTGCACAACCCCTTTTTACAGGGAGCACATTCTCACTACTCACAGATAGAACACCGAATAACAACCATGCCCGAAACGGGGCTTGAACTCGGTACTCCCAGATCACAGGGAAGACATGCTACCCCTATGCCAGGACGCTGGCTAGAAGTATAAATAATATTTATTCTATTGTTTTGACTTGAACGATGTATACTTTAGCACAGACATTTATGTAGTATAATCCGTTTTCATTAAAAACACATTTCTTGGCTGTCCGATTTGTAAGCCTCCAACATATAACTGACCATGTGAAAAGCATGGATTTTTTAGGTTCAAAGCAAAAAGTTGGCAAATTTTTATCACCATCGGATGTACAGTGCGATAGCGTATAAAATACAAACAAAAATTCATTTTTATATATTCCATATAATAATTGTGCTATGCCGATAACCTTCACGTAAGTGCCAACAATTAGTTGGCAAAGTTTTTTCGCCTCAGATAAACAGTATAGCAAAGAATAAAATACGAAGAAATTCATTTTTGTATATTAGATTGACTGTTGAAATTAAAATGTTTCTTGCTAAGAAACATTTTATATGAGAACAAATTCAGTGAGGTAATTTCATATTTGTTATCGTAACTTAAATATTTCAACTGAAAATATTTTTATGTGATAAGTTATTTTACTGAGTGTCGTCACCAATATTTTCAAACAATTGTCATTCCCTCCTATCTATTTCTATTGTTTAATCATTTTGCATCGAGCGGTATAGAAATTACGCTTCAAATAGATCGTAACATTTGACGTTTGACGGTTTAACTTTATTTCGTAAAAGTTAATTGTTCGCTTCCTTACACAACTATTTGAGTGAAATAAAAATTGCTCTTGATTTAATGTAAAAATTATTATTATTTTGCTTAGCTGGAGGAATAAGTTCAAAACAGGATAGAAAAAAAAAATTCAACAAAATTTACTTATCTAATCATTGTCTAAAATCGAATTCTAAAGTAATTGAAATGTGTGTATTATTAAGCAATCTCATCACACTGCAGAAATGTAAAATTACTATTTTTCAAGATTAGTTGTGTTTAAGTAGCTAATGAATGAAGACATACAAGTTAAAATATGAATAACTAAATAATTTTATATTTAAAATTAAATTTCTTTGTATTCTCGCTTCTAAGAGAGAAGAAGATCGAAGTATGCAGGAAAAAGATTTAACTTCTTTAATCTGAAATAGCAGTATTTCCCATCATCCTCAATGAATAAAGCCGCGTTAGCTTGGCGATTATTCTTAGCTTCAAGACGGAAGAGTTCTAAATTCGAGTCCGATTCCACCGCCCTGTTAAATCCGAGGTCATGTGTCCTTCCACTAATATGGCACAGAAGTTAGGAGAGACTGTGCTGGCTGAGGTGTTATATTCGTCATCTAATCATGGCTCATAATTATTAAAACCCGTTTAAAAATAATCGCTGCTGTGCTATGAAAAGAGAATTGAGTATGACTGAATTTTGGATTTGAAAATTTTCATGGTTCTTAAGTTTTAATATAATTTTTGTAAAAGTTATTAAAACAGTACTACTAAGAAATCTAATTTAAAATAATTATTAAGCGAAATTTAAGAAAATCTATTAAGTCGGGATGATTTTCTTGGCTTATTTTTGCTCAGAAATATTAAAGAAATTAGAAATCAAAAACTGGGAGTTTTCGCGATCCACAGATTAATTTGAAACTTTGGTATGTAGTAAAGCTACTCTTGCTGATTTCGAATTAATTACGAATTGGTGAATTAGCCTGTAACGGATAAGCTGTGCGATGGTTACTAACTTAAGAAGGTTTGATAGTGTTATTTATCAGAGTAGTATTTTTCCCCCTTTCTAGAATGATTTGTGAATTCAAATCACATCTATTGAATAAAAACATGGTTAAATATTTCTTTAAAAATTCGTTAAAAATAGAAACTTACGTTATAAATTTTAAAAAACTGATACCGTTAGAAAGCTAATGTTTTTATCTTTAAATTGATATAAAGATAATGTTTGTGTAATAATATTTTCGGAAGTTATAGCGGAAAAACATCGAAATTTCGCTTAAATTTTAATTAATTCAAATTCTAATTAAAAATTCGAAAAAAGGGCTCCGAGGTGCACATTCCTGACCTCCAAGGTATACATGTACCAAATTTGGTAGCTGTAGGTCCAACAGTCTGGCCTGTTGAGCGCCAACACACACACACACACACACATTGAGCTTTATTATAAGTATAGATTATGCTATATTAGGTGTATAGGCATATCATTAGGCTTCGATATTTTAGGCTCGTTTCTAAAATTTCCAATTTAATGGCAGCTGTACAAATTAACGTTTCGGGATGATAATGCAAATTAGAGAATAAAGGTAAAGTTGTGGATTATAAGTAGTATCTTGTTATCCGGCTATCGTTTTTGAAAAGAAATCATGGTTTATTTGAATTAATAAAGTTGTCTATCGCCGTCTAACGCAGGACGGAATTAAAAATGTCTCCAACTTTTGGATTGCGTCATCGTCGGATGCGAAATGCCAACTTCAGTTTTGGCGTTTAGCAACTGAGACAGGTTATTATCATTTGTTTAAATTGATATACCGATGTGCGAATAAAATTAAACACAAATAAAAAGTTATGGGATCATAAACCTCGCATTTTATTTGTATTTTTTTAATATGAATAATTGAAATGTAATAAAGGTTTAAAAGTTAGTGCCAGAAATTTTATTCATTATGCTCTTTTTTTTTTTCTTTCTATTAGTGGATCACTATTTGTTTTAAACCGATTTTAGTGATTAGTTTTGATTTGAGTGCTCGTAAATATTATGAACACACCACAAGGAAATAAAACTTTAAATGTTTCTATATATTTTAAACTAAAGTATAATACATTTTTTTTAAAAAAATTCTTAAGCACCCCTACAATATGCATAAGATTATCTATTACAACTTTTGTTAGCTAGTCTGACAAGCCAGCGCGCATGAAATTTTCTACTGTAGTTTGTAAAAATCGTATCCAAATGAATAGGACCATTAAATACCAACCCGTTTAGACAGAATATTGTTCATTTCTAATTAATTAATAATTGAACTTCCGAAAGTTGCCAAAAATTGCTATGCATTATTAACAAACTGGATTTAAAATCTCTTCGACGTTATGAGACTGATCGATTTGAACTATTTATGGATTTTTTCTTGCCAGTTTATATAAAGTAGCAAATATTGCTGTACGAATGGATTATTATTTATAGCTAATTTATGAATGATTATATTCATTTCAATAAGACATATTTTACAAAACTTCATTTAAAAAAAAAAAGTACTATCAACGTGAAAATATTAATGTCGGTTCAATTTCGGAAAAATAGTTGCAACACCCCTGAAATTTTTAAAAGATTTTCACTTTTTGTGCAGTTTAGCTATTCATACATTCGGAAAATTCGATGCTCTTTACTTATTTTTTTACCGCACTAGATAGAAGCAATAAAAACGGAAAAATTAGATTAGAAAGGCATCGGTAGTTAAGAGTAACTGATGCTGGAACGGGTAATCTTAGAACAGCCCATGAAGACACTAATTATTTTAAGCGTGAGATTTATCAGAAAACCAAAAGCAAACACTTTGAATTTAAAGGCATTACACAGGTAGAGGATCCAGGTTGGAGTGCGAGTAACTAATTATTATTTATCATTTATTTTTTCCCCTCGCCACTCCCATCCCCTCTTTCTTACTTTCCCTCAGTGGCTGTTAATGAGTTTCGATTTCGATTCATGGTACCGCTACAGAAACGTACGATTTATTGAATCTTCTGTTTTTGTTGTTGTTGGAGGTCATTCTTCGAAAAAAAAAAGTACGTAAATAATTTTTAAAATTGTTATTCAGATTTATATAAGGGAGGATCAATTGTTATTTTTTTTTAAAAAGACGTTGAGCATTGTACATTTTGTTTAATGCTCATTTTTGGGTAAGTATTATCATGCTGACTGAATTATTAGTTAATTATCATATTAACTTATAATCGGACAAGTGGATACATGTTTTCTCTGAACGGATTACGCTGAAATTTCGCTAGAAATTTACAAATCAGGGTACGTAAGCGTCATGAAAAATGCTTTAAGTGCTTAGTTTGAAAACCATTTTACGTACCTTAAAAGTGCATTATTTTCAGAAAAGGTCCTTATAAAGTTCTTAATTTTCTCATAAAGACGAAGAAAGCTTTTCGTTTTGTTTTCCCACAAGATAAAATATAATAATAGGAAATCACCGTCGTGAATGCTTATTTACTGGATGTAGTACCAAAAAAGGAAACCAACAAAGAGGAAAAATTCGAAGAACTATTCCAAGGGTTCCAGCACATTAAGATAAAATTAATGATTCTTTTTTCCCCTTTTCCGGTGTGTGTGTTTGTTGCTTCCTTCCTCCCCCCCCCTCATTGGGCATTGCCATTTATTAAAATACTAGCCGCCTTTGGCGACCAGCTGGTTCGCCATGAGTAATGGTTTCTAACATTTTCAATTAAATCACATATTCATTAGCCTTGAAGTAACTCCGGGCATTGATTGGCCTGAAATTTATATTTTCTTAAAGATGATGGACGGAAAGTTCTAAAATAACACGTTTTCCTAATAATATTCTATAATTTTATAAATTAGTCAGTTTTAATGATTGATTTAGAAGACTGATTGATGTAGCAACTTTTATTTAAAATATTAATAAAATATTTTGTAAAATATGGCTCACAGAGCAAAGTATGAAGAAATCTAAAAGTCATTATTTATCAATGCATTGTTTGACTCAAACTACATAAAATGTTATTATTTACTTCATTTAGATCAAATTAATAGTATTAAACAATATATATGCCTATTAATAATATTTTACAAATCGGCCATTGGAAAAAAATTTGAATGCATATCCTGTATAAATAAAGATAATTTATTCAATTAATGATTTAAATATTGCAAACGATCATAGAACCCTTTGCCTTGCATTTTTTAAAGAAAATATCACATTTTATATTTATTTTATTTCATCCAGTCACGTGCTAAAAGTTGCATTTCTTCCGATTTAATTTGCGATGATAGTTTTTTTATTTTTTTAATTTGAACTTCCGTCATAATGATGGCAACACGGTGATAAAACCTAATTTTTTCAATTTGACTTGCTCTTGCAGATTTTATAGAAACCTTAGTTTTGTATTTATTTTTTTAGGAACTATCACATTTTATAATGAAAAAAAATATTGAATAAATGATACAGATATTGCAAACGATAATAGAAATATCCCATTAAGTCGGATTCCAATGCATATCCTGTCTAAATTCGATCAGGTTTACCGTAAAGAAGATTTATTGAAGTAATTATTTAGATATTGCAAACGATCATACAATCCTTTGCTTTGCATTTATTTTTTAGAAAATATCACATTTTATATTTCTTTTATTTTATCCAGTCACGTGTTAAAAGTTGCATTTCTTTTGATTTATTTTGCGATGATAGTTTTTTTTATTATTTGAACGTCCGTTATTGTTTTCTTTTATTTTATCCAGTCACGTGCTCAAAAAAACATGGTTAAAATATTTCTTTAAAAATTCGTTAAAAATAGAAGCTTACTTTAAAAATTAACAAAACTGATACCATTAGAAAGCTCATTTTTTTATCTTTAAATTGATATAAAAATCATGTTTGTGCAATTATAATTTCGGAAGTTATAACGGAAAAACGTCGAAATTTCGCTTAAATTTTAATTAATTCTAATTCTAATTAAAAATTCGAAAAAAGGGCTCCGAGGTGCACATTCCCGACCTCCAAGGTATACATGTACCAAATTTGGTAGCTGTAGGTCCAACGGTCTGGCCTGTGGAGCGCCAACACACACACACACATTGAGCTTTATTATAAGTATAGATGAGAATAGTTATATAGTAGTAGCAATACGAAATACGTACTATGCCATAATTTTGCAATCGAAAAATATTCAATTTTTTAATGATTTAGATGTTAAATTATACCTGGTAAGTATATATTAAAAGTTTGTTTCCTGGTAAGTATATATTTAAAGTTTTATGTGTTGTTAAAGAAGAATATGTGATATGGTCCGATTAACGGAAAATAGCAGGATGAATTTGATGCACCCAAACGATGTATCAAACATGGGAAAAGCTTAGAAACACTATCATATTCAATCATTATTCTTATTAATGTTTCGTTTTGGAGTGATTGCTTGAACGACCTACTAAAAGTATTCAACGGTATCCATATTGAATTGTTATTACGGTATGTAATTACGTTAGTCGATCGTGTAAAATCCAGTATGATGAAATTTTAACTTGAAACTGTAATTTTTTAACGATTGTAATGTCTTTCGCATTATATTTTATATGCCCCCATTCATTTGATTTTTTTATATGTTGGACTAGTTTTGCCAAATTTGTTTTGGGTAAGAAAAAAAAATAAACTGTTGGATCTGTTTCTTGAATATTTTTAAAGAATTATATATATATTAGTTGCATTTGCGCTCACTAAATACAATGATTGATTTAAAAACTAAAAACATTTTAAATTCTTAAACTTGTTTGAATTCGTAATTATTTTTAGTTTCGATTCCGGTTTTGGTTTGGTTTGCTTGGTTAGTGCCGTTTTTGTTTCGTTTACATAATTTTACTAATTGTAGTAATTTGTATTTGTTTCATTAATTGGTTCTATTTCAATTACCTTTCATTCTGTGAACTTTTAGCGTTTAATTCCAAATTGAATTTTAATTTCGATTTCGACCTAGTTGGTTTCGTTTAAATTTTTGTTGACCAGGAAATGGGTTTTAATTGTTTTAATAATTTTATGATTGTAATATATATATATGATGTTACAGTTTTTAAGGATTTATATTTTATTATATTGTAATGATTCTTTTGTTTTGTTAACTTTTATAGAAATTTTTTCCCTATGAAATTTCTCTTTATATATAAAGTCTTGTCCTGAGCAACGTCCATCATAAAGCCATTGAAATTAGAAGCGTGAAATTTGAAAAGTTATTTTTGGGGCATACTAAGAACAGATTTCTAAAATTTTAATTCGAAGTTTAATTTTTAAAATGTAGTTTTAGTGTGTTGTCATCATAACTTCAAAGCAAAGTATAGAATAAAAATTATTTTAACACTTTTTTAACGGTTAAAAATAACGTAAATAAATAATGAAAAAACATTGTTTGGTTGAATGTATTTTTTTTTAAATTAATTTCTGAGAAATTAGTTATGGAGACAGTTTATAGCAAAGATTTTTATTATAATGAAATTCAAAATGACATTGCTTCTTTAAATTGCTGAATCATATTATTCCCCAGCTGTTTAAATTGTAGTAAAAAGAGAAAAAGAAATGCTTTCTTTGCTTTTATTTTTTAAAAATAATAGCATGTTCATTGAATAAAATTCGTCACTTGTTAAATTTGGAAGCAACGCGATATATTGCCTCTAGCTAGTTTTAAAAAAGATTTAAAAAAAAAAAAAATGCTTCAATTGGTTGTTTTAGTTTCTTCACATCAAACAAAATTTAGAAAATATATTGCAATAGTCAAAAAATTCGTATTCGAGATTTTAATGAATCCTCTTGTTTCATACCTTCTTGAATCCGAAAACTCATTTTTCAGAAATGTCTGACTTTGACAAAGATAGCACAAAGACACTTTGAGCTGAATGGTGAAATTTGGTATATGGTCTTCACATCAAATTTGCAGATTTTGATAAAATTTTTAGGGGAAATTCATTTACCTGCCTAGGTGTTTAGATATAAGTTAGCAGGGTAATTACAAAATGAAGAGAGCTAGATCCTTAACATTAGGTACAGATTTAATATCTATTGTATGAGCATCTGCCCAATTTTAAGTCAAATCCAACGAGAGGTTAACCGCATGTTGGTCTGTTCTTTCATAAATATATTAACGCCATAACTCAAAAATGTAGTGACTTAAATTCATCAAACTTGGTATGTAATTTTGTGACAACAAGTGTACTTTTTAGTCATTTTTTATTTTTATTTTAATCAATTAGGAGATTGTGTTGAAAACCCAAATTCGCTTTTCGGATACTTTCAACCGCCTGCCAGATTAATCCTAAAACACTTGCCAACGATCACCCGATAGATAGAATCGGTGAAAATATTCAATTCACGCATAGTGTTAATATTCCGTAACTATTGTACACCAATGCCACACGAGATATTCTCTGGAAATATGCGAGCAAGTTTTGGAAGATCTGGCTGATTTATATCCTTTTCCATGTTGGATATTAATTGTTGTTGCTTTTATAAAAGTCAAATACAATATTTATAATCATGCTGAGCTTCTTCTGTATCGCTATCGACTTTTTCAGAAATGTTATATCTATCTGATAATTTAATTTTCAGAAATATTTAAAAAGCTCTCAGATCGTGATTGCTAATTTTATAAAACTTGATTTAATTTTTTTTGTGTATTAATAGCTTTCTTTTTCATTTTTATAATTTTGTCAAATCCAGAAAGACATAATTTTTCAGTAGAAGACGTGCAATTACAGAAATATTAAAATTTAAAAATTAAGCATTTAAAATCAATTTGTAAAATTTTTTTCAGTAAAAACTATACATTGTTATAAAACAGGAAAAAATATATACTATACTAAGATAATACATAGTTTACGTATGCATACTTACGTATACACACAAAGGTGCTTAATTTTGGGGTCTAAGTTACTTAAAAAGTGCTTAAAAGTACTTAATTTTCGCAGTTGTATCTCACTACGCACCGTGATTGTAGGTCTGTATCAGGTTTTGGATTTCATCAGTCTAAAATAAACATTCGGTTTTCTTGTACTTGAGTATTGACCACATCCCAACTATCTATAACACACACAAATCCACCACACGGTACTATAATAAGACTTTTTCATAACTATTGTTTCTAATGGCATACGGTTAATAATACACAAATACATTTATTAGAAAATAGCGAGAAAATTTTGGAAGCTCATTCCCTGTTGTTATATTGTCCTAATGAAGTCTAATTTTTACTTTGCTTTCTTATTACAAATTTTAAATTTCGTTTTGATTTCGCACTTCCTGTGTTCACCCTAAGTCTGCAAAGTTTGGTTTGCTACACGCCTCCAACCCCCTATACACCTGCATTGCCAACCATCTAACCACAAGTGATTTTTTTTGTACCTACGTGTAAAAGGATTTTTGAACTAGGAAACATTTGAAAAATTAATGCATTACGAAATGTAATTTTCCTTCTTTCCTGAAGTATTATGTTTGCTCAGTGTCATGCGATATGAATTTGAAATGAATTCACTACTTATATACAGTAAAGGCTCTTTATTCGCGGGGTATATGTTCCATAAATAAGCCGCGAATTCAGAAACCGTGAATACGGAATGGTCATTTATATGGGATTATAGGGGATACGTTCCTAGGTGACAAAATATATATATAAAAAAAACAAATATGTAAAAAAAATCAATTTAATTGAAGTTTTTGCACATTTTGATTAATTATCTTAAGGCAGTTTTTAAAAGCTCCTTCCATTCAGACTGACACGCAGCAATCGCATTAGCAATTTGCCTCTTAAAAATAAGACTTCGTTCCATAGACGGATCATTGTTCGTAAAGAAATCGCAAAGCTCATTTGCCATTCTTAAACTTTCACTTAGATTTTTCAAATTAAATGTCACGTTTCCAGTACTTGTTGAAGCCTCTTCTTCAGTCTGCTGTGAATTTAACATTTCCTCCAAGATGGTTTCAGTCAGATCTTCATCATGCGATTCAAGCAATTCCTGAATGTCACTTGATTCTATCTGTCCGAACCCATCTCGTCCTATTCCATTCGTGATTTCGGCTATGTTTGCAGTTTGCATTTAACAACATGCCTTAGGCAAAGTTATAATAAGATCTATTTTACTTTTATCATGAATCCATTGGACGGCATTTGCAAAGGATATTGGGTTGGAATCCTTTTATTATGTATGTACTTATTTATTCGCGAATAAAGAAATTTTTAGCCGCGAATATAGGAATTGGGTCGCGTTTTTTAAATCCGGGAATGAAGAAAGCGCGAATAAGGAGCTTTTACTGTATACTGTTGGAACGATCTAATATATATATATATATATGATGATGATAATAATAAAAATTAATATATGTTTGTCTCTACGGACCAAGTCATTGAACTTACTGGTACCAAATTCGGCACAGCTATACTTTGGATGCTTAAATTGTGTAACTCATGGCCTTAATTTTAAAGTGTCAGTTAAAATTGTAACCAAGCTTAATAATAAGAATTTTAAAAAATCTCAGTTTTCGTCAAAAATTTTCGGCAGACTCATGAAGGAAAAAAAAAACATTTTTTGCTTCTTTTTTTTAATATTTTTTCCGTCATATGAGCTCAAATGCCTTAAAATTCTTTCATTATTATAAATGTTTTAAAACACCATGGTTTTTTTGCCGTAAGCAAAAAAATTCAAATGTAATATTTAAAAAGTGGCAATAAATATAACTACTTTCAGTAATTCACCGGTGTCCGAGCATAGAGGTAGATGCCTTCCCCGTGATCTGGCCTTTCCCGGTTCGAGTCCCGGTTCGGGCATGATTGTTCTTCTGTGAGTTGTATGAATGTGCCCCCCTGTAAAAAGGGGTTGTGCAAGCGAATGTGAAACAGGAAATAGTCAAGTCGTATTCTTGGCCCTAGTTGACATTACTGAAAAAACAAGAGGAGCTCATTTCTGCTTAAATTGCTGGCAGCTTTCTGTCAGCGAACTTGTAAAAGTGCATAAGCAACAACACATTCAGTAATTTGAGTTTAAAATTATTTCATCCAATTGCTTTCATTTAAAATTATTAATACCATAGGCAGTATTAACCATTTTAAGCCACTTGAAAATTTAAATACTATCAGTTAAAGAAAATCAACATAAGTGATAAGAATGAAGGAACTTAATAAATTGGCGCAATTGTTTCTTTTATTTGCATCTGTTTGTTAGTAAGAGGTATTTATAATATCATGAAAAAATTTAAAGTTTTTTTTATTTAGCTTCCATAACGGATTTTTATTCCTTAAAATTTGTTTTAATGAATAAAAGGACAAATTTCAATTACTAATGTAAAATTTGTCAGCATGAATTATGTCTATTTGTTAATTTTATTATTTTTTTTCTTTTCTAGGAAAAAGAAGAAAAATGTTCAAGCTGTTGGCCTTTTGCACCGAGATTAAACAAAAAATTGCTATTTATTTTTGTTGCAATCAACATTACTTTTTGGTTTATTTATTATAACGGTTGCTGTTCATCCTTTTTGGAGAAGAAAACTAAGAAGAATCAAGCCAAGCCAGTTAAACAATCACCGATATATAATGTTCCTCTTTTCCATATCCCACTTCTCAATGATGTTGATATGGGAACATTTTATCTAGAAATTAAGTCTAACGTTTGGTGCTTAAAACTGGGTACAGAATTAACTAAGTCTCAAAGGGAAGGAAAATGTGTGTGTATGGAGAATTGGTTTGGATTAGACTGCGGTATTCCTGCAGCTGCATGGAAATCTGGTTTTCTGCAGGAAGGGAAAAACAACAATGTTGAAATAAGGCGACGGCGTAAACCTCGTCGTATAATAGTTTTATATGCTGTTGACGATCAATCTGACTTGTTAGAGATAAACATCCACAATGCATTTTTGTTCATAGATGTTGCTTTGACGATTGAGGGAAAAGGTCACGATCCTTCTGTACTTAATCTTGTTAAAGATGGATATTTGGCTGAGTATCAGAACAAAATAATACCCATACAGTTGAACACAAGTTATATTATCGAGAAGGAAGATCAATGGTCCGTCTTTATGTTAACAGAATTATGGAAAGTTGTTTGGAAAAGACTTGCAGATTTCCGTCCTGATGATATATTCCTTTTTTCACATGTATCATCTGTAATATCAAAAGATGTATTACTATTTTTAAAACTTTATGACGGTTATCCAGAGCCATTCTTTTTTGAGCTTAGGCCTTTATTATTTAAGTTTTGGAGGCAAATGAAAAGCAATAGTACAGACGCCAAGTTCGTGCCTTTCAAACCACGAGGATGCACTTTTCAGTACATTGCTTCTCTCTGTGATTATGAAGTTTCAAATTTTTTTTCAAATATTTGTTACACTGATTTGAATCGCAACAAGCGCTTTGAAAAGAACTATTGGTCACTAGCAGGTTGGGTTATAGGAAATTCATTTACGCCTAGTGGCTGGCAGTGCAATTTATGTTGCGATAATGAGTGCATTAAAAAAAATATTAACGAGTATCGCAAAAATGGTAGTACTTCTTTACCGTTACGGTATTTTCTAGGAAACACGTCTGTGATGGAACATTTTATTCAGAAAAGTGATTTATTTAATAGTAAAGATTTGTTTTTTGAAGTAGTTCCTAACAATGATCCTTTTTTTGCTCCTAGTATTGTGCTAAGCAATCGCAGGTATTCTCATCTTATTGATTAACATTTATCGCTTGTAACTTAAAAAATTTCTTTCATTGTGTACTTGTTTTCATCTTGTTGTCTGTTATTATATTTAAGAGTACGTAAGTTATAAAAATTTGTTATATTTATTATGCATTATATATCGTTTTGTATTTTTATGAGCAATATTTTATTATTGCTGTTACGTGCATTAAAGATGTATGCTGTTAACAATAAATTACTGTTTTGAGTTGTGTGTTGTATTCTTATTTAATTTTTAGAATATTAGTTTAAATATATTATTTTCTTTTGTTGTGAAAAAATAATCCGGAAGTGGATGTATTCTCAATTGTTCGTAGGTATTCAGGCATATATTATAAAGGGTTGATTCTCAAACTTTTACTCCATCTATTTTGCCTGTGTGGTCACTGTGCCTTGGTAAAATATTTCATGGGTAAATCATTCTCCAGATGGTGCGAAAGATTTGAAAGGGGTTACTGACTGGAGTGTCATCCCATGTAAATCTATTCAAATTACGAGGGTACATTTCCAGTATTGCCTTCATGTAGTTTCAAAATAAGACATTGCACCACATTAATCTTATAAAAAAAGTTTTTTTTTCTTCCCTTGATGATTAGTTTAGGATTTAAATTTCTAACTGCTTACCAACAGGATTATTAAGTCGATTTATACCAAGAAGGAGTTCACAATTTCAAATTGAAAATTTTGAACTTTCTCAAAAAATACCATTATATTTCTAAGGAGATATTAAAAATAATGCATAGTGAAGCATTGATTAAGGATAAGGAACATAAAATATAAATGCTCTTGAAAGAAGACCGGTATTTGGACAAGTAAATTAACTTGTTTTTTATTGTAAACAGTTAATTTTAAAACAGCAAGTGCAGCGAAATTCTGTAAAGTCAACTATAAAATTTCTGCCTTTACGAATTCCTCATTTTTTAAACTAGGACATTGATTTGATTAAAGACAAAGATTTCTTTATTATTAATCAATGTGACTTCTTTATTAAAATCGTATTATTGCTCATAATTTAAGATTAATCATTTAAGATTTAATAAGGTTAATCACTTATCTAATCACATCTATAGAAACATTTTTCTTTATTATTTTTTGATTCTGTGCATCAAATAAATTACTAATATATAACTTTATATTTTGAAGGAAACAGGACCGTTTCAAAAAACTTTTGAAATTTGTGCCAAATATTTAATTAAAAGTCCAAGACAAATGCAATAATATTCTGAAGTTAAATTCACTGTAGCTGTACCGTAGCCAGATTCTACCTTTATATATAAATACTTTCGAATTTTAATTAATTAGGGGCCAGGCTTATAAGACAGTTGTTTGATTGAAAAGTAGGAAATAAAGATGGCAGTTTTCATGTATATTTTCACAAAATTAATATAAAAGTATAAAAATAAATAAAATCATACACAAAATGGAATTGTTTGAATGTCGATAGCTTCATAAAATCTAACAAACTTATTTTGCTTCCATCGACTTTTTATCCTCCTATAAAGCCCCTAATAAATCTTCCATAATATAATCATAATCTTAAATTAACCATTCTTTACAATAAGATAATACTTTTTTTTCTTATATGCCTTGTATTTAAAATGCTTTCCTTGTTGGATTTTATTGACTCTAAAATTAGTATTCCTCTATCAACTGAGTCTAGATCTATCACGCTTGGATTGTCATATGCTATCGTGTCAAAGTTTCCATAAGAATGTCTCGTCTCTATAAGCTCATGGATTTTCAGCTCTTCTGATGCGAGTTTAACAGCTCATTGGCATCATTTTCAACATCGTAATATAATCACAAGGCAAAAGATTGGCATTTGCTATTGCATAAGGAATTTGGGCAATTTTTTACGTTCTTTAATGAAAAAAGAAACATTTTTCTTTCTTTTGAATTTTAGATCGGTATCGTATTTTGAAATAGGAAATGTAAGATGATGTAAATGAGGCTTAACTGTTGAGTGTTTGTATAAGTCAGGGTAACGTAACTCGAGTCGTTACTGTATCCACTTGTTGCGTTTTTATGGTGAAATCTGATTTCTTTGAATTGAAAATGCATTAAAAAATGTAAATCTGTTCAAATTATTTATCGCAATAAAGGTATTATTTCACGAAACAAGTTTTGTAAACAAATATATGAAAATAAGTGTCGTAAGCATTATGATCATCCATTCATAGTAATTTCTGAAATATTATCATGGAAAATTGTCAGTAATGTGCAGTGGTTTCTACAAAGTTCAAACTCAAAAGTCGAGCCTATTAAAAAGATTATTACATCAAAAAGGTACGTTTTTTGGCGTTTAACTTTATAACATTAATTGATAAGATTCTTCCAATTGAGAGCGCATCTTTTTAAGATTTTATAATTAGAGTATTGCAAAATGAAGAACGGATATTAATAATAAATGGAATTGTAATAAAGCATGTGACTAATATTTTTCGAGTCGCATTTAAGTAAGGCTTGTTTGCCATGATTTAGCGTTATATATATACACACTTAAATTTCGTCTATGGGAGTTCCAAGATGAACGAGCATTCGAGATGTAAACGCTTTTCACTCGGTGCTTCGAAATTATTATAGATAGTATATAAAAATAATATTTGCAAAGGTTTAAACTTTGTATTAAAAATCAATTGACCATCTCTGCTGTTACTCTTGCTCTCCTCTGAATTGCACCTGGGTCGCAATGTTTTAGTGTTCTCAGCTTCGACGCCAGAAGGTTCTTCTAAAAAAACACGGTGCAATTGGATCTAATGGACGTTATATTTGTCTAGGTGGGGGCAAATGTCTTTTCGTAGGTGTGGTGTTGCACTATATCGCGTGTTGACCATGAAAGAACATATGTTGTACAGAGCTGTCATCTACATACAATGGCTAATTAAGATCTTGCATATATAACGGTAGTAAGTATTCCACCTCCTTGCTTTGAAACTAGGGGATTGTTAAATTTACAGCCCATAGATATAATCAGTGATATTTATATTTTATTTCCTGGAGATCTCTTTCAGTCTATTGACAAATGTACAAACATTTTCTAAGGATATGACAGCAAAAGGGGCGAATTTAAAAATGTCAACTGAGATGCAAATTTATTCACAATGACACGAACCAATTATAAAATCAAAACATTTCATTCATTCAAAACATTTCAGAAAATTTAATTCGTAGATTATTTCGTAGTCTTCGTGTCACTTTGAAACAAGACTTAATTGCAATTAAAGTAAATCTTGGATTGAGAAAAAAAAAATTAATATCGAAGTTTGAATTAAAATATTTAAATATTAATAACTACTTAGCAACTCAATTAAAATCATTATTGAACTAAATCTAAGAAAATCTATTAAGTCAATTTTCTTGATTTAGTTTGACTGATAAATGCTGATGGATATTGGAAAACAAAGGCTTCTGATATGTGGAGCAATTCCATGGTCCATATATATACCTGCATAAAAATTGTTTTTCGTATACGTTGTGGAAACTCTGTTTTTAAGACCTAAAGTTTTTTTTGGTGTGTGTGTGCTCTTAATAATATAGAATTTATCTTGTCTGATACCATGAGACAATTTGATCCATGAAAATATATCCCCCCCCCTAAAGATGTGGGTTTGAAAATGCTAATAACTGAAGATAGTTTAAGTGCATCAAAACTCTGCTTTTTTGCCATCTCAAGGTACAACGTTGTGGTCAGAATGAATGATTTATAATAATGTCTAAAAGTTTAAACATCTTTAATATTCAGGCGTCAAATGACTTGAGTTAAAAATGATTACCGAAATTTCTAACACAGAATATAAAGTTTTGGCATTTTGGAATAAAATTCATCGACTTGAAGTTTTCAAGCCAAATATTTCTAAATGTATTCAATTTATTTTAAGTTTACAAGTGATGTTTAAGCCTTTTTGATATTATTAATATCTATATATATATATAAGACGCTTATGTGTTCGCAAAATCAGGCTGAATTTGTTAATCGCAGTTTGGGAACACTTCGAACTTGCTCGGTGACATCAATGCGCGGTTTGATAAGATTTCAAGCGAACGCGTTTGAAAAATTAACGAACAAATTTTTTTTTACAATGAGTATAAGTCGTGCGATATAGATTTTAAAACGAAATCGTAGATAAAAAAGAAGAAGTTATTTGTGTTTACAAAGAACTTTTCTAAGATTCAGTTTTCGAGTGCACTTTTTACCTCACATTTTTTATTTCTTTCACTTTTTTTAACACTCGAAAGACGGAGACTTAGTGTATACCTATATTGCCCCAAAGCAGTCAAATTGACAGCATTGTGAAAGAAAAACTAATGTGTAAAGAAATTTGTTTAAAATTAATTTTTAATATTTCTTATACTATTTACAGTCATATAGCAAGTTATTAGTAAGTATTAACAATAAAAAAATTTACTTCATTTGGAACAAAAAATAATTTATTGATTATTTGTACATTTTAAGCAAATGCAAGTTGAAATCTTTTTATGCGTACATCTTCCGGAAATATACTTTTGACATTTTTCACATTTATTTTCTTGTTTTGTTTTTGTTGCAAAGTCGTACTTGACAAAATTTTCTTTTGTTAAAATATGTTGTATTTGATGTTTGTGGGTTCTCATTTTCTGATGACTTTTTTTTGTCTTGCAGCATGGTAATCGGTAGAAAGCTGTTCTGTTAATTGGAACAAGAACTGTTTTCGTTGTATTTGTATTCCTGTGGCCTCTTTGTAAAGGATACAAGCATTTACAGCAGCCAAATCTAAAATATTGAAAAATGTTTGGAGGGGCCAACTACGAGAACTTGATTTTATTACGCAGCTCGCGCTCCTCTCACTCTATCAAAGTGTATTGATTACAGTAACTGATCCTACGAACAGTGACCCTCCTTCCTTCCTGAATTACGTTATCACGCTTTCAAGGGGAATGAGGTGCGTAGGCAGGCCTGGCATAAAGATTCGAGTGACAAGTAACGAACAAATGACGGTAATCAAAAAATATATAAATGCTCATACGAAATCGGAGCCGATCTGATTTCATATAATCAGATTGGCTTCGATTTCATATAAGAAATTTACTCAATTCAATAATGAAAGTCATTTGATTATTTAAAATTTTTCATGACTGCTTTTAGGCAATACAGGTATAACACATATATATACCGGAAATGAAAGAGGGGGGAGGCAACTACAATGATTAATAAACGCATTTATATGTTGTACAAAAAGTCACAAAATTCTAAGAAGCTGTCGCGCTCCAGAATGACGCTATGTAAATCAAGCTATAACTTTGTATTAATTTTATGGCAACATGAAAGTTGTAACGAAAATTTCTTGGAAAATAAACACCGGTTGCTCTACGCTACGCTTTGTGTGTGTGTTGTATATAATTTTCAGAGATTATTATACGTTTAGATATAGCAGCATGCAATATTTTGGTGCCGAAAATACCCATTTAGAACCTACCTACGAATAAAACTACGAATCCACCTCGTTAAACCAACGAACTTTGATTTTTGGAACTCTGCCAACTTCTATCTTCACGGAAGGGGGAAAAAATGGCGACGAAAGACGAACTACTAACGCAATTGAAAAGGAAACGAAAAACTATCCGAAATAATATTAATCGTTTCTCAACTGATATTAATAATTTTATAAGCGATATTTCGAAGGAAGACGTGGAATATACGTTAAATCGTTTAACATGTGCTTTGAAAGAAATGAAAATTGTTGACGATGAAATTCATGCTCTTTTTACGGATGAGGAATACGAAAGTGACATTGGTCAATGCGAAATCTACACAGATGATGCTGAACGCTCTATCTTTAAGACCCAAAAAATCATCTAAAACAAATTATCGCCAACCATTAACGCCAGCAATAACCCTAACAGAGATATTGATAATGCCAATTTGGCGACTAATTTGGCTATGAATCCTCAATCTATACAGATTGCACCTGTTACTTAAACTTACACAGTGAAATTGCCAACGATAAAATTAGAAACATTTGAAGGAGATATAGAGAATTGGCAAAGTGTTTGGGAACAATTTCAGTCTTCTGTAGATTCCAATCCAAATTTATCAACAATTGACAAACATGTTTTTTTGCGAGGTTACTTACAAAATGAACCTAAACGATTAGTTGATGGTATCAGCATTATTGCGGACACATATGAAACAACTAAAAAGCTTCTAATGGACAAATATGGTGATAAAAATATAATTATTCAAACTCATTTAGATTTCTTAGAAAATTTAACGCCAATCCACAATCCATCGCCAACTTCACTGAATGAAGTTTATATTGAGTGCAACAGAAGGTTACAAGCTCTACGTGCTTTGGGAGAAGATATTGACGCATACGGTAGAGTTTTAAATCCAAAAATTTAACATGCATTCCCTGATGACATTTGTTGCCGATGGGTTATTTATGCGAAACGACAAAAAATTTCTGAAGGTGGTATCGCACAACTAATAAATTTCTCCCCGAAAAAGTTGAAGCAGCTTTGACTACTTTGAAAATAAAAGGTGATGTTGTAGTACCATTTACCCCCACTGCAGCCTTTAACGTTAATACTAAGCTCACTTCTGGATCAAAGAAAAAGAATAATACACCATTTTGTACATTTTGTGAAACTTCTGGCCATTGGGCTCAAAAATGTGAAACTATAACTGACTATGATACTCGCATACAAAAACTAAAATCTTCCAACCGCTGCTTCTTGTGCACAAATCGAGGACACAGATTATCAAATTGCCCACGTAAAGACAGTGTTCGTTGCACAAAATGCAAGAAGAAACATCATGTTTCCATTTGTCCTCCTGCTCAAAACAATCAACTAGTAATAGCAAACATAATGTGAATAACATAAACATTCCCAAAACAATTTTTACTCATTTACAAACTGCTCGCCTGTATGTTACTGGCCCCACAGGCATTACAAAACTAACACGCTGTATTCTAGATGGAGGAAGTTAGACAAGTTTTGTAGACACAAACCTGATTGAAACACTTGAGCTGAAAGTTATGAGTTCTGACACACTGAACGTTCAAGCATTTGAATCTCTACTACACGAGAACAGCGTCGATGCGTTCAAATCTCTCTTTCAAGTTTGTGGAGCAAGCAAACCCTTTCAATCACAGCATTTGAGAGCTCCAGCACCTATACTTCATATCCTACTGTGCCAACAGAAATTGCTCACTTTGCTCGTCAGAGAAGACTGCTACTTGCTGATCCACCGGATGACTCTTCATTGCCAATAGAACTACTGATTGGTGGTGATAATTACTGGAAAATTGTTACAGCAGAAGCCCCAATCAAGCTTTCAGAATCTTTCGTCATGGTTCCATCAATGTTTGTTGGATTCTCAGTGGGTCAAGGACACATACTAGTATAATTGAAAATGCATCTGTTCATCACATTTCTGTACAAGATTCAACTGATTGCTTAAACGATCAGATACGATGCTTATGGGAACTGGACTCCATAGGCATACAAGAAACACAAAAAAGGAAAATGACGATTCGTGATGAAGAAATACTGTCATTTCTATAAAACTTACGAAAACGAAGACAGCCGGAGAGTGGTTTCTCTGCCTTGGAAACCAACAGCTCCACTTCTGTCCGATAATAAAGTTACTACTGAAAAAAGGTTCGATTCTCTTCAAAGAAGACTTGCATCTAGTGACACTTTGAAGACACAATATTACAAATGCATGCAAAATTACATTGAACAAGAACATGTTGAAGTCTGTCCTACAGATGAATTGAATGAGAAACTAACATACTACCTTCCTCATCATGCTGTAAAAAATAAGACACAAACCGAATCAAAATGGAGAATTGTGTTTGATGCTTCATCACATGTTCCAGGAATGCCGTCACTGAATGACTCTCTGGAAGCTGGTCCAAATCTCCTTCCTAAAATGGTTGGTTGTCTACTGATATTCCGAATGCATAAATACGCTGTTGCATGTGATGGGAAACAAGCTTTCTTGCAGTTATCACTACACAAAAATGACAGAAACGTAACAATATTTTTGTGGCATAAATTAGAAAATGATTCAAATGGAATTGCTACCTTCACTGATGAAGTAACTGAATATAGATTTACACGCTTACCATTTGGACTTACTTGTTCACCATTCTTACTAAGTGCTGCAAAACGAGAACTAGCTGACAACCACCAGAAAGAATTTCCAATTGCTGCACCACTGATAGACAAGCATATGTATATGGATGACTTTCTTACTAGTGTTGAATATGAATCATGGATAACAATCCTGTATCATGAGATTGAAAATTTTATGTCACTAATGAAATTGCCAATGGATAAATGGGCTACAAATTCTTCGAAACTTAAGGATGTCCTGCAAACGCATGAAAAAGCTTACAGAACAGATACAACCATACTTGGTATTGGCTGGAATACAATTGATGATACTTTAGGGAATGGATTCAAGACATCTTTCCGTATCCTTAGAGATAAACCCCTTACAAAGAGATGGTTACTACGCTGCATTGCTAGCTTCTACGATCCCTTGGGACTTTATTCGCCTTTTACGATCCTCGGAAAAATAATTTTTCAGGATACCTGGAATAAAATGGGATGAAAGACTACCAGTAAACTTATCTACTTTGTGGTATGCAGCTGTACAAGGAATGAGTGATATTTACTCCCTACGGATTCCTCGAAGTTTAAATATTTCATCACATATTCCATATGCAATTCATGTGTTTTGTGATGCATCTCAACGTGCCTACGGTGCAGTGTTGTATATTGTCACTCTTCAAGATGACGAGCCGTGTGTAGTCACAATAAACTAGCACCTATCAAGAGAATTATCCTACCCCGCTTAGAACTTTTGGCTGCACTAATGGGAACACGATTGTTACAATACTTTTGTACTGAAACTAATACCTGTTCTGAAAAGGCAATAATGTGGAGTGATTCTCAAGTTGCGTTGGGATGGATTCGCAATGACTCCAACAAATGGAAAACATTTGTTTGCAATAGAGTAACCGAAATAGTCTCCCATACTAATCCTTCACAGTGGAGACATTGCCCTGGCACAGACAATACTGCTGACAAACTTTCATGAGGGGTCACATTATCAACACTTAAGAACTTTCCACCTTTTCAGGACCCTTCCACCTTTGGTGGAAGAGTCCTGAAAGGCTAGTTAAATTTCAAGAAAATTGGCCAGTTTCAAAAACTGTCAATTAAGAAATCAGTCAAAACTTAGAAGCTAAAAAACTAAGTACAGACTCTTCACATTGCATCTACTCAGCCAGTAATAAATGCTGAACACTACAGTTCTTACTTAAAACTCTTACGCGTAACGTCATGGATTCTTCGATTTATCAAAAGCTGTAAAACCCGACAACATCTTACTTCAGAATTAACGACTAATGAACTAAACAAGGCAAGAAACTATTGAATTTCAATTGTACAAAAACAGTGTTTTCCTGAAGAAGTCAACGCGCTAGAGAATAATCTTTCCTTACCAAAATCCTCAAAAATTTCTCGTTTTCGCCCATTTCTAAAGGAGAATATTTTACGACTTGGTGGTAGGCTACAATTCGCCCCGATACCGCTTGAGCAAAAACATCCAATACTACTCGAAGGATCACATTATTTTGTGCACTTGTTGATTAGACATACGCATATCCGTCTACATCACTTGGGTGTTCGTGTAGTTCTTTCAGAATTACGCTCCGAGTTTTGGATACTACGAGGTCGTCAAGCCATCAAGCGAGTGATCAAAACCTGCTTACCATGCAAACTATCTCATGCTTTGAGTTCTAATGAAGTAGAAGCCCCTCTTCCAGCTGACAGACTTACTCCTTGTTTACCTTTTGATACTACTGGAATAGATTTTGCTGGCCCAGTTTATATTAGGACCCTTAAACCTTCAAATATAGCGTACATCACACTATTTGCATGTTCTACTACAAGAGCCTTGCATATCGAACTTGTTTCTGACCTTTCTGTAGACAAATTTATTTTGGCCTTGCAAAGATTTGTCAGTAGAAGAGGACTTCCACACACTATATACAGTGATAACGCCACTACCTTCCATGCTGCAAGCAAAGAACTAATTTTCTTTTGGAATACGTTGACTTCAGCGAAAGTGCAGCAATTCTATGCTCACAATGGAATAAAATGGAAATTTATTGCATCACGAGCAGCTTGGTGGGGAGGATGGTGGGAGCGGCTAATAGGTTTAACCAAACGATGTCTTCGAAAATACCTTGGTCGCTCATTACTAGATGAGGAAGCCTTAACTACAGTATTAGTAGGAATAGAAGCCTCACTCAGCAGTAGACCTTTGATTTATGAGCGTGGTGAGAATGATACAGAGGAAGCTTTGACCCCAGCTCATTTCCTAACCGATCGAAAGTTAATCACTGTTCCATCCGAACCCGAGTCTATAAATAACAAACTCACAAAAATTTACAGGCAACAGCAAGACCTTCTGGATACATTCTGGAAAAGATGGTCCAAAGAATATCTTTTGGAGTTACGAACATACCATCAAGTAAGAGAGATACAGCAATCACCACGAGTGCGAGTTGGAGATTTGGTCCTAATGCAGGAAGATCTCTACGACCTCGACAAATGTGGAAGAAAGCTCTCGTGGTGAAGTTAATCGATGGTCGTGACGGACGAACTCGCACCTGCATCCTTCGTGCCAAAGGAAAAGAGTTCACCCACCCAATGCAACTGGTCATACCTCTGGAGGTTGGCCAGGGTGGGGAGGATGTCGCGCTCCAGAATGACGCTATGTAAATCAAGCTATAACTTTGTATTAATTTTATGGCAACATGAAAGTTGTAATGGAAATTTCTTGGAAAATAAACACCGGTTGTTCTACGCAACGCTTTGTGTGTGTGTTGTATATAATTTTCAGAGATTATTATTCGTTTATATATAGCAGCATGAAATAGAAGCTGTGTCATTATATACACAGTTGTTTTTTAAACTGAAATTGAAAAGCAGTCAAAATGACTGTCTTAGGCATTCTAGTGTTAAATCCTATTTTGGAATGGACTATATTTAAATATAGTTGCTCTCAACCCATTTTTTTTTTTTTTTTTTGTAAATACCAATTTTTTAACTCTGTCTCTGTGGTATATATAGTTCCCAAATTTAAAAAATTGTGAGCAAAGTACAATTTTTTAAAAAATTTGTTTTTGTAGTGGATGTGTATAGTTCTTAAATTAGAAGTTATTTATGTTTACAAAGAACTTTTCCAAGGTTCAATTTTCGAATGTACTTTCTGCTTCACAATTTTTCTGTCTTCCATTGTTTTATCACAGTTTAGAACAAACTATTTGAATATATTTTTTGCTAGACTAAAGTGGTTTAGTAAATGGCGAGCGAGCGAAGCGATCTGAGAGGAAATGCATTAGCAGTTCCTGGGGGTTGGTCAGCATAAGCGAGCAGGGGGCGGAGCCCTCTATTCTTATTTAAAATGAATTTCTGCTTTTGATTTGAAATAAATTTAGAATATTTTTTAAACAACAAAAGAAATATATTTGCATTCGTTTTGAATATAGAGCTGTTATTTTGGTTTGCTTTAGGAGAATTTACTATGCATATGTTTATGTTGTAATGTCTTGAAAAGGGAAAAAACAAATTTAAAGTACACAAGACATTTATTCACAGACCGACAAAAACATTAAACATAAATTAAAAACAAAATTAACAGTGAAAATTCCTCCGAGTTTTTTAAAATTAAACTAATTACAAATTCCTAAAATTAAACAGCTTAGTAATAGTTTAGTAAAGTTCGGTAAAGATTTCATGATCCGGCCATCACACATAGCTCACAACCAACAATCTTTCTTTAGCGTTTTTTATATTCTGCCGACGTCCATCTCACTTCAGTTCAATTTTGTTGAAGAGGTTCAACGAATTTCTGCTCTAGAGCGACTTCTTTTAGATGAGCAGCAGGATGGTATAGTCTCTCCCCCCTTTTCAGGAGATTTTCGCAGCACGGCAAGAAACCTGAAAATATACTTACTACACACAAAAAAATATCGTAACAAGGAATATTTATATACAAAAATAAACATATGATAAAAGAACATAGATTATACATAAACATCTTTAACAAAAGTATCATTTTTATATTAAAATTTATATCCCTTGTCATATCTGCCAGGCAGTACCCCCAAAATATTGCATAAGAGTAGGGA
Source organism: Argiope trifasciata (assembly GCA_026543055.1). Taxonomy (NCBI): domain Eukaryota; kingdom Metazoa; phylum Arthropoda; class Arachnida; order Araneae; family Araneidae; genus Argiope; species Argiope trifasciata. Next base: position 20,400,033 of record JAPMOQ010023642.1, read on the forward strand.
TCATGCCTAGCGCGTCAGCACTTTTGTGCTGAGTTTTTTTTAATGTCGTTTGCTTTTCCTCTTGCAGTTATTTCTTTGACTAAGATCGATTACTCACTTCTGTTCGCAGATCGATTACTCACTTCTATTTCCACAGTAAGAGTTTTATAATCAGAAACATAGGACTTTTCACAGTTATTCTCGGAAGACACCCTCTGATTATTTTCTTCAGCAGTTTTCAAGGAATCAACAATTCCTGATGGAATCGCAGATGGAGCACAAAAAGAAACCGGATCAAGATTGAGATCTTCAGAATTATTAGTAACCGTTGAAATATACTTTCTTTTTGTTCTGATAGTCCATTCCTTGATTTAAATTGTTCCAAATTGTCTAATCTCTCAGATAAATCCAGAATTTCATCACCAAAGCATTTATAGTTCTTATTCTTTTTATGAAGCTTTTGCTTCTTTTTATTCATTTCAGGTGTTGCAGTAACATCATCAGGAAAATTAATCTCATTTTCAGAAGCAGAACTAATTTCAGAAATTTTTTTGGAATGCCTGTGTTTATTTTTCTTTTTACAAAAATAATCCCATCTTTGATCTTTTTCCAGTTTTGGAACAATATCGCAGGAAAGGAAAGTTTCATTTCCAGAAATCAAACCATTTTGTGAATCATTGGAATATTTTAATTTTAATTGATTTGCGATGTTCCTCACTTCCAGAACTATACAAATCTGTACATGTAATATTTTCTGCATCTTTAGAAAGAGCATTTTCTGCTTTAAATTGAATCAAACGAGTAATTAATTCTTGATTTTCTTTTTCCAATTTTTGTTTCTTCTCATCCACACTTGCGTAGGAAATTTGCAAAGCTATACTGTCGGCGCTGCCGAGCATTTCAATTCCAATTTCTATCTGGAAAAATAATTAAAGCAAAGACTGCCTGTTCCATGAGTAAATGTGAACTAAAATAATTGGCAAGACACCAAATTTAATTTTTTAACAACATTTAATAGACATTCACATAGGACGACACATAACAGACAAGAACAATTAAATAAAATTAGTACAGGAACAACATCATCCAACTCCTAACATCAAGTCTCTCTTCTCGTTCCCCGGCTCTCCCACCGTTCAACTCCACCCTTCTCTTTCCTTCAGTTCGTTTGCTGATTCTCATCATCTGCAGCGCCCTCACATATATATTCATCTTTAATGAATTGACGTTGACTTTCTGTATCAGTCAATTTAATTAGAACTTGATTCAAAAGCTCTTCTGTTGCAGTTAATGATGTTTTCGGTTCCTGAATTTCAGCTTTTTCTCTGCAATCGCCAGTTTAGTTTCTTCTAGAGTTATGGAATCCCTCTCCTTGTCATGAGTAACTTCTATTTGCTCTTCCAGATTCTTCCGACATCGGGTCTGGATTGTATTAACTTGATGTGGGACGAGAAAATCCTTCGCCTTTTCTATAATTGCTGCTGTTCTGTTTCCCAGCAAGTACTTTTTTTTACACGCCTTGTTGCTGACTACGGCCGCTTTTGTTTTTAAGTGCCCGAAGTCTCCTTTCAGTTCTACTTCAGCCAATGATAAACATATTGGGCCTTCATTTAATGGTTGCTGCACCCAAACATGCTCACCAGTAAACATTTCAGGCTTTACCACTTTCTGGCCGATTATATCAATACTCGATCCCGTGTCTCTCAAGATAGGCATAGAGAATCCCTTTACTTCACATATTGACGTACAATGTGCTATTATCTCGACATCAGCAGTCCCAGACAGATGATTCACTGTTGCAGAATTTTTAATATTATTCAATGATGGACAATTGGGTCTAATATGTTCCCTTGATCTACATTTATAGCAGCGTAAATCTCTTCTTTTTCGAAGTCATAAAAATGTGCACTCGATTTCTTATATTTCCTTTCTTATTTTTTAACTGGAACGGATTCCATGCTTTCACTTTGAGTTTTACTCCTACAATTTCCCTTCCTAGTTAGGTTTCTTTCTCCACAGGCTTCGAACATTTTCATATTCATTTAACTTGTTAGTAAGTACTTCTGGACATTTTATCTCTTTATCATTTAATCTCCCAAGAAACTTTTCATCTGCTCAGTCACCATCAAATGACGGAGTGCTGCAAAAGTTTTTACTTTTAGTTCTTTCAACCATTCCTCAAAGTAGTCCCTCAATTCATACAAAAAGTATGTCCAATTACCATCAGCGCTTCTTGTATGGTTGTGAAATTTCTGACAAAATTTTTCCAGAGAAAATTTGTATCTCTTGAGCAACAACTTCATAACGTGTGTATAGACGTTCGAAACTTCCTCTGACTTCCTGACAACAAGCTGTGACATTTCGCAGAGTAACAATCCAATTAGATACGACACCCACAAGTCTTAATTAGCCTGTCTCTCAAACAGGATGAGATACAGACTTATGTCTCCTTCCTTTGGATCGAATTTCTGCATCAGATGTCTCATTTCCAGCTCTGGTTTTGCCACTGGTACTATTTCACTCGATCTATTTTCTATTTCTAGATGTAGTTTTTTAGCTGAAAGGCATTTTCCCACCGTACGCCGTTTTTCTTCTTGAAGCCGCCTTTCCTCTTCGAACCTTGCTGCCCTTAGAATCTCCAGTAATTCTTCAATATAGTCAACCTTTTTCTCAAAATTAGCCATTGCCTGGACGGCTGTTTTAATACTAAGGACTGTTGCAGAAGCTCCAATCACAACTCCTACATTTTCAGCTAAATTTTGTAAATCAGCCTTTAAGGCCTTCCCTAAAAAAGCCATCTGGTCAAAATACGATTTAACAAATTTAATATTTACTTACAGCGATCCCTACTCTTTCACAGTTTTATATGTATAAATTAAATAAAGAGTTACAAGGATAAACACTCTTAAAGAAATTTTATTACAGTTCAATTAAGATTTATTTACCTCTAGATTAATTAAACTGCTTTCATAACGAATTTTTAAACAAAATGCGACAGATACTTCTTTAAATACAAATAAATAAATAAAGTCGCAATTTCATACAATATGAAATAAAAAATATATATGACTTGCAGTGTACCGGAAATATCAGTTTAAAATTTCTTTGATAATAAATCCACTCGGAATTATAACCTTGAACTTATTTCCAACACTCTTTAAAATAATACTTTGAGATACAATTCTAATAATAAATCCCCATCGTATAAAAAATGAGAAAATGTTCGGAATGATTCAACTACCGGAAACAATTTCGCCAGTGATATCCCAGACACTTTTTTCCATCAGAAACAAAATATAAATATTTTTAGAAACAAAATATCCTTACGACTGAAACATACTGAAGTAATAAAAAAAAATTCTTAATTCCTCGATGTGTGATCTGCCAGAATTAAATAAAACAATAACCCTTGCGTTTCCTAGATTTAAACAAATTTACCGGAAACAAAACCAAGGATTGTTTAATAACTCCAAAACAAATTTTTATTACACTTCAAATATAAAAAGAATTCTTAATTCCTAGATTTATAATTATCTACCGGAATTAAATAAAACAATAATTTTTACGCTTTCTAGAGTTATGATTATCTACCGAAAACAAAACCAAGAACTATTAAAATTAACAAATAAGTAAGGCAATGCCTGGCAAACTGATTTACCCAGAGATGATTGAATTAATTGCAACCATTCGGACCGATCCTGAACTCTAGAACAAAGGTATTGTGGATCGAATTATCCCACTGCGCTGCCACCAAATATTTCAGTCTGTAACGTCTTGGGCTGGAAAAAACAGATTTAAAAGTAAGTAAAACATTTATTCATAGACAGACAAAAACAACAGCAAAACATTTATTCATAGACAGACAAAAACAACAAACATAAATTTAAAACATAATTAACAGCTAAAATTCCTTTGAGGTTTTTAAAATTAAACTAATTACAAATTTCTAAAATTAAAGAGTTTAATAAAGAATTTAAAGAGTTCAGCAATAGTTTAGTAAAGTTCGGTAAAGAATTTAGGATCCGGTCATCATTCAAGTCACAACCAACAATCTCTCTCTAGCTTAACTCGCTTCTTGTTTTCTTTTTTTATATTCTGCCGACGCCCATCTCACTTCAGTTCAATTTCGTTGAAGATGTTCAACCAATTTCTGCTCTATAGCAACTTCTTTTAGATGAGCAGCAGGACGGTACAATGTCAAGTTTAAATGAAATCCTTCCTATAGTCAAAGATAATGCTAATAATCTGGCCAGGCTTTTCATTTGTAAATTTTTATTTAATTATTTAATGTTAAAAGTTTTTACAGTATGTGAAAAATACCTGTTTCCGGAAGGAATGTTTAGATTTTTTGTTATTTTTCATAAGTTTATTTTCAGAGATTTGAAAAATTGTTTATAAAAATTGTGCTTAAGGAATTTATAGATTGGCCCCACTCAAAGCGATATTATTTATTTGTGGTAATTAAGAGTTCTTTCAATAATGAAGAATCGGAATAATAAGATATATTATTTTCTTTGGTCCTTTATTTATATATATAAAACCCACTTGTGAACTCTTAGATAAAACTACCCTCCTCACTCAACATACTTTAAAATATACTTTTCTAGATTCCTTCAGGTGGGGCTAGAGAGAAGCCTTGATTCTCTTATTTGGATGTCCTCTCCCCCTCTTGGAATAAATAAAATGTTTGAGGGGGGACTTCCATCCTATAGACAACTTTTCTTTATTTCACCTGAGAAAGTAGATTTACTGTGCAGACATGGATAGTTGAATCCTGAATTCTGTAGGACATGAAAGTCATGGTACAAATAGGCATCAACATTTTTGATGACAGAAAATATCATTACTTTTGGTTGGTTATACTATAGAAAATTACAAGGTTTAAGAATCAATCTGAAGAAAATGCATCTAAATTGAAAACATTATTACAATTGCAACAGTACATGTTTCGAGTTCCTAACGCATTTTATAAAATCAATAAGCACAAATACACTCTACTAGTATCAATACGTGCATGTTTCAGTAAATTTCAATTTTCTTCATGAAAGTTTTTTTTGTTTAATTTTCTAATAAAATAAATGTGCACTTCAGTGAAATGATTCCTTATAGGATTCGAAACTTTATGGTCTTTGGAGTGTATATTAGTAAGTCAAGAAAATTAGATTTGCATCGTATCATATTATGGGGAAGTCGGATAAAATGTATCCTAAAATCCGAATTCAGCATCATAAATGTCTACTATCTTTAAGAGCCAGTTTATTATGTTTTCCAATAAAATGTAACAATTTCGTAATTATATCTTTTTTGTAGCATCATATATATTATAATTTGATGCAGACATAGGGGAATGAAGCTGGAAATATCAGCGTGATAATGCTCCGTCTCTACCTTAAATGCTATAAAAAGTTATTTATATTTGAAGATGTTACTGTTTTTGAATGTCCCCAATGAGAATTGGCCTAAATACACTCTACTAGTATCAATGAGAATGAGTTATCAGAATCCAGTTAAGAATGTGTGAGGCGCCTAGTAAGGCATATGAAATTGAAAGGTAATTTTATTTAGTGAATAAGCTTGAAGACAGACATTGAAAGGTGGATCCAAAGATGCACTATCTGGCCAATTATCATTGGTCACTTGCGATTTTAAACATTTTATTAAATATTTAGAAAAATATAGTTGGAATTATCACGAAACTTCAGGCTATCAAACAATATAGAATGCATCATATATTTCTGTGAAAATTTTTTCAAGAAATCATGTAGGAGACATTCAGTTACTTAAGGAAAAACAACTCTCTTTTGGATAATTATGCAAAACTAATAAAGCAAAAGCTTCCAAACTTTAGTACATGATTAAGAGAGCTTTTGTAATAAACTGTGTACATTTTTATTCGGATAACAACATGCACTCATACAGAAATTAAAAGTTAAAACAAAAAAAATCTCAAATTTCACCAAGTTTTTAGCTTATAATTTGCAAAGTTGTTAATACAAAAGAAAATTCTTTTCAGAATCCATGACAAAAGACATTATACACAATATCCTGTAATCTGTGTTTTGGTACCAAAATTTTTAATTAAGAAGTATTTTAGGAAGGATATTTCTTCTGATAAATTACTAAATGAGGTAATTTTTTCACTACAAATTGTATTTTTCAATTTCTTAAACTAAGTCAACTACAAGGCACAAAGAAGTATTCTTAAAATGTAAACTTCTTTGAACCACTAAAACCCTTGATAGGGAAATGATGAAAAGCTGTAGTAAAAAATTTTGGAGTGGACATATTAATATAACAATTTATAACTAATATTATATATTTACATTTTCTTGGAAGTTTATGTAAATTAATTTTAACTTCATTATTTCAAAGAAATTTTAATTATCACTCAGAAATTTTTATGCAAAAACATGATGACAATATTTATATAAAGCATTTGGATTTATAGATCTCTCATAAGAGTCAATGAAAACATGTTTCTTATGAGCAAATATGTCAATTAAAGAGTTAAATATTCTAACTATTTAAAAAGTTTTTCCAGTGTCATAAGTTTGACATACATTAAAAGGTATCAGTGGAACATTTTTAGTTTCAGAACATAATATATTTTTATTCTGGTCATGCATCAAAATTTAGTTCATATAATAATACTTTTTTTATGCTTTTTTGCATTTCATTTTTGTGTTTTTAACAATTAGTACTTCTACCATATTAAAATAAATAAGTTCAATATCTAAATTAAAACAAAGTTGACATTATGAAAGTAATATTAAAATGATGAGTGAAGTAGCTAGTTACCAAAATAGCTGTTTTATAACATGCAAATTATATTAATTTAAAGATTTTTCACATATTATTTTAACCTCTCTCACAATTTTTTTGAAGGGATTATGCAGATTATAGTTTTAAATATAAGGAGAGAGATGTCATTTTAGAATTGGCGTGGGTAGCACTTTTGTTTGTAAGTCTCTAGCAAAAGCAATAGCTATTAATCATTAAACTGGAAATGAGCCAAACAACTTATAACTATTCCTTGGAACTTAAGGATGGTAAATATTAGTTTGTAGATAAATTTTATTCTTCCCATACTGCATTATTAATAGACACTGTTTATTAATAAAATATAAGAAGTAATTAAATAATATGAATAAATTCATAACATGATAAGAAACATTAAAAAGTTGGTAACTACAAAATTTTTATAAACAGATTCAGTTGAATATTACAAGAAATTATTATAACAAACAATTATAAATGCCGATAAGAAAATTGTCATGTTATAAATTTTAAAATGTTATGGATAATTCATATTCAAATTTTTACAAATAAATATTTTTAATTAAATAACAAAATTAATTTTTCTGATTAATAAATACAATGCTTTTAATGGATATTTCTGGATTATATTGAGTACATTCAAACTTTGAAAGCTGTTTATTTAATTAGCTTAACTACCCAGTTTGAAATTAAACCAGAACTATTTGGTTATTGAAATTAAATCAGAACTACCAGTGTCATCAATTATAGCAATAATTAAAAAAGAGAATAAATAAATAAAAGATTCAACTTTTAATGCAAGAAAGAAACACATATATTTATTTTTATCTGAACAATAATATGTCATAAAAAATTAACATTAATTTTAAAAAAAAGTTTAACTTTATTTTCATAGCTGTGACCATAAAGTTCAAAATTAAAATTTTCTATAATTTGTTTTCGAACAAAATAACGGTAGAAGGTTAAGTAATCTTTCTCCTACAATTATAGACCTTAAATAGTTTATTATTATTTTAAGCTTTCAAAAAATTACTTTTAGATCAGTAGTTGTTATCAGAAAAAGTTAATAAAATTCTTGAACAGGGAAGTGTTTTTCCTCTTTAATGACTTTTTACGGCATTCAAATTGTGACTAACCTAATGCCATACATGCATTTACAGAAAGTGCTGCAAAATATCTGTTTTCTCCTAGAGATGATTTCAAGTAAGATTTCTACTATTGCAATCATAATCTTGGAGCAATTTCAGATCTATGCATAAGGAAATTTAATATGTGGCAATACCAGTTCTTAAGCATATGGCCAGTTGACATGTCTTAAGGACGTAACTCAAAATGATAAGCAGTAGTTGCATGAAAGGAATAGCACTTTTCAATATAAAAATATCTAACCTATAAGATTTAAGAAGTACCAGGCCCTCAAATATGGTAGCTCTTTGGTTGAATCAGAATTTTTATGAAGGGCCAGGGTAGCCTAGTTGGTAGGACTTTGGATTTGTATCCCTTGGGTTGCAAGTTCGAACTCTGCCAGCCGAAGACATTTATATAAAATGGTGGCTGGCGCATGTATAAATCTGTTGTGGTCATAATTCCTCCATGTTGAAAGTAATACTACTGGGGGGGAAGGGGTTAATAGTTCAGAGATGATTGTTCTTTGATCCAGGTCCAAATTTCAATCTGTGGATGAGTGAATGAAATGTACGAATGAAGTCCACCCTGTAAAAATGGTTGTGATGCATGAGTAGTTAACTCGTACTCTCAGCCCTAGATAGTGCAATTGAAAAAACAAGAGTTGGAAAAAATTCAGATCAAATAGCAATGGCTCTTCAGTCAGCAGGCTTGTCAATGACAAGTGCCATTAGAAGCAACAACAGAATTTTCAATCCTCCAACCATGAGATTCCATTATTACTACTTTAAGGAAGAAGCTTTCGAGCTTAAGAAATTGTGGTTATCTATACTTTTACTAGAATTATTATAAATTAACATTAGATTTAAAAATCTGTAAAATGAACACTTTTTAATATTTTTTTTGTAGCATTGAAATAAAAATCATAAAAAAAATGTAAGCAAAATATAATTTGAAAATGACTAAAAAGTCAGCCAAAAAAATAATCATTACCCCTTAATGCATTATATGGATAATGATCACAAGTCACATATTGGATAATGAATAAATCTCACAGCATTTATTAACTTATTGCAGGGTCTGAAAGAAGTTGATAACAGTTAGGATATCTGAAGATCACTTGAAATTTTACAACTTTATTTTTTAAAAACTTTATTAAAATATAAACATTCTAAATACTTACGCTAGCCTGATACTTTACAATCTAGAAAATGATCAGCCAAAGCCATTCGGATATTTTGTATTTGAGGTCCTATTACTATATTGCAAGATAGTGGAATTGGTTGAGTAAAAGTATTTTCAGATTTTGCTATCCAACTGTCTAAGAAAATTTCATTATTCATTTCACATATATTATGCAGAATGCAACATGCTGCAATAACAGATGGCAAGACTTCTATGCTACAAATATTACCCTGAACTAAACAAGTCCATCTTGCTTTTAAACGTTTAAATGCAATTTCTACAGTATCATAAGCAAATGTGAACTTATCATTAAAATTTTTTTCCTTTTCTGAAGTTTCACTTAAGTAAGGCCCTAAAACCCAATGTGATTGTGGGTATGGTGTTCCAGCCAATATATAAATAGGAATCTTAATACCATACAGTTCTTTAAGTGTATCTGGAAAAAGATTATAATCCTGACCTTTCAGCCAAAGCATAGAATTAGTGAAAACTCTAGATTCATGAACACTTCCGGGCCATCCAATGTTGACATCCCAAAATTTATAGTTTGAATCCACAACACCTTGCAAAAGTACTGAACGCTCCATGTTGCTATTTATGTAATCACTTGCATTTTCTGGTAAGTTTAATGTATTAACAGGCACATGCATGGTTCCAATTGCACCAGCACACTGAGGAAAGTCCCATTTATCTTCAAAGTCTTTCATATTTCTTTCTAAAACAGATTTTTCAGGTACTTTTAAATACTGAGGCATGAGAGATTTTATGGCATCACAAACATTTTCAATAACAATTGCAACATTAGATTTTGAAGTACCAAACAGTCGTCCAATGTATGCATTACTCTTACCAGAAGCCATAGATATAAGAGCAATAGCAATCTGCTTTTCTATAGTTATGTTAGTTGTCCTTTCTGCTTCCAGATAAGGTGAGAGATTTTTGACTAGCTTCATAAAATTATCTTTACCCATTCTTATATATTTTATCCACTGAGTATGGGAAGAGGTTTCTTTTACTTTTTCCCACCAATACGGAGATGATCTGTGATGCTTTCGAATCATACATGGATGTAGCAACATTTTCATAAGGAAAAACTGCTCTTGATTGAAATATGAAAGTAACCTTTGTAGTTTTATTAAGCTTTCTACTTGTGATTTCCTGCTCCAAAGTAACTGCTTAGTTGCAGAACGTCGATGCCTTGCACGACAAACAATCATTTTATAAATAAGAGCACAAAATATGGGACTCCAATTGGTCATGTTTTTACAGAAATTTCCTAAATGCGAGTTATATATTTTTCCTCTATTATTCGAACACATTAGAATATATTGTTAATTTTTTGACCTGTATGCTTAATTAACAACCGCTTCATGTTAAATTGCTCTTATAATCGAAATAACCAATCTACACACACTTTCGCATTCTTCTATTTTAATTTGAATAACTACAGCTGGTTTGTTGTTTTGTCAATTTAGATTTCAGAATCACTAGTGAAAGAGCAAGACATACCGAATCCGAATAATTAACAATAACATTCATGGATTCTGATGACACAAAAATATTATATTAGTGTAATCAACGTAATATATTTTTCATTAAAAATGTTTTTCGTGATTTCAGTAGTTACAATATTGAATGAAAAATTTTATTGGACTATTCGTAATCAATTCAAGAACAGGAGATCCAAGGACTTCATACCAAAAATATCGGAAGTATTTTCGTGAGTATTTTAGTATTTTAAAATGACGTCTAAATATCGCCGATTTAAAGAAGGATATATTAGTTTGTGCAGAAATATTGATGGAATTTTTACTTCTTCCATCATTTAGAAATGTCATTTCATTAAACATGGTCAAGTCTAATTTTTTTAAGTCTAAAAAAAAAAAACAACTTTTGATTGCAAATTTTTTTATTAAAAGCAATTTTTTTACAATTACACTTAATTTATCATTTGAATGAAGAAAATAAAAAAGCTTCATGGGATTTTCTTTAATATGTTCCTCTAGTATGACGATTTTAATTAACGCAAGATTCTTTGGCTTTCTAAATTTAAACTTTTGAATGAGAATTTCAAAAAATCATTTATATTTTTATTCCAATAATATTATACTTAATATATATATATATATTTGGAACCATTATTGATGGGCGTGACAATAAGCAAAAAGTTGTAGTAAGAAAGGAAATAAAAGATGGCGAAAGAATCACGTGAGAAGACAACAGTTTGACTACCATCTCAATCTCAACGTTTATCCTTATGGGATGGACCAATCCATCACAAACCATACTTTTCACAGGTAGAGACGTTGAATCGAGAGGGGCAGCAGGGATAACTTAGTCTTTTAAATGTTGAGTTGTAGCTCATCACTTTTACCGGTTCAGATGAATCGTTATTCGCTGAGCACGAAGGAAAACGATGTCGTCAATTTAGCATGTTAATATGGATATAGTTTACCTCTGTTGGAATGTCTTTAAAAAATCATTATTTCTTGTATTTGGAAATGTTGTTTTACAATTCATAAACGGATCATATATAATTTTTAGAAATGTATTAAATACAAAATGAATGAAGAAGTATTGTGGTATTGATATTTAAGTTTCCTAATATGTAAATAAAACAAATCATTATCCATCTCTTTCATGTTTTTTTTTTTTTTTTTGACATTATATTACTCTTGTGTTTTGTAGTTTTAAGTTAATGCATGTTAAATTGTTGTAAGAATAATAAATTAAGGAATGAAATAACTTATTGAATTTAAATAACTTGTTTTAAGTGTAGATGACTTATAACCAAAATTTAATGACTAGGCCATCTTTATTGTGTAAAAATAAATAAATAAAACCTGTATATAAATTTAGAAACCTAGTTTTATAAAGTGTTAACTTTAAAAACAACTTCATCTCTAAGTTTATTTCCTACTCTAATCATAGTGTTAAAATAGATATGGTAAATAGGCATTTATTGTAATAGTCATTATAAATCAAGTCAACCCTTTATTCAATAAATAATTTTCTTACATGGATTCTGATTTTAATAATGTTTAATTGAGATTTACTTTACTATATTATATTGTAAATTTCTAAAATTTTGGTTACTACAAGTTATTCTCCTCTTGACAAATAAAACAAATTGAGTTTTATTACTTAATGGATAAATCTTGATACATGAGTTATAAAAACCTTGATGAACTTTTTTAATGCATGAAATATAACTATATTTCAAATCATGTTTTATTCATAATTTTTCATTAAAGTTGCAAAATATTATATTTTTTAATATAGAACTATTTAAATTTTCTTATGCCAAGTATAAGATTATATTCAGTTACATAAATGTATTGAGATATAACTACTACGAATGTTTCTGAGGATATAAGTTTCTTTTAATACTGTTTTTCTTAAAATTAAGGTTTATTTTTCTAGTTGATAAGGAATCATGTTATGAAGAATTTCATAATTATATTTGCAGCTTCCTCAGTATATTTTAAAAGATTAATATAATGGTCTTTGTATGAAAAAGTTGTTCAGAATATTCATAGCCTATTATTGACATTCTAAATGTAGGTAAGGAATCTGTTTTTAAAAAATTAAATCACTATATTTTTCAGTTAATAATAGAAACAAAAGGGATATTTAACTAATAATTATACAAATATAGAAAGCTTGAATTTCAGCATGTCACAATTTCTATATATATACATAATAAATTGCCATTTTTCAATTGAATAATATACTTTTAGCTACATAGCCAAATATGGCTGTGGGAACAATTCTGAATAATAGAAACCTTTATTAAATTATCGATAATCAATTGAAATTTAGAAAGGTAAATTTCCTTATTAGGTGATGACTGTGAATTAATGAACAGTATGCAACCAAAATATATAGACTATAGAAAACATAGAGAACTGAATGTAATTTTTTTTTTTAGAAGTTTACTAGTACAATATATCGTATAAAGAAAGGAATGCCACATTGAAAATGTTCCACATGAGCTTTGGAACCTTAATGTTCCATTTCTCTTAGCATTAATATGAAAAAAGAAAAACAATTGAAAAATATTTTTCAGATTACCATATGAAAACTTTTTTTCCCTTTGAAAGAAGGTTAATAGCATTTGGCTTCATTCTATGTAATTGCAGATGTCTCCAAATGGGGAAATTTATTTTATGGTCATCCTACAGTTTAATTACACATTTTTTGAAATGTGGCAACATGAAGTTTTAAGAATTAACATAAGAAAAATAAAAAGTGGAGCAAATAAATCATAGTTCGGAAAAAATTATTTTACCTGCTAAATCAGGCAGCAGTTATTATTTTTTTCATGATTAGGAATATGAATATAACATCCTGAAAATTCTATAATTAAATAATAAGTTAATGTTGAATGAAGCAATAACACTAGGAAAAACAGAAATATAATGGAATATCAAATTCTTATTGGTTTGATGGTATAATATAAACAAATGAATCAACATCTATGCTTATAATAAAGCTCAATGTGTGTGTGTTGGCGCTCTACAGGCCAGACCGTAAGACCTACAGCTACCAAATTTGGTACATGTATAACTTGGAGGTCTGGAATGTGCACCTCATAGCCCTTTTTCGAATTTTTTATTAGAATTTGAATTAAGATTTAAGCGAAATTTCAACGTTTTCCCGTTATAACTTCGGAAAATATTATTGCACAGACATGATTTTTACATCAATTTAAAGATAAAAAAATTAGCTCTCTAACGGTATCAGTTTTTTAAATTCACAACGTAAGCTTCTATTTTTAACGAATTTTTAAAGAAATATTTTAACCATGTTTTTATCATGTGACTGGATAAAATAAAAGAATGCCGGAAGTTCGAATAAAAAAAACTATCATCGCAAAATAAATCTAAAGAAATGCAACTTTTAACACGTGATTAGATAAAATAAAATAAATATAAAATCTGATATTTTCTAAAAAAATAAATGCAAAGCGAAGGATTCTATAATCGTTTGCTATATCTAAATAATTAATTCAATAAATCTTCTTTACGGTAAACCTGATCGAATATAGACAGGATATGCATTGGAATTCAGACTTAATGGCTTATTTCTATTATCATTTGCGATATCTGTATCATTAATTCAATATTTTTTTTCATTATAAAATGTGATAGTTTCTAAAAAAATAAATGCAAAGCTATGCACGGGGAAAAAATTAGGTTTTATCCCCGTGTTGCCATCATTTTGAAGGAAGTTCAAATTTTTGAAAAAAATAAAATAAACTATCATCGCAAATTAAATCTGAAGAAATGCAATTTTTAGCACGTGACTGGATAAAATAAAATAAGTATAAAATGTGATATTTTCTTTAAAAAATGTAAGGCAAAGGATTCTATGATCGTTTGCAATATTTAAATCATTAATTGAATAAATTATCTTTATTTATACAGGATATGCATTCAAATTCCTTTCCAATGGCCAATTTGTAAAATATTATTAATAGGCATATATATTGTTTAATACTATTAATTTGATCTAAAGGAAGTAAATAATTACATTTTATGTAGTTTGAGTCAAACAATGCATTTATGAATAATGAGTTTTAGATTTCTTCATACTTTGCTCTGTGAGCCATATTTTACAAAATATTTTTATTAATATTTTAAATAAAAGTTGCTACATCAATCAGTCTTCTAATCATTAAAACTGATTGATTTATAAAATTAAAGAATATTATTGGGAAAACGCGTTATTTTAGAACTTTCCGTCCATCACCTTAAAGAAAATATTAATTTCAGGCCAATCAACGCCGGGAATTACTTCAAGGCTAATGAATATGTGATTTAATTGAAAATTTTAGAACGCATAACTCATTGCGAACCAGCTGGTCCCCAAAGGCGGCTAGTATGAAATAAAAATTAAAGAAAATAAGTAATACTTGGTACTGTTGTACTTAATTTTTTGACAAAACTTTAATAAATTTACATCACAACTAAGTAGTTTTTTGAGTGATGAAAAATAAAATGCATCAATTGTTAGCTTTATACAGCTACGAACTCATAATAAAAATAATATTAAGTGCAATCAATGAGTAATTTGGCAATGTCTAATCGGAACAGGATGATATAAAATACAAACATTCATTTTTTAAATATTAGATATGTATATTCTTTTAGAATTATAAAGCTTGGTGTTCATTCAGAATGGTAATGAAAGAAACTATTTATTGTAATATATTCACTCAGAATTCTCAGTTTTATTTTAGGAAATGGGATTAAAATAATTTCTTTTAAAGTTGATTAAATATAGAAAATATATTCCATAAAATCATTAATATAGTTGAAAAGATAATTTTTTGAACTATAATAATTTTGGAAGTTACTGCAAAAGAGAATATAATTTAATTACATTTTAAAAATCCCAGGATTGGTCTCCCCAAAACTTTCTCGCATAATCTGTAATAAAGTTGTTACCTATGAGAATGACTTGCATGGCATTTACGTACAATATAGCTATTGTACATCATACAATAAATTTGAACTTTTATGTAACATTCCAACGAAACTATTGTGTCTCGTCGGTTTATTATTAAGAGATTAATCTTTGGTAAATAGATGTGGTTGAGATACGAATTTTTTTCCCCTAATTTTATATAATTGTACTATGCCTATAACCAACCTGTAGATGTAAACAATAAGCAGACCAAGTTTCATAACAATCAGATGAATGGTTTACAAAGGTATAACAAACATGCAGACAAACATTCATTTTTATTTATATAGATAAAATGTTAATAATTGTGTTCATGGCAATATCTTTCAGATTGTTATTCAGTGACAGAAATTGCTGTGTTTGGGAATGAAGTAATTGTGACATCTTACTTTTGTAAATAATTGCAATATTTATTATTTTATTTGAATAATTTTGGTTGGTTTCATTATGAGAATTACAGAATAATAATAATAATGAATATATTCCTTATCATGAACAGGTTTCATATGATTTGTCCAAATTTTCGTCACCTAAATCTTAATTCTTCTATTTTTAAAAAGACAGTCCAAGTTAACACATTATTAAAGTTTTTACTACTTTGACAACAAAAGAGTGACAAAATGAAATTCTCATGTTAATGTTTATTAATTAAAACACAAAGATATCCTTACAAGATATGAAATCATTATAAAAATAAATAATGACTTTAGTAAGTTTGCTTGAATCACAAAGAAAACAAAGTTAAATTTAGAAGAGCCTACAGAAGCAAACTGTCTTTTGAGATGCAATCTATTTAACAGACATTGGTCATAAATGGTATAAAATGTTTAATATGTAATAAAATTAAATACAATAAAAAAGCAATATATATTTATTATGATAACATGTGATCTAACATAAACAAAAAAAATAGATTAATAAATGATGAAGGAATACTATGCAATATTAAAACATATTGTTAATATTTTTTACTGTCTATTCCATTATTTTGTTATCCATTTCATAACATATATATATTTATATTTGTCACATCAGGCGACCAGTTTGTTCAACAAGAATATTGGTTGTATTTGTTTTCAGATAAATTGTTTAGATTTAAGTTAATATCAATGAGTTTTTCAAATAATTCAACACTAAAATTATGAAATTAATATAATTGTCTGACTTAAATATTTTTACTTATTTTATTATTTTTCAAAATATGTACAATAAAGTTAGATGGACACTCTAGAAACAAAGTTATAGCAAGTTTGAAAAGTCAAGCAACAAAGTAAATATAATGAAAGTAATTTGATTTAAAAACTTGTTTTAAATATTTACTTACAAGTTCATTTTTGTGATTCATTTAAGAAAATGATATATTAGCTTTCATAAGGTTTACTTTGAAATCATAAAAAAAAAAAAAAAATATGAATGGCTTATAAGTATAGACAATATATTATCAATTAACATAGGAAACATTGTGCATGCTCAGCTATAGGTATAGGAAAATTTGTTATTCACTTATAATATAAGAATGTTACAGTACTAAAGAATATAATAAGAATATTTACTGATTGGTATATCCATAACTCTACACTTAGCTGAATGCCCACAAAAAATTTCTTTGCTAAGTAATTAATGATTTAAAAAAAAAACTCCTCACAATCTGCATTTTAAAAAATTATATAAGTAATTCTCATAATTTATAAGAATAACAATTATACATGAGTATTTGACTGAGTTAGTCCAACAAATATTGACACTGCATAATAGAAGACACCTTGGATGTAGAATATTTAACTATACGACTTTGAATAATCAATTAAAGAAAATAGCAAATTGTTTAGCATGTAACTAAATTGAAATATTAATACAAAATTTTTTTATGTCTATTGAATTGATATATTTTGCTCTTATTTACAGTGTAAAATTTTAATGAAAGGAATTAACATTATTTTTTCAATGAATAAAGACACATATTAAATGTACAAACTACATATAAAATACTAAGCAAAATGTGTAAACTTTATTAAGAATAAAATAATGTATAATAGAAAATAGCTGAATAACAAGGCTACCATAAATACAACTACAGAATCAAAAATCAACGAAATAAAAAAAGCTACGAGAAGAAATTTACCTAAGTAATTTAAACAATAGTTTATCTTCTCAGAAATACCTAAGTAATTTAAACAATAGTATATCTTCTCAGAAATTAAGTGATGCGCCGCTTTTTACCGTTAAACAATGTTCATGATTCAACTTGCCAGTACAACTGATTTTGAATAATCAATTTTCGAACACTCCATACATTCTAAGAGACCCCATGAACCTATGTGTGAAATGTTATAATATTTTACACAAATTTTTTTCTTTTTCATAAGAATGACCCATCAGGAAGAAAAAACTGGTAAGCTATATCTTTAGGGACTGTAGAAAATGTGAAATATCAGAAAACATTCTAAATCCAAAACGTTTTAGTTTAAATTCTGAATTAACGGCATCTCTTAAATATAGTGACATTATAGAAAATACCTCCGCAGAATTGTTCCACAGGTTTTTTTTTATGTTCATTTTAACATATTGAAAGAAACAGAAGAGTTAAGCTTAGGAATTATAAAAAATAAATGTACGCTGTTATCGAAAAATGAAGGCATATGTAACCATTGGCAGAATATATTTTTTCTCTGGTAATAAAGATATTATATTCATACAATCATATAAAGTTTACAAAAAATACAATCATAATCTAAGAGGCACATGCTGTATTAAAAGCTAATAAAATATGAAACAGAATTTATGTTAAATAATGATTCTATAAATATGATTAAATGGTATTTGATTTAAATATCCATTAAATAAGAAGAAAGGTTACTGAAATATATGTTTTAAGCTAAGATGTCGACACCTCCCTTGGGAATCGCACCTACCCAGTACAATACAAACACACCGCAATAAGTGTTGAGCTACAACTCAACATTTAAAAGACAACACTTATCCCTGATGTCCCTCTCGATCCAACGTTCCTACCTGTGAAAAGTACGGTTTGTGATGGATTCGCCCATCCTATAGGGATAACGTTGAAATTGAGACGCTAGTAAGAGTTTGCAGCTTCATTTGACGTCACATCCGTTATGCTTAGCCGAAATAACAAGAGGAGTGAAAAGAGTTGTCTATTTAATCAAGTCTAGTTTTCTGTTTTCTTGAATCTGGATTGGGTTGTGATCTAATTTTCGTTCATGTGGCAATTTGCTCAGATATTAGTTTTTTTAATATTTTAAAATGGCTCTTCGTAAAGTGAAAGGAAATTTGGAAAGAATTTTCGATAAAAATCTGACCGATTTAGTTCGTGGAATACGAAATAATAAAGATAACGAAGTATGTAAATCAAAAATTTTTTAAGTGTAAACAAATTTGTTAAATTACTATTTACTTAACTTATAAAATTAAGTTATATAAATAATGTATGCTAGATTGAATGAAATTTGTAGTAATTATGATTGATTACTGATGACATATTTTTCCCCCCTTTAAATTTGTGGGTGAATGACATTAACGTTCTTGACATAAGAGATATAATCTTTCATAATACTAGTTTCAAACACTTAGGTATATAATATGTTTTGTATTGATTCTTTTCAAATGTTTTTAATTCCGTTTCAATATTATTTTATTCCTTTTGTGATATTGTACCTCTTTGTTGCAAAGTTTTTATGCGTTTTATATTAGGATTTAACATGCAAAGATATATATTTTGTTTTTCAGAAATAATTTTATTAATTTACTTGAAATTATTGAACAACTTATCCATATATATAAAAACACTGCTCCCTAGATTTGCCAAATTTTCTGCTCAGAAATAAGGTGGAATCATGGTTTATGCTTAATTGAAACAATGTGTAGTATAGATCATGTTTGTGTGCTCTTGTATAGTTGGTTAATTGAGATTACTTTTGTTTCATGTCCCACAAATTGTCTATTGATTTTTACTGCAATTAAATAAGAATCTGTGTATTATTAATAAATCTTATGCATCAGAAAATAACTGCATTGCATTTATATTGAAACATTTTTTTCATCTTTTGGGATCTTAATAATGTCTTAAAACTTAAAAAAATATATTTAGTTGCTTTTAAACATCCTTTTAATTAATTTAACGATGGTATCAAAGGCGATTGCGGTTTTCAATTTAGTCATCGTATTAAGTTAATATATTTTATTTATAATAATAGACTATAAATAATATAATTAGTTTGTTTTAATAGAAATCTTCCTTCCTAAGCATGACGTGAAATATAAAAATTTAGAATATTTCTATTTGTATTCTGATTTAATATTTTCATTTTTATAAATTTGTATATTTTAAATTTAAATTGTTGAATTCACCTTAAAGTGCAGAATTTTTTTCTTGCATTGACAAAATATAGCTTTTCTTTTTCTTTTTCTTGGGAATATAATATAGGCATTCTTCAATTAAAAAACACCTGTATAAAAAAATGCATTGGTGTGTGTGGAAATTATGTGTATATAAATGTTCACTTTTTTTAGTTTTAGTTTATCAAAAAGAATTTATTAAAAATATTGGATTTTGAAATGCATCTATTTTACTAAAACTCATTTGATTATTTGTATAATAAAACTGATTTGAAATTAGCAACATCAGAAACTTTTAGATAGATGTATTGGAAGTTAAAAATATTTATGAATTTTGATTTTTAGTCAGTTGGTTGAAATTAAACATATGCCTTTAAAATGAATTTCAACCATTAGCAGACTTTTGTTTTGAAATTTTCCAGATGTTTCCCATTTGGAAGAAATGAATATCCCTATCAAATAATAATGTTCATGATATTTTATACTTGTTTTTCATCAAACAAGTAAGGTTTGCAATTTTTTCATGTTTTAAACAGAATTCCAAAAATTCCTTTGTTAAAATGATAGTTATTGCTTTTTTTCATTATGTGTTTTGGTACTTGAATGTAACCAAAATCGCACTATGAATTTTAGAATCGATTTTTTTTTTTCTTCCTTCTTAATCATGATAGTAGAAGTTTATTTCAAGCTAATGTTTTTAGTCTTGAATAATTGCTAGTAGGAAAACTGCAGTAGTAGAAAAATTATTATTTTTTAATTAACAATTTTCAATGAGGGCTTATTTTAAGAGTAATTTCAAGTAAAAAAACTAAGCATAACTTTTTTCTGAATATAATTATCAGTTATTTTAGATATTTCCTAATTTGCTTTTATTAACAGCTTAAATGCTTGTATTTCGCTTAATTATAAGTATAATAATAAGTAGAAAATGTAAAATAATTCACTTATTCCTATGTTCATTGTTTTTAAAGGCTGATAATTTAGTTTCGTGTTCTTTTGAGGGAATAACTTTAAAAAAAGGGGTGAGGGTGGCCATTTTATTTCTACTTTCAGATATTAATTCAGATATGATGTTTATTAAGATATTTTATTGACATGGTTTAGTTTATTTCAGCTCTTGTTTGGGTGTTTGTCGATATAAATTCAGGCATTGTACTTTCAGATTAAAATTTTATTCCCTGTATATTTGTAGAAGTTACAGAAAAAATTGTTGCAGAAATATTGTAATTTCGTAAAATTGATTGTTCGATTTATTTAAATGTTTTCCCTTCTCTCTCCCAGAATATTGTAATTATTTTTATGAACATTAATAGATCTTCAGGATATTTTAAGTTATTTTCTGTCTTGCTTATTAGAGTGGTTTCCTTATTTATAAAATTACTTTTATCTGTTATTAGTTTCATTGTAAAACAATGAATTGTTTTGTTTTCCGAGTGCCTTCGTCATCTGTAGAAGGCACCGGGCTGTATTAAACAAATAATTACAATTAATTAAACATTCCAAATAAAAAGGCGGGAAATTGCAACCGTAACTGTTCCGTGGAACAGTTTGTTTATTTTGTCCGCCATCTTTGTTGGCGACTTGGCATCCTTGGCGCAGCAAGGGGCACACTATTCTACACTTTTACCTTACTTTTTTTTTTTTGTAAGTTTGAGTATATTGGATAATAATTCTGAATTGTTGCCTTATTAAATTTAAAAAAAAAAAGATATTAAAGATTTTCAACCAATATTTTTACGAGATATTGTTATATGAATATTTATTTTGCCTAAAGTGCATTATTTCTGACTCTAAATTGATTTTCATTAAGTTTTGTATAAAAATCCTTTTATCACTTATGCAATGTTAATTTTATCTACTGAAATTCTGGAGTGTTTCAGATAGTCTACACTTTATCATCAATTAAAATTTGAAACTAAGTTTTGTGATGTCTTTCTCTTGGGAGGAGGGAGAGAAGCATATATATTTTTACCCTTTGCAAAATCACTTGAACATCTCTTAAGTTTCAACATTCTCTATCTAGTTAATTATTTTTAATCTGAAGTTTATTTCGTAAACAAAGAACAAGATAAATTTGCGTGTGGAATATCTATTAGAAAAATTATTATTATTGGCCCATCTTCAAAAGCAGTTTATTATACTATATTTTATGATAGCTGTGATTTGTCAATTTAAAAAAGAGGGAAATTCTGTCCATATATGTGTCAAGGCTTTTAAAATTAATTTTATTCAATAATGTAACCTCATATGCAATTTAAGTTGTAAAAGTTAATTATAATCTTAAATGATGGTGTCTAAAAATAATTTTAATCTTATAAAATAGGAAGTGCAATAGGTATAAAAATAGTGAATGTTGTATTGCAATAAACTACTAGTAGTCAATGACCTATCTTTAAAAACACACAGGACTAATATTTTTGTTCTTTGATATCTGTATCAATTCTTCTTAAAAAGTAATGAATATTAAACATATGCCATTGTTCACAAGTCGTTATTGGTCGCAGAAAAGTTTGTTGGTTGGTTATTGGGAAAAAATTTAATTTGCTGAGAGAGAAAGAAAAGCAATTTAATGTGAACTAGACACTAAGCAGAAATGTGAAGTTCCAATTAACATTGAATGTTAATCTTTTCTTTATTTGTACAATTGCAGTATAACCAATTTTGAATTGGTGATCTCCATTTTTGATAACCATTCATTTCGTTTTGCTTTTCTCACATGGAATACCAGATTTTTAAAAACCTGCATCACAGAATCAGCAGTTGAATTCCGACAGATTCAATTTTGTTATTCATTATAGTGTCGTATACAAATTGGACTTTCCTTGATAAAAACTTATGAAGGGGCTTATTCTTTGTCTTCCCATTTATTGGTTACTATGTCTTTGGGAAATTATGCATTTACTAGGGCAAAGCCAGAAGTTCAAATATTAGTAAGTAAATATTTTTAAAACAATTTTCAAGACGCATACAATCCATTTAAAAAGTAAGCAGCTGCTTATTAATGTTCATGATTGTGAAACGCTGAAATTAAGCAAAAAATGAGCCATTTTGTTCATTAACGTGGGTTTTTGAATGCAGTAAATCACAAATATGTTGGACTATCTTGTTTGTTTTGTTGTCTTTAGATTTTTGAATGACAATCGCAGTCTTCCTTTTTAAAATGATTCTTCTTATTCTGAACTCCCCAAATATCAAATTTTAGGTAATTTCGCGTAATTAAGATTTAGGTGGAAAAAACATCTAAGCGAATGGCTCAAAATTCATAGATTTTTATTTCTTCTGTGTTTTATGTTGCATTCCTTAGTTTGATTTAACCATAGCCATTTCAGCAATTCTTAAAATAATATATGCCAAAAGCATGTATTTTACTTAACAAAATAATGCAATGCATTATAAGTAAAACGCGTATCAAAATTAAAGAAAGCTTTTTATATTTTATATTTATATCTTTATCTATTAATAAATTTCAGATATATCAATTTTAAGTTTTCTCCTTTATTTTCAATTTATAGGTTGTCGCTCCAAAGGATAAAACAAGCACTTATTTTCTTAATTATTGCAATTAGACTTCTTAACTATTGCAACTTAATTTCTCAACTATGGCTTCCTCTTGCAAAGTTTCATCAAATTAAATAGCAGGCTATATGGGAATAATTTAGCTTCCCTAGAGAAGGATAATAAAAAGTCGTGATTTTTATATGGCACCCATAGTAAAGGAATGTCAGTGAATAAGTTTTTCTTTCACTTATTTATACAATGCAAAGTTTCGTGCTTCTTTTTATAAAATTTAACCCGATAATTAAAGGCAAATATGGATCCTTGAGCGGGACTTCCGATGTAATTTTCAGGGATACTATGCATATCATACATATTTATTTATTTAAAAGGTAGAATAAGAAAATAACGCTTTATAATTTTTAAAAAATGGTTAGGAATGATACATTGAATGAAGTGCTTAAATACTTATTCAAGATGAATGTCTTGGACTTTTTTACAAAGTTGTATTCTTTTAACACTGCTTGCGCATATACGATCGAATTCATCCCTTGTAACTTTATAGCCAAGCTTTTTGAATTTTTCTGCAAAGATCCGCCGAGTGGGTAATGCCAAAGCCAATTTATCAGGGTTGTCACGTTACTGAAAAAACACTCGGACATTTGAAAAAGGAGAGGGGGAATTTGAAAGTTTTCTTAAAAACCTGAAAAATGCTAAGAATTTTAAATTTCCTTAAAAAAATTTTATTTTAAGGAAATTTTTCTTTTTTTCTCATCTAAGAAATGTCAATTTTTAAAGATTGTATGAATAAACGATCGTAGTTATAGCTTCCTAAAGTAAAACAATACCATTCACGATTTGCAATGAATAAATACTCCTTTTTTTATCCTCCCTTCCCTCCCTTTTTTTGTATAGATCAGTCCAGTTTCGATTTGTAGACATTCTTTTTCCATTGCATACCCGAATTACAGCTAATGAACATGCTCGAGACTTCTCTAACTGCGTGAAAGAATAGCATACGTTTCCATAGCGGGAACATTCAACCTGTGGAAACCATTCGGTGGTGTTTAGTTACCATACTTGAATTTGTTGAATGGTTTGTTTCGGTACCTCCGAGAACAGAAAGAGCTGTAAGTTTTATAGAAGAGAAAGCACTCTTGAAGGCCCTGGTACTTTTCACTTTGAAAGAAGGCAAGTCGGGGAATATGGGAAAACGTGCACTCACTTGCTATGCTGAAAGAAAACATGCAGGACTGCGTGCCAGATTTAGTCATCACTGATGTTGGACTTGGTATCGAAGAAGAGTACAGCAAAAGATGACACATCAAATTTAATGCCCGAAAGTAAATTGATTTCGATTTTTTTTTAGTTCAAGAACAATTATTTAAAACTGAATTTTTATGGGCATTAAAACTTGTTACATCACATACGTTCTTTAACGCACTCAATGATGCATCGGAAATATTTTCACTGAAAGTGAAATGATCAAAAAATGTGCATTGGGTCGTACAAAAATTTCGTACCTTTTTTAAAGGATTAGCTCCATGAAACTGATGGCTGAAAAATCTGCTGATATTGATGCTCAAACACATGAATTGGCAAAAATGAATAAACTTTTAAAAAGAAATCTTACTTTGATGTTTTTTAAAAATAATCTGTAAATGATTTGTATCATAACAAAATGTTTCTTGTTTTATTTCACCCGAATCCTTAATTTTATGTAGTTTACAGTTAAAGAATACGAGAGGCAACATCACCCACCCCTTAATATGCAAATTTTGTCTTGCTAAATTCCAAATAATAAATATAAATTGTTTTTTTAATGTAGATAAAAACCTTCTTTTATTATGCCATTGTTTCGAATAATGTTAAGCTGTTGCTTCCTTTCCTTGCCCCTTTTTTCTCATTAAAACATTCCATTATAACTAGCACATGAGTACCATTAATGCATTTTCTCGAATTTACACGAAGGGAAAATACAGGGATTTTTCTCCCCCCCCCAGATTTGAGTAGTGACCTTGTTTATTCCTTCGCACTGATATTATTCCTATCAAGAGTAGCTGAATTTCAATTACTGTTGTACTGAATAGAAACGACCAAAGATTTTCTCAAAATGTCATACCCCTTATTTATAGAAAATTGCCACTGATAATGAATCTCTTTTATGAAAAATTACTTTTGCAACTATCAAATCCATAGTTTTAAAAATTAATATCTGTCTCAATTAAAGCAACGATGGTTAACGATAAAGCTTCGATGGTTAATATGAAATAAATAATTTTACCAGAATTATCTAGCTGAAGAATGATAATTTGATGATTCTTTTGGAAAAACTTCTTAATTATAAAATTCGTTTCTTACAGTTCTGTTCGAACTTAAATTAAAATCAATTTTGAAAAATTTTGATGCGACTTTTTTTTTCTAAAGCAGCAAAACCTATGAATAATGTGTTTATAAATCGCGTTTCTATTTCATTTTTAAAGATAAAAGTATAAAATCTGGCAATATTTGATCCACTTGTAGATTCATTATTTTACTTCGTATTTTTACTTATTCTCTTCTTTCTGTAACCAAATTTTCCTATTTGGTTAAGTATACTTAAAAACCTTTATTCGAATGTCAGCAAAAGCAAATACATTTGACCGGTCGATTACTCGATTTTTTTTCCTGCTTTTAAAGGAAATTGTTAATTTGGTCAATAATTGTGAATCTGAAGTAATATCCGACAATCTAATTTTCTATTTCACTTTGACAGTCTTTTCCTCCTATAGCTAATCTATTTAAATTACGATGATCTCTCGAAATATGTTTGAAAAACCGCATTTAGAATTTCGCCATATATCTTCAGGACTATTGAAGGGTAAAAATAAAGGAAAGCCGAAATTTTGCATAGCAGTGTTTTTCTTTTTTCATATAAATTCAATAAATAAAATTATAAAAGTTTTTTAAAAAATACTAACTTTTTATTTATTACATTGCAGTTTACTCTAAAACAAGAACTGTTATAACCGATACATTATGTTTAGTGATGTCTAAGAAAACTTCTGTTTAATAAATAATAATAATAACCCTGTTACATTGAAATATTTATTTAAATTCTAAAAAAATTAATCTACAGGTTTTGATTTTGTCATTAAAAAACTGAATTAGAACGAAGTTTAATTTGAAAACGACTTGTTACAAAATTACATTTTAGACAAAAGAAAAATTGAGATAATGCCTCCCTTGATTTCATTATTTTCTTAACCTTAAAAAAAGGAAAAACCTTTCTTAATAAAAGAATATTGCTTTTGCTGAGGAAGCTTTTTTATTAATTTCGTTCTAAAAAAGTCTCTCATTTTCCAATAGAAAGACAAGTCTTTTCATAGATTTTTTTCCCTTTTTTTTTTTTTCCCCCATTTCTCAAAACTTGAATGAGAATTATTTCGTGAAAACAGTTAAAACTAACCAGAAACTATTTCGTTGATTGAAAGTCTGTATCTAACGAGTATTTGAGGATTTAAAAAAAAAAAAAATCCTTGAATTCTTTTTGTCGCAATTTTGTTATTTTGCTTTCTGGTTGAATCCTGTTTTTCTCTAATGTACATTTTTAGACAAAAACAGTGTAAACATTATCAGATACTTAAGAAAATATAATTGCAGAGTTCCTAAAACTATCGTAAAACTTCACACATGGTTTGGAATTTTTGAAAGCGATGTGATAAGGGTTTTTAATCTTTCTAAACCTTGCCATGTATGGATATTATTGTATTCGTTTTACATTTTCTACAATAATTTTTTCTTTTCCATCCTATAATACTAACAGATTTACTGTCGCGTGTGTCATTTGTTTTGAAACACGATCTGCTTTATTCGCATTCAAAATCCTTTCAAATGAATAGAAATACATTTTTCTATGCAGGTCCCTGGGGTAATAGATGATGATGGAGCTACCCTCTTTGTTTCTCCAAATATTAATCGATTATTCTAGTTATGACTGATCATTTTTTAAAGAATTTAAGTACAGTTAATTCGCGGGGTATATGTTCCATAACTATGCCGCGAATACAGAAACCGTGAATACGGAATGGTAATTTATATGGGATTATAGGGGATACGTTCCTAGGTGACAAAATAAAATTGAAAAAAAAAAAAAAAAACCCATAAAAAATCAATTTAAGTAAAGTTTTTAAAATTTTGATTAATTATCTTAAGGCTTAGGCAATGGTTTGAAGAATTTAGTAATTTTCTCATGCTTGGCAGTTTTTAAAAGCTCCTTTAATTCAGACTGATAAACAGCAGTCGCATTAGCAATTTGCCTCTTAAAAATAAGACTTCGTGTCATTGACGGATCAGTGTTCATAAAGAAATCGCAAAGCTCATTTGCAATTATTGAACCTTCACTTTTTCGAATTAAATATCACGTTTCCAGTGCTTGTTGAAACCTCTCCTTCAATGGGCCGTGAATTTAATGTTTCCTCCAAGTCGATTTCAGTCAAATCTTCATCTTGTGATTCAAGCAATTCCTGAATGTCACTTGATTCTTTCTGTTCGAACTCATCTCGTCCTATTCCATTCGCGATTTCGGCTATGTTTGCAGTTAACAACATACTTTAGACGAAGTTGTAATAAGATCTATTTTATTTTTTTATTAGTCCATTTGCCAGCATTTACAAAGGATATTGGGTTGGATACCTATTGGAATCCTTTTATTTTTATGTATATACTTATTAGATCCGCGAATAAAGAAATTTTTAGCGGAGAATATAGGAATTGGGTCGCATTTTTTTAATCCGCGAAAAGTGAAAACGCGAATGATGGAAGCGCGAATAAAGAGCTTTTACTGTAGCTTAATACACTTTACCTGAAGAAAAACTTTTCGATGAATATCTTTTATAATGTCTTATTATTATTATTATTATTATTCCCGTAGAGCCATTAAAGATATAGTATCTGAAGCTTTTTGATATACAGAGCGTAATATGAAATATAATTAAAGTAAAATATATTCTAGCAAATTATTTTGTACTTTTTTTTTCATTCGTATTACTAAAACTTGCTTGAATAACCATTAAGAAATTAAATGCATTATTGTATCAAGGTTAATTTTCCTGCATTTAGTTATATATAATTTTGTGAAAAATAAACTTTATGATAATTTCTCTGTTGAGAAATGAATATATAATTTGCGGAGTAAAAACTTTTAATTAAAAACAATCTCCAATATAAGAAAAATCGGTAATTTGTTCTATTCACTCGCTTGGGATACTTTCAGCTCGCCCCTCCCCGGGGGGGGGGGAATCTGTCTCCATCGTAATTATGACTCGGATTTTGTGAAATTATTGAACCTTTTGGAATAACTACAAGAATGTGTATGCCACTTATTTAAGATTTTTGAAAACGTAGAATAGTACTTCCAGCAGGTTGGAACACTCCGTAATTATTATCTACATGATATAGAACCTGTCTTATTGGAATTCTTATTCCTCGAAAATTAGAACAAATAAGTGGTAGTTTCTACCCATTTACCAGATTTCATCACCGATGGATTTCTTGTCATACACTGAAATTTAATGTGTTTGGCTAAAGACTAAAGTAATAATTAACGAGTTGTGGGCATCTATTGAAAGATGTAACGCCTAAATATCATTTCTTATGCTTAGTGCCGTTTGCATTTTCAATCGGATTTTATCGGTAGTGCTTTACTATAAAAACAGCTCTCTATCTATAGTTCAATCCTTTCAGATTGATAACATTCTACGATTTATTTATTAGAATTAGAAAACATTGATTATGCAGTATTAATTTAAAGTGTGTATGGATTTCTTGATATACCTTGTATTTGGTAATGTAGTTTTTGTCGAATGGCATGAAAGCTTTAAATGGTGAAATTTCAATAAAGGTTGTGCTGATGCTTATATTTGATATTAATTTTTATTATGTTCGTCTCCAAAGCATGATTTCATTAAGAATCTTGGTTAGATCAAGGTTAGCACTTTTTTTTAACTAATTTCAGGCGTTTGTTGGTTGATTCGGTAATTGCATTTATATGAAATGTGCTGCTGGAAAATAATTCCCAGCTAATCGATATTTTATGTTTTCAGTTTTAAATTAAATGATGATTAATCAGTGAACTGATAGATCGGATGTTTCCTATTGTTTCTGTTTGTAGTAGTACAAAAGTAGCTCTCCTCCACATGGTGTTTCCTGGGCAACGGTGCAGTTTTTTGGAAATCCATCGACTAAGAGGCTACTCAAGTATGAAACAAATAATGAACTTTTTATTTAATTTGACAAAGAATTGTCGTAGATTTCACACTTACAGAAATTCAGTAGCGTTGACAATTTGATAAATCTTCAATAAATGATGGAGGAACCTTATAATGACTTAAATTTGAAAAATTATTGTGACAAAAATTTACAAATTCATAACATAATTCGTCGTCATATATTTATAGCCGGTTGTGACAAAGTAGATTAAAGGCCTTATGGTTTAACGTAAGATGCAACTCAAAGTATTAGATTAGTAAAAATGGAGAATTACACTATACAATGTGTTAACGCAAGATTTGATTTAAATTAAACCCTCAGTTTGATAAGTGCATTAACGGTCAAAAATTTAGCTTTGACCATTGTGCTCTTCAGATTTCTATAAAATTCAACTTATTCTAAATAGTTTAACGTTTGAAAGAGAATGTATATTTAAATATCATGTTGTTGCATATTAAACGTTCGTATGTAAAATATCACAGGGATTGGAAAATTAAATCAGCAGCATCATTTGGATTAAGATATAACGACTTTTAAACAATAGAAGTTTAAATGTGAAATATTTAGTTGCTTATACTTCTTTAGCATTTGAACACGGTTATTGCGACATTGGAAAATGTTTTTAAGTCAAATGTATACTTGTCATCTGTTCTTTATTTTTGCTGCTGAAATATCATTCATGGAAGTCTATTTCTTCCTGCTGCAAGTATCGAAACATTTTCAACTTTTGTTACCAGACACGATTTAGCCTCATTTTAGGAAATACCTTTGCACAATCAGTGCAATTCGGAGACAAGATGGTTTTGAGTGTCATGAGTCATGAAATTTGGTAAATAATTGTTTGGAAACTGATTCACCTTCAGAATTCGGGAGATTTGCCGAATTAAAAAATAATTTTAAAAAAGCCAGAAGGAATTGTCAATGGGTTAATTACTTGATATCATGCAAGTGGAGCAGTT
This sequence comes from Argiope trifasciata, assembly GCA_026543055.1. Taxonomy (NCBI): domain Eukaryota; kingdom Metazoa; phylum Arthropoda; class Arachnida; order Araneae; family Araneidae; genus Argiope; species Argiope trifasciata. The sequence continues at coordinate 20,430,629 of JAPMOQ010023642.1, forward strand.
TTCCCTTCTGATCCGTGTCATTTAATATTGCATTAGACTAGCAAGGTAGATGTATATAACTGGCAGAGGTGTCTAGACAATCGTTTGTTTTACAGTTTGTAAGAACATGCAGTTTTTATTTGTGTGACGAAATTTCTGCATTAGCTGACTATGTATGAAGGAAGCTATTAGTAGAAATATTTGCTGTGAAAATTGAAGTGACTGGATTATGTTTGCATCCATACTTCTAATACGGAGATGTCATTACTATTACAAATATTATGGATGTTAAATAATATGAATTGCGCCTGAGTAAATGTATATGTATATAAATTTAAATATAAAAGTCTGAATAAAATAAATGTCTGACAATTCTTAATTGCTAATGATGATCAATCAAGCTAATATCGCATTGTGTACTGCACACTCTCTAAGGTTAGTGCTTTTTCTTAAAAGTATTATTACCCTCCGGATGCTTTTCCCGGGTTTTCCACGGGGTGGCACACAGTCCCTTTTCTATTGCATCTCGCGTTTTTCACAGTTTAGATTGCTTATTTTTACAATAAGAGATTTTTTATTATGTCATATTATTGTGCAACATATAGTATGAAACATTTTGAAATTTGCGAACAAACGGATCTAAATGGCAATTTATGGTGGAATGTAGATCATTAAGATCCGTACAATAGAAGCAACAGGACGTATGTTTTCGGGAATATTTATCTGATGATTATATTTCGCATTAAACATAAGACAAGACATTTATGAGCGCAGTTTAACAGAACGGCAAATCTCATTATCATTACAAACGCAATGCACTATAGGATGCGTACCTAATCAGGCGTCGCCATCTGTTAACCAAAAGAGAAAATAAAATAACGCAATTGCTACACATTTTAAAAAGTTATGAAGTCAGAGGGGTAGGGCTTGTATTCTATGAAGCGGGCGTTGTTTCCCACCAAAAATACTTTGTTGTTTTGCCTGTAATTCGAAGACTTTTTTTTGGGGGGGGGGGAGGTAGGTTGTCTCAAGTGTAATCAGTTTGAAAACAATATTTTTATTTACGAAAATTTTTCGTTCATTAAATGGAAGTTAGCGAAATCGCCTTTCTGTGATTATACTAGATTTCTTTTCTGTTTTTGAAGAATATTTGAGTACTTGGATACCATTGTTTTGAATCGTTGTCAGTTGAGTAAGGTCACCCTAGATACTTCACTACATAACTCATTGTGTGAATCACGGCTAGTTTAATTAGTATAGGCTGCAAATATGCAATCTATTTCGAGCAGTGTCTAGGTTTATAAAATCAATTTTATTTGTAGCTTGCATATTTCGTGCATTTTAAACAAGTTTCTCAATTTTTATGCTTACTAAAGTTTGTTATTCTTTTATATTTAAATTTTTACAGATAGCGATTGTGATTTTAATTACCTTTCTTTAGCACGTTCGCGGAAATTAATGTTATAGTATTCATTGTCATTATAGTATAAAATCCAAATAATATAACATTCAGATTTATAAACCACATTATCATGTATTTAATTTTTAGAAAGTCTGATTGTTTTGAAATTAATATGTAGTTTTAAAGTAATAACATAATGAAAATAATCAACCAGTTAAACATACCTTTTCCGCCACCTATACTCGGCACATTTTTCAAACATATTTCCGATTTTTCCGTAAAAAAATTAACTGAGCGGTTTTAAGGATCGGTAATTTTTAATGCTTTTGAATTTGATCGGACCTAATATACATGATAAATTCAATTTTACTCTTTATTCCACTTTTCATTTCAACTACCTAAATAGACGACACTTTTCTCTTCGAGAATTCGCTGTCCTACTTTTTCAACTAAGAATGCATATAATATTCGAGGTATTTGTGAATGACCCATAAATTGTGAAAAGGTTGGATTTTTAGCGCCTCTTAACTTCAAAGGTAAAGAAAGCACTTCAGTGTTGAGCAAATCTTCACTTTTCCTAAGTCCCAATAAATTGCTGAATTAGCAAAAGCGAAAGGAATCTTATTTTCGAAAACATGTAAGCTCGCCATGAGTGAATTTTACTTTTTTTTACGTTTGCTGCTTACTGTATAGCACATACCGCCTTTGCATGTAATATTTCTACTATTGTTATCGATTGGATCTATTCAAAATATCACCGAAAGATTAAATTTATTTTTTATCATTGAAAATTTTTTGTCCGATTACTGTTTTAAGATATCTCTGCACTTACAGCAAACTTGTATATTATGACATTTTCAAAAATTTTGCAAAATTATTTGATTCGAGGAAAACTTGAAACTATTTCATCAATTGTGATGGCGTAGAAATAAGTTAGCTCCTTATCCATGACACATCCTCGATTCAAAATGTTTTGCTGACACACGTAGAGGGCGCTTCTATCATCATCATGATGTGTTAGTGGCACCGAAGAAATTCAGAACGTATATCCTAAGAAATATCGATAACAATGAATTTTACCATTTTTTAAATAGTTTGCATTCTTTGTAAAACAGTTGCATAGACAATATTAGGTTTCTGTGGTTTTTTTTTTACCATTCCATTTAAATGATTTCTAGTAATTTTGTTATTTGTGCGACGATACTAAATTTTATAAAAAAAAAAATTCTTTTTTATACCATGCAATTTTTTTACTTTCTTTTCACAGAATGCAATTTAAAAATTAATCCTTTGTATTTTAAATAAATCTAAGCATTTGAATTTTTCCTCAATTTTATAAATGTTAGCATTCCCTTAAATATATATTTTTGGTGGGAAAAATTATGAAATGCATGCATCTAATTGTAGTTACTTAATAAACAATTAATCTGAGCTGTAGGACTTGTGTTATTCTGGAAATTGTTTCTTACGTTTTCGTAAAATTGAATGAGATAATGATTTCGTGGTAAATTTTTATTGGAAATGTCAATTTAATTCAGCAATGTTAAATAGGCGAAAGTTTGAAAGTAAAGATAGTTGTTAAGTTACTGATTTTTTTTTTGGCGTGTTTCATTATGGAAGACAGTACTTGAGTGTACTATTATCGCGACAGAAAAGATAAATATAAGATCCAATAGGTTCTGTTGTATCGACAAGTGTATTTTTAACATGCTATCAATCGATAATGTTGTAAAATGCTGTTTATCGGCCATATATCGAAGGTGAGCCGATACTTTTTACTTCTACGTATAAAAAGTATATTTTATTAATGTACGCTTTGCATCATTCCACATAATTTGAATTCTATTTTGTAAACCTTGTTTTCGTCACACTGTTCTGTATAATTACTAGCATTCAAAATTTGGTTTCTGTATAATTAGTTGTGCTTGTGGAACTGAAATAGCCAGACAATGTTAATTCATCAGACAGTGCAATTTTATTTTTTTCGAATAATCATACCATAAAAACAGTATGCATGCCGAGAATATTGGTATTTATCAGGCATACAGATTGGATACTCGGAATATTTTAAATCTCTTAAAACAATTTGGTTATGTTTATGGTATTGAATTTAGTTTTATTAAAATACCGTGGAAAGATAAGTTTTCCTCTTTAGTAAAATTTCTTAAGAATAATCCATCAATTAAGTGGTGTATTGAAGAAGAATATTTTTTTATTTATTAACGATGGATCATCTCAAAGTATAAAATTCTCTTATTTTATATAATGCTAGCCGCCTCTGGCGACCAGCTGGTTCGCCAAAATTAATGCTCACTAAAATTTTTGATTAAGTATTTATTTACCTTAATCTCTTGGTAACTTCTTAAAATGAAATAACTTCTTCTAACTTAATAACTTCTTAAATAGAAATATTTTTATATTTTTAAGTTCGAATTTTAATAGTCACAACACTCGTATTATTTTGATGCCTCAAGATAATTGTTCATTGTACTATATATCACTAATTTGCTGTCAGCTGCCGTAAGATTTAAATTTGATAAAACTTCGATAAATTGACACCTTTTTTTCTTTTATGAAGCCAATTATTTTTTAAAATAAAAATATATAATTACAGAAAAGTGAATCATTCTGCATTGTAATCTTTTGTATACCACAGAATATATGTAGTTATAATTTGCAATTTATGCAGTAATTAAAGGAATCATTCGATAAAAAAAATTGATTCTTCATAAAATTTATACTACTATTAATTTTAAAAAATTAAATTTGGAAAATAATATTTTATTTCATTCAATAAAATGAACTTTCGAAAACAATTATGAAGTCTAAATTTTACACAATCCTTCGATCCTATAATTCATATCCAGTAAAATTATCTTGATGTTTTAACATTTCAATCCTCTGTGATCAAGCCTGACCGAGTTATAAAGCTTTGAATATCATTATTTTAGGACAATTAACAATTTAATTATTTTAGACAATAAGCTTCGGTGAAAATATTGCTAGAGCTATAAATGCTATATTTTCCTTAAAGGCGGTCGATGAAGGTCTAAAATCGTGCAGTTTTATAGAATAGACGCATTCAAATTTTGACAACCCAATCGGTCGTAATTGAAAAAGGAGTGGATTTTTTTTAAATTTAAAATATTAATGTCTCAAGAATATTATTAAATATGACTGTAAGAACAGAGGATTTGTATAAAAATTTAATATTCATAATTATTGATTTCAACTTCCAAAAATATAATTTCATTTTGTCCATTTTTCATTTGATATATATTCCAATCAGAAAATTAGCTGCTGGGCATTGATTAGAATTGATATTCTATGTACATTAAACTGCATATATCTTAAATAAAACTGAATAATTTAAATATTTTAAAACGTTAAAAAAACTTTCAAATTTTTTTGTTTTTGGAAGAAACCGCATTTCATATTTATTTCATGTGAACAGGTACTGAACATTGTACTTTTTTAGACTTTTAAAAATATTGGTAAATTTGTGAAATTTAACTTAAACTTTCTGTTTGAGTTCTTGTCAACGTGGTGGCAACGCGATGCTAAAAGCTAATTTTTCTCACCCACTCGTAACATGCTTGTGCAAGTTAAATTTTTTTTTTTTTGATTTTGTTCCAAATAAATTGTTGAAAAATGTTTTTAAAATGCTAAATTAAAATAAAACTAATTTATAATTTTTTTTTTTTTTTTTGTTATTTTTTTATTTTTTAAAAATTTATTTTTGAGTCTTGGTTTGATGTAAAAATTATTTTTGCGCGATTGTACTTTTTGAAACTATCACAAAAAATGCTGAAAATTCGCTTAATTTTTAATGAAATTTCTAGTTAAAAATGCAAAACAATCTCTCCGAAGTGCATATTCCCTACCTCTGGGGTATATATGCGCTAAAGTCGGTAGCTGTAGCGCCAACTCACACACATACGCGTGCGCTCTTTGGAGGGTTGAAATGTTTATCTTGCAGCATAGGTATATAAATTTTGAAAATTTTATTAATTAAAATTCAAGACTATGGGAGAATCTGACGTTTTCCCGCTATAACTGCCTAAAATATTACAGTTAAAAATGGATGTTTTACATCATTTTAAAATTCAAAATTATCTTTTCAATCGTGTTTTTACTGTGCAAATGTTTTTTTTTCCCTACATATTTAATCAATTTTTTAAATGAGTTTTAATCATATTTTACAATAAGAAGATAATGAAACTTATGTTTAATATTCATTCACAATTCTTATCTCAATTGATAATTCGTTGGGAAAAAAATTGAATTTTGCAACATTAAATATGCAGGTATATTTTCGATTTAATTTTTTTAATAATCCGAATTCTGTCATGCTCTTCTAAACGAATTGCTTTCGGTTCTTAATTCTTAAAATATTACAGTATAAAAATAATTTTTACATCTTAAAATTCTAATTTTTCTTTCTTTCTGCTAGTTTTTAACATTTTCTAAAATCAATTAAAAAATATTTTAATATTTCCCAACAATATATTTGACAAAGAATAAAGAAACTTTTATCTGCACGAGCACTTTTATACTTGCATATGCGGGGCAGGGAGAGCTTTTATCAATGTGTTGCCAGCATGCTGTCAAAAACTCAGTTTAACTCTTAGCACTCCGATGTCTCCTCTCAAGCTCCATTCAAGGCAGTGCATCATTTTGTCGTTTTATATAACAACTTTCTTAAATTTTGACTGGTAAAAATTTGTTGATTAATTTTATGGGAAAATTCAACGTAAAAAAATTCATATGTTTTTCTGATCGCTAAATAGTCCTTTTATGCGGCAAATATTCATGCATCGATTTACGGAGCACTTAAGGTTAAAAGATTTAAGATTCCCTGCAAATTAAACCTAGAGAAATGTGATATTTAGTACGTGTCTTTCTGAATTAAATAAGAAACATGTTTTCCAAAAATAAATAAATGAAACAGATTTTGCGACTCATATCTACATTATTCAAAAACATGGTTTAATATACGCAGTATATCGACGTTAATCGGGGCTCAGTAGTCAATTTCTGAAGTGTGTAGAATAGGCATACGCATGTAATCGGAAAATTATCTACCGAATGAAGTAAACCATTGTTTTATGTAGTTTGAGTCAATAAATGTTCTGATAAATTTTATATTTTTATACAGATCTTCGATTCTATGTGTCGTATTTAGTGAAGTATACTTGAGACATTTACATTTTAGATAGAAAGATAAGTCTATTTTATTGCAGTCGAAATTTAGTGAGGTTTTGAAAACTTCAGTAGTATTTACTATCTCATAAAAACGCGCAAATTTTGGATCACTCCATCGACCGTCCCAAAGAAGATACGTAAATCAGCGCCCAGAGTTCCCCCAAGGTTTATTGGCCTACAATTATGAAATTGTCTTAAAATAGTGTTTGAAAACTTCATGACTTAGTCAGATTTGATCGCAAAAGATAGAAACGTTACATTTCATGTATTTATTTAAAAATTAGAGCGTCAAGAATATTTCGCTTTATATAACTCCTTATAACCAAAGTACTGTATGAAATTTAACTTCTTGATTTTTTTTTTCTCAAAAATATATTGAAACAAAATAAAATATTATTTAATTAATTTAAATACTTTTAGAAGTAAAACTAAAACTTCACGGGATTCACTCTTACGGGAGTTAACTAAAAATTAAATACACATTGCAATGTTTCTACAATGGTGTGAGCTAATATGGCCATCAAAATTTAAATTTAAATATTTTGGTGAAGAAGCTATAAAGAGGCCTAGTTGCATAATACGTTGAAAATTTTAGTGAACAATAATTCCGACGAATCAGATGGTCTCCAAAAGCGCCGAGTTATAAAGATATAATGAGACTAATTAGATTTTTCAGGTTGGTATAGTTTTGGAAATTGTTTATTAACATGTTTGCACAAATGTTATTTCAACTTTTGTTTTGCATATTTTTAAAAAATTGTCTTTAGAAAATAAAAAATATATAAATAAAAACGGTAAAAAACCGCTTTAAAAAGCTCATTCCGATATCAATTTTTTGTTTTGTTTTAATTGTTCGCGGATGTGAATGCCGTTTCATTTACTTTCATTAGATAAAAGTTAATTTTTTTTTTGTAACATTTAAGTTATTCATTTCAGTGTAAAAATATATTGTCTGTTCATTTTTGAAGCCCTTCAAAATGTTAACTATCTGTTAACGTGTTCAAATGAGATGCTTGTGAAGAATTATTACCAAGAGGAGAAAAAAATATTCACTGTTTATGTAAAAAGAGCAATTTCAGTTTTTTTTAAATATTTATTTCTGATACAATGGGATTCTCCCCCCCCCCTATTTTGAGTATATATTTTAAATAATTCATTTAAGTATTTGCGAATTTGAAAACTTTGATTAAATTTACAGTTAAATAAAACAACAATTATACATATAATCTGTTTTCACTGTCAAAATAAATCCAAGACATTTTCTTATAACTTTTTTTAAATCGAATTGATTTTATTCAGTGTAAGTTTTTTTCATTTTTACTATTTTTAAAACTTTTGCCCTTTTCATTATTTGAAATTAAAAAAGGAATTCAGAATTCGTAATTTTATAATATATAGGTATCTTCGACCATGAAAATTAAATCACGAAAAAGTGAATAGGTATGAAAAATCCCTTTCTTCAACTGCTGAAGATCATATTTAAAAAAATGATTTCTCATGAATTTCTTATAACTATCGATTTATTTTTAGATCAAGAGAAAATTTAATTTTTAATATAATGTAATATTTAATTTTTAATATTACATGGGTAAAAAATATCCCCTCAAACAAATTAACGAATTATACTCGCGTAAGATGTATACATTTAACTAATAAAGGCAATTTAAGGCTGCAATTTGTTTCCTTCTTCTTAAATAGTAATGAAAAATGGTATTCATAGAAACAATAGCCAATAATAGTTTGTCGGGTCGGATTTTGACCCTGAATTGTCAGGGATAAATTTTGATGGGTTATACTTTGTTTAGATAGATGGATTGACGAAATAATTTGAGAAGTTTTACCTTTTGGATGAAAGATGCAGCAATTGCTGTGGCAGACCAATGTGTTTTCAAAATAATAGGTCTTGTCGTGCTTGGAATTGTCGTGCTTAAGATGAAATGTTAAATAGATGTGGCCTTCGTTTTCTTTTTGTGAATCATAACTTGGGTGTTAATTTTTAAGAATCGGTGAGTAGTAAAACTGCTGATGTGTAGCTGCCTATGCTTTTTTCACTCGCGAACCTATTTTCGGTAGAAAAGCTATGAATCCAAATTTTGTGATAAATAGAATACAGATAATAAATAGAATACCAGAAAATGAACTTTAAATGGCTAATCGGTAATTTTTGATTAAATGTTTCTAGATGGTTTTCCCATTATTTTTTACGGACATATATTCATGAATTAGAAAAATTTTCGTGTTCACCATTTTGCTCAAAGCGATCCCACTTGAATATCGTCTACAACAGTTTAAGTAGTTCAATTCTCATAAATGAAAATCGGTATATTCAAACCATCATTATATCTGTTGCCTTAACATGTATTTCACTAGCATTAAAAAAAAAGGAATGAACTAAATTATATCTGATGTCGTTTTCTATTGCTATTCAATTATATAAATTCGGTGTGGACATGACTGATCGAACAAATTTCCAAAATTGTCTGTTCTATTTTTCAATATTCATGATTTGGTTGGCATAAATGTCGGAATTTTGTAAAGGAAATTGTAAAAGAGGGGAACTATACCGAGAGAATGTTTTCGTTTAGGTAATAGAAACAATCATCCTATGTATCCAAGGAAATATCCAAACAAAAATTTCGTCTTGTAGCATGGAATTTCGTAATTGCCACAGGTTGGCTCTTCCGTCACTAAAATTCACAAATCAACTAACCATCGTAATTGCCAAAACAATATACCAGTACTACTTTATAGAATTGAGGAAAAAGTATGTCAGAAAGAATGTTGGAATTGATAATATCTGGAAATAGCTTTTTATTTGTTGCAGTGCCTGCAACTAATTACTTACTTTAATGAAGTGTGTAGCTAGTTTTCAAACTAAATGAAGCAACTCCAAACAAATTATATGTATATCGCCAATCAATGACATGCTCTTCCTGTAAATAATTTATACTTATGTGTTTTAGCTTTTCATTTGTAAATTTCAATTGTTTATAAGGCCTTTTGAGACTGTCAACTATTAAAATAAATAAATTAATAAAATATACTTTTTTGCATGCATTGTAATGTAATTAAATGAAGCCCCCCCCAATTATTACTGCATACTAAGTTTGATGAATTTGTCAAATATTTGTAGTTCATGTTCACATTAATCCATAAAACTATTGATTTGTTCATTTCATATGTGATCATTTCCCTTTGAGACAAATTTTATGCTTCATTAGAAATTTTTTTCTGTCATTCCGTGATAAACAGCCAGTTCTATGCTTATTTATTTATACTATTTACTTTTTCAGACAAAATATATTGCACAATGTATCGAAGAAATAAAAGAGGAACTGCGCCAAGAAAATATATCTGTCAAATCAAATGCAGTGGCTAAACTAACTTATGTATGTCTCTTTCATATTTTTTGTAGTATTCAGCTTATCATTTATTTTTCATAGTATATTTAATGCTCTAAATAGTGACTTTCTGTAGAGTGAATTTATAAAAGCTGTGTTTTCTCATTTCATGTAAATAGCATTTGAGGAAAGCAGAGGAGAGGTTGCACTTTTTTCATATCCAGAGTGTTATAATTTTTTAATGTGAAATATGCATACAGATTCTTATTTTAAGTCATTGAAAAAACAGATATTTTATTTAATAGCACAAAATCTTGAAATTTTGAATTTTTATTTTGTCTGATTTGTCTTCTAGCTATTTGAACAAGCTATCCTAGATGGTTATGGTGTTATTTTGAGAAAAATGTATTGTAGAATGCTGCTAGTTTTAAAACTTTGAAAGTGCTTTTTATTCTCTTTACTATAAAATATATGAACTATCTACTGTATTTTCCTTATAAATTTTTTCTATATTGTATTAAAATTCAGCTTATTTTAATAACACATTTTTGAGAGGTTCCAAGATTATACATTATAAAAAAGAAAGAAAAAAAAAAAAAAGAATGCAAAGACATAAGTTATTTTTTGTGGAATGTTTTTTACTTCTAGGAGTAAATTTTTTTTCTCCTTTTGAAAAAATATATTTAACTTTCCTAAGAATTGAAAAACAAAACTTATATTTTTTGAAATTTTTTTAATGACATGTGTTTTGTAAAGCCCTGCTTTCATATTTATTCATTTTCCCCCCTACAGCTTCAGATGCTCGGATATGACATTAGTTGGGCAGCTTTCAACATCATTGAAGTAATGAGCTCTACCAAATTTACATTTAAGGTAGTATGAACAGTTTTTTACTTTCTTTGTGTTGTTACTTATTTTTTCAATGAACAATAAACAATAAAAATATTCTTTGTATAAAAAAATGTTTAAGAATCTTTTAAAAATGTGCAATATATCTAGTTGAATTCTTTTTATAAAGATAGAATAACTGATTTTTATTTTTTATTTTGATAGCATATTTTAAATATATGCTTGATTCATGAATATTTTTTCATTATCTGCTATACTAGAAATTTTTTTGTATGTCTGTGAGCTTTATATGGTTCCAAAAGTAAAGAGGCAGACATCATTCTCTATCTGTCCAAAGTTCAGAATTTTTATCTGTCACTAAATAGTTTGTTTCTTGCTTATTTTAAAAAATACGGAACTAAAAACACATGATTTTAAAATAACTAAAATGCAACTTAACTACGTTAATATAATTATCGGGGATTCTTGTATGTCCGAATTATGTATTAAATTTTATTTATATCGCCCAACGATACACGTTTGGTGTCACCCATATTGTTATTTCTTTTATGAATTTCTGATTTTAATAATTTACATTATAAAACGTTGTTTTATTTTTTTTATGAAAGTAAAAATTATGATTTTTCGAAAACTTCGAAAAACTTCTAGCGATAAGAATTCCTACCTGTGCCAAACGAAAGAATTTCAATCAGACATGCTTACAGTATAGTTTTAATGTAGTTTTGTTCTTTGCATGTTGTTTGATATAAAAATATTTATTCTAAAGAAAAGTTTTTAGCAGCATTATCCTTTTTATTACTTTTCTTTTCTGCAGAAAGGAAAATTTGTTTCCCTAATTATTTCATTTGAATGAAAATTTAATGAACTTGCTTCTCGTTGCTGTTTAAGTTTTTCTAAAAATGCATTCTGCTTTTAAGAGAAAAAAAGTAAGAGGAAGGAAAAAGTCTTTATGTAAAAAAAGTAATAGAAAGTTTTTTTTTTTTTTTGAGTAAACATTAATGCAGAAATGTTAAATGGTTTTATATACTATTAGTTTTAATTAGCTTTTCTCATTTTTGAAACCATTTGCTTAAAATTCTGAACTTATATATAAGTATTTTTCTGCATGCACTTCCATATTTATAAAGTTAAATTTTTCAGGAAATATTCCTGCGAATTTCATTTAAAATTAATTTCTTACTGTAAAATTATAAGAAAATAAATTTAGTAAAAACTAGTATGAAATTTTTGAAATATATTTCCTAAATTCTCAATGAATTTTAATTTTGGAAGTGTAACACGAAGTTTGCAGTTTAGAGAAATTTTTGATTATGAAAGCTAAATATCGAGATAATGCAAAATTAAGACCGAAATTCTAGATATAATGGAGCTTTTTGATAAAAATGTTTTTTGAACTCGAGTTTTCAGCATTTGTTTTGTTGCAATATTTTTTTTATTTAGTTAATTTTTTTTATTTGGTATTTTTGTATTAATGCTCCGAATGCTTTACATTAAATCATTTTAGTTGCGAGAACCTTGATTTTAAAATGTGAACATTCTGCCTGATTTGTTTTTTAAAGACTATCAGAACTAAATTTTGTTAATTTTACTTTTACTAGATGGATTTTGAAATAATGCTTGTATCATAGATAATAGTTTTTCATACTTTTTTTTTCTTCCTTTTTTTTCTTGCTAATAATATACAATATTTATATGTATTATGTAGAGGATTGGATACTTGGCTGCTTCTCAGAGCTTCCATGAAGATACTGAAGTTCTTATGCTCACTACCAATATGATAAGAAAGGTAGGATTGCTAATTTTGGTGCATGAATTCTAATAATCAATATTTTACACACATACACAATCTTTTCATTGTACAAATGATTGACTTTGAATTGCTGTTTCAGGTTAACAAGTAGTTTCAGTTAATTAAAAATTTTTTTTTTGAATATTGTTTTTACTCTTTAAAATCATATGTTACGAACCTGTAATTTTGCTTCCCAGCGCGAATAGTGTTTTTATAGGGAAGTCTGATTTGAAGTCATCTGTATTGGATAGTATCAGATGTCGCGTCAGTCAACCCAGAGCTTGGTGACTTTGGCAACCAAATGGATTATACCCAAAACATCGAATTATCTCGATCCATCCAGATACGCCATGACTGGCCCAGAAACGTCTAACCTCTCCTCCTGGGAACTATAAAAGGCCGGCACACTCAAGCTAAGAGGATTCCTGAATTGAGAGGTCTTGAAGTGGCCGTGGTGAAGTTGGAAATTGAAGAAGTGAGTCGACAGCGGAAGTTTCAGTCTTCTGGAGAGACCATAGAGCAAAGCTCCGAGGGTCCCCTTTCCTGCTGAATCCTGTCAGACCGTTTAGTATGCTGTGGACGTCGTCACTACTGGATTACTGCATGCGGACTACTGTCTGTCTGATGTAGGGTGCTGCCGTGCTGTTCTGTGTATTCGTCTCGGTTATATATAGTTGTCTGTAAATATTTGCGCTGTTCTGTCTTCGTGTAAATAAAAGTTGTAGTTGTTCTAATAAAGGACTGTTGATTGCATCCATCTCGCACCATATACACGAACGACTCCAATGGATAGGAAATCCATAACACATAATTATCTTGTCAAATAAAACTTAATGTTTTGATCTATTTTTAACAAATTTATATCTTTTCTCTTTTGAAAGTATTGGAAGAAATGTCAGAATATTCATTTGTTTGCATTCGTAATTTTTTTTTTTGCTTTTTTTCATGTAATTTCATATCCTGTGAATAAGCTGGCATTTTTGAGAAAGCTTGAAGTTGTAGAATTCTCAGTTGGAAATTTCGAAATTCATTTTTGCATTTTCTAGAAATTAACCAGCTCATTTGAAAGCAGCATAAATCAAATAGGAGAAATAAGATTGCTTTTTAATATAGAATCATAAGGCACGACCTTGAAATGAATTGTAGAGCTACCTCCCTCAACACTTTTTTTTCTGTATATTTATACTAATACTATATATCTTCCAAGCAGATTATAAATGAAACAAGTGAATTATTATGGACATAGCTGTTTTTTTTAATACGTCTGTTTTTGTATGAATATTTGTATAATTAATGAAATTTGGGTTGGGTTTTGGAGTCTAAATCATTTACATTGCATCTTTATTATGGATATTATTCACAGAAATTATTGGAACGCCTATGTATAGATTAAATATGATCATATTAAATTTGATGTATTTTTGAATTCTGTCTTGAGTAATTGATTCTCAGAACAAAGTCTGCTAAGTGTAAAAAACATTAATTAAAACTAGATGTTTAAGAATGTGCAAGATATTAAAGTATGAATGGAACTTGGTGTACTCGAGGAGGAATCTCTAAATTCAACCCTGTATAACTTGAAGCAGCTAAAGGTGAAATTTAAAATTGTATGATAATGAATAATGCATAAGATTTGATATTTCAAACTTTCATTTGAATGTTAAGGTGCAATTTATAACTTAATGAAAATTCCATAAATAAATCAAATATATGATTGCGATTATTAAAAAGAATCGTACTTAGATCTTTTTTTATTTCCAAGCTATAGATTTCACCATGGAATGCTTTATAAATAGTTTCCTTAAGCACAAAATATCGAATTTCGGGATTTTTCAATAGATTTTGTTATCTGTTAATATAGTGTAATGATTGTATTGCATAATAATATGTATAAGCATTGTTGAATTTGTGGTGGTGGGTCTAATGCCACTTGGCCATACCAAGCCCGACTAAGCGGAGCTCTTTCAAATTAAGACAGAAGTGTACGCCTTTCGTTGTTAACGACCACAGTTAAGGTGAAACTACGGTTTTTCTCAAACTCACACGACACAACCCTTTTTAAGGGGAGGTCGAACTGATTCATCCATCTGCAAGTCAGAATGTAGATTCAAATCAGGGATCAACTCATCCCTGATTCAGTGCACCCAGAGGTATAATTTGTTATGGGAACTTGGAGGACTTAGCAGTCACGACATATTTAACGTGCCCCAACTGCCATTAGCCAGCACGGCGGTCTTTGGCCGAGACGAGGGCAGAACTCGTTACCTATCGGTTACGAGAGTGATGCTCTACCAACCAGGCTACCATGGCCCACGTTGAAGTTGTATAGTTAATAAATGACAAATTTTAATTCTTAAAATATATAATTTTGCTTTGTCATATTTAATAAATTAAAGACTATTAAATTGATCTAATTATGAATTGTTTTTAATAATTAATTTTTAATAATTAATTTTTAATAATTAATGAATAGTTTTTAATTGTTTAATTGTCTTAAAATATGTGTTAAGATTTTTTTTTAAATGTTTAAAAAAAAAGGTTTTTTTGTTTCATGTGTGGTTTTGATAATTTTCTTACAGGAAGTAAGGCATTTAAATAATGCAAAAATATAACTAAATTTTTTGGTGCAACTGTGCAATTTTATTTCGATTGTTTTGACACTGTTTGTGTACCTGCATTACATTTAAAATTCAATGCAATTGAGTTTTAATCTAAAGAAATGTTATGTTTTATCTCTTGCAGGATTTAAATAGTCAAAATATGTATGATGCTGGTACTGCTATGAGTGGCTTTGCTTGTTTTGTAACACCAGATCTTGCTCGAGATCTTGCAAATGATGTCATGACACTTGTAAGTTATAAAATGTCAATTTATTGTATGTAGTGTTAATATTTTCTTGCTAATTCTTCTTTAATGATTATTATTTATAAATGAATAGTACAAGTTATCTATAAATATGCCTAATGGGAAATGAAAACTATTCGCATGAGGATACACACAAATGCCTCATTGCAGGCAAATAAGTATTTTGTACCGAAAATTTGTTATAATCATAAAATATGCAATAGCTTATCCTAATGAACTCTTAAGTTTAAGAATAACTCTTAAGTTTTATAACATGCATAGCAAAAAAAAAAAAAAAAAAAAAAAGTCAGGCTATATTCTGTATTTAAAGTCACTGCCTTGAATATTAAATTATTAAGATGTTATATATTTTTAAAAATCAAAGACAATGTTTTATAGTTTATTTACTACTTACATTTTCTTAGGCACAAAATTCATTTTATTTTATTAAAGAATTAGGAAGTATAAAGTAAATGTCATTTATAAAGGAACAAAAAATATTATATTCTGTTGCTTCTGTATATGACTCTAAAACCATCTTATTTATCAAGAAGATTATATCCAGTCTTCAAACCAGAAATAATCATTCATTCAAATATGAACTAATTTCAATTTCATGTAATTTATTTTAAGGTTAAATTCAGATTACTTGTTTTTATTCTTCTGATTTTTTGTGAACTTTATTTAGCTTTATAGTTCATTGAAGACTTGGAAAGTAATGTTAGATAATATTTTTCTCTTATTTCAAATATTTGTTATTTTTAATGACTTTTTTCATTTTTTTTTTAGCTATCGTCCACTAAGCCTTATTTGCGGAAAAAAGCTATTTTACTTATGTATAAAATATTTTTGAAGTTCCCAGAAGCATTACGTCCTGCCTTCCCTCGTTTAAAAGAGAAATTAGAAGATCCTGATCCTGGTGATTATGAGTTATTTTATTAATTTTCTTACTTCCATGTCTAATATAATGTGAAGTTGACTTTAAAAAAATTGCCTTTTTAAAATCTTAAATATTAGAATTAAAAAACACTCGCTAATAGAAACATTGATTAGTGTTATATGTATGGGTGCTATTTAAAATGTGTGAATGGGATTTCAAAACTTGACATTTTATTTAAATAGTAAAAAGGACAAAGACCATTTTGTACCAAACTGTGACACACAGCTAATTTTTACTTATTTCAATTGATATATAGAGTTGTCAGAAACAATGAGTGTTGAAATAGCTGTAACCAAGACGGTAAAGTATTTATGCTGTAGTTTGGCTTGAGTGCCTGATGGTTTTATTCATCTACTGTCATCTCATAATATGCACTTAGTTAATTTATACTAATGAAATATTTTTACAAGTCTTTAGTGGATACATAATTCAGTTCGATTGTAGATTAGGGTCTAGGGAATTTTCTAATCTTTTTGAGTGTCTTAAGCTGGTGGATTGTAGCAGAAAAGCTGGACTTTTCTCTTTCCTGAATCATCAAAGTTATGATCAGGATCATCTAGATCAACAGTGGAATTTGCTTTATATATGTTTAGAAATAAATCTGTCCATCTTTCATTTTATAAAAACATAGAGCCAAGGAATGATATTTACATTGTATTTAGAGATTACTGCCATAAGGGAAGGGAGAATATAATGGCTGTTACATATACACCATATGCTTGTGAAGTTGAAACTCATGGTGTAGCATCTTTGTCATTCACAAGAAAAAGAATAACATATGGATTCTGCTACATGAACAATAATGTAGATTAGTACATCCGTTCCATTTATACGATAATGGAACAGAATTCTTCTTCCTCTGTAGACTGCTTTAGGACTGCTGCTTAATGTTAGGAAGCTTGAATATAAATGTTATCCTGGAAACCAAAATTCGCAAGAAGTAATGTTGAAGACTTGGTATATATGCGTATATGAAGAGCATATGGTGTATATGTATAAAATTGTGCACATCGCTTTAAAAAGATAAGATTTTATTATTTTTTTTTGTTGTGTATTTGTTGTTTTATATTGAAGCTTTTTAATTTGAAGGTGTCCAGTCAGCTGCTGTTAATGTTATATGTGAGCTTGCTCGAAAGAATCCGAAGAATTATCTCTCTTTAGCGCCAGTGTTTTTCAAATTAATGACAAGTTCGACAAATAATTGGATGCTAATAAAAATTATAAAATTGGTAAGTTTACTATCATTAATTATAATGCCATGTCTATCATTTTTTTTGCTTACAATTCAAGTAATATAATCATGGGATCAGACATTGAAATACTTTTGATATAAGTATAATTTTTCCTCTTTTCATTTAGCTCATTAATTTTTTTTATTCTAATAATTTCTGTTTGTAAATTTGGTCTTTGACGGATCAAAATTTTTAAATCATTGCTCTTTGATACATTTTGTTCGTAACATATGAAGAATTATGAAATTAGGGTAACTTGATTAAGTTCTCATTTCTACTAATTCTTCTCGAGTAGAGATTTTTATTTGGCAGTAGAGTTATTAAAAAGTAAAGTTTCAAATTCCTTTTAATTGAAACTGATTCGTTAAATTGCTTATGGACAATCAATTGAAATTTTAAAAATTAAATATTTCTGATTTGGTTAATAAGAGGCTATCTAGTTTTCCCTTTTAATCAATAAAACGAACTATTGACAGTGACAGTTGAATTAATTAATCTAGGACTGCTTAGTTAATTTTATTTAGCATTTCTGCAAATCATATGGAAGTAATCTACAGTTTAATATTCTGAAGCTTAATTTATGCAATTGTGTTTGCTGTGTAATTTAAATTGCTAAAATATTCACTTCATTTAAATATGTAATTTATGGAGCATTCAATTATTTTATTGATTTAATATAATTTTTTTACGAATTTTCTTGTTTAAAAGAGTAAATGTTTTTTGTAATTCTTGAAATTGTTTTGGTTTTCTGAAACTTGTTTAAACATGGTTTTACATGCATTAACCTACATGCATACTGCTTTATTCATGAGCTGAAAATTCTAAAAGAAACATTAATGCAATTTTATTGCTACTAAATCACTCTATTATTGTATTAGTTACCTAAGTTTTAGAAAATTTTGAGAAAAATTAATTTTGATTAAGGTTTATACAGCTGAAGATTTTAGAATAAAATTCTTTAAGTGTACAATGGAGTAACATTCAAAATGATCAAAAACGTTTCTGGATATTAGCTATGAACTCTATTCATTCAAATGAATTCGCTATTGAACTCCTTTCACTCAACTTCAATATCTTCCAAATTTCTCAGTTCGAAAATTTTCATCAGAATTGCCACTCCTTTTTTTTCTCATTAAAATTCAAGGTGGGATTTACTACAAAAATAATTTTAATATCGATAATTAATTCAATATCATATTACCTGTCTGATAGATTTTTCTTCAGCGTGGGAAATTACAGATGCAATCTGCTTGTCACTATATTAAATGAAACAGGGCGCATCTCCCCGAGGCTTCATAAAAAAAAAGAAGAAAAAGATTGATTTTGAAAGAACAAGCCTTTCTCGCACCCATTCCACAATTGAAGAAAAAGACTATGCACAGACTTCTAAAAATGTTCTACCAAGAAATTGCACTGAAAAAAAACCCAGCTAAACTCTTAACCTTAAATTTATTAAGCTTCAAGCAATACTGGAAGAAATCGAAATTATTTTAAAATACCCTGAATTTTTAAAACTGCCTGATGCGCAAAAATACTACTTATATTGAAGGGAAAACCTTATTCTAAAAAGTTGTCATGGATTAATTTTCATCCGTAAGTCATGCCTTATTTCTTTTATCATTGGGTGTCACTCTTTCCTCCCATTCCCCCGCCCCTCTCTCTTTCAATTGCAGTCTTTGGTGAAAGTTTCTTTTTATCTTTTTCAATCCAATTTTTCACTGAGACATTATTAATTTGACATGAAGTTCTAAATTTCTTGTCAAAGCCATTTTTCCATTCTCAAAGGTTAAACTTCTTAAAACGTGTTGTTTACGCACCATGACAATGAAACAATCTTTTCTTTTTTCGGAATTTCGGGGAATTCTTTTTTCGGCAGTTAAACCTTCTAAATTTTATCCTCAAGGTTAATGAAATCAAAATATAAACATAATGAGAATGTTTGATTAGATTATCTGTGACAACAGAAGTTATGGGTAGAATTAAGTTAATGAGAATGCAATTACTTCAAAATAATACATGATGTACTCAAATATGTACCGAATCTTTCTATAAATTATCCCATGCAAAGGAAAAAAGTGAAGCATTTATATTTTCAATAGGATTAAAATTCATGCGAAAGTAGCTTCAAGATAATCATACTGCACCCCTGATATAACTTCGAAGCAACTGACTTGAAACAAATTCAAAAGTTTATGGTATTGACTGAACAGACTTTTTAAAAAAAAATTGACAGTGACTCTTTATAGCATAGATTTTAAACAGTAGATAAAAGATTAAAAGTTATGTACGAAGTTGTTCAAATATGTCCTAAACTTTTAAAGAGAATTTTTAAAGTCAATTTCACAAAAGAAGCCATATAATTTGAAGTGAGAACATATTTTGATCTGTGACTTCTTTACCCATTATGATGTCGATATATTAATCTTGGTAAATAATAGGACGTTGTTTTATTGCATAATAGTGTTTAAAAAGAATTGTTTCTGAATTTTTAAAGATGCTTTTCTGTTCTAATAAAAGCGGGAGGATTACAAAAAGTACTAAAATTAGGATATTTACAAAGTTTTTTTTTATTGAACTTCAGTGTTTTTTAGTTATTTGGATTACAATTCTCCTCTTCGCAAATAGCATTTTCTTATTCCTTATCTGATTTACTCCCTGGTATTCATACACAAGAGTGCAGATATAGAATGGTTTAACTTTATAGCAAGTTTCAAAAGTCCTGAAATAATATAGGAATTTGCCATCCATGTATAACTGTTAGCTTATTACCTGGCATAATGTGCTTCTGTTAATCATTGTTTTATAACTGTAATATTTTTTTGGACTTTAAATATCTGCTAGATTTTTTATCTGGCAATTTGCTTTTCTATTATTATCTTTTGTTAGTCTCACTTTTATTTGAAGAGTTATTAAATTTTTTAATACATGTTGTTATTTTTAACTTAGTTTTCGCTTGTGTAAGCTAACAGTTGCTACTAATATGAATGTTTTGTTTGATGCCCATGAAAGTAACCGTAACAATCTAGCACATTGATATTATCTCATGATATATCTGGGAAAGCATTTTGAAATATTATTCTATTATGAATGCCCAGTAGAATTTTTATTTGATATATATAAAATTTGAAACCTCACGTATATACTTAAATGCGAATATTTGACTTACATTTATAGTTACACATTAGGTAAAGTAAATATTTGGGAGAAAATCTTTTCATAGTGTTGAAGAAATATTTGAATATTAAATTTTCTATCTTGTTGGAAGTTATAACAGAAATGTAGTTTATTAGGAAGTTGATGCTTTTTTTTTAATGTATCAACGATTTTTTAAAAATTGCAGTATGCATGTCGGTATTTTAATGTTTAGTTGAAGATTAATTATAAACAGATAATGACGGACTTGCAATAATAATTGCATGAGATGTCAATGAGAAATGACACCAGTTTTTAAAGCTCTTTTAAAGCCCTAGTAATAAAAAATCACCAATTCTGTTTTGCTACTTACATTTGACTAGTCTATGCAGTTCTCTTAAATGACTTTAGTTTTTTTTTTAAATTTGCTATTCTGTTTATCTTTTCTGATGTACATAAGTAATATGCTGGAATTTGTTTTCATTAATTTTTTGCATAATATTTTGAACTCTGATCCTGAAACCTAAAACTTAGGCTTTAACACTGATTTTAAGTTTTTGCATCATTTAATTAATGTGCTGTTCCATTATTACTAATATATTCGATTTTAGTTTGCGTAAATAAATGCATGTTTTGCTAATCCTTTTGCTCTGGGCATGAGTGAATGTTGTTTCCATTCCACTCTCCTCAGTCATTCTCTCCCTCTTCCAGTTTGCTGTTCTGACCTACATTGAACCCAGACTGGGTCGAAAATTGAGTCAGCCTCTCATTAATATAATTCGCAGGTAATAAATGTCTTTCCAGTGAAATCCTTTTCTCATCTCCTTTAACTTTCACTCTTCTGAGGATCATTTTTTATTTTAATAATGAAACCTTATTGCATGATTGTTTTCATGAATTAAAAAAAAATGTTCTATCTTTATGTGATTATTTTATCTTGTCATTCCTTTCTTTTTATTTCATGACAGCTTTTAATTTTAGCAATGAACTTAATTCGACTTTCCTTTATTACCTGCACTTAAGCATTGAAAAAAAAAGCCTTTTGCGCAACTTTTATTTTGCATAAATTGTTTAAATGCATTTTGCTTTGTGTATTGATGTATATATATTGGGATGACATTTTGCTGCTTATATTATGTCTTTGGCTGTTTTTATTTCGTTTGCATTCATTTTGTGCTAACCTTTATAATACCTATGCCCCCCTGTGAAGTTTGACTAATTTTTTTGTACTAGTCTCAAACTATTAGGATATTTTGTTCTTCTCTATCCAGTCGGGTTCACAGTTTAGTAAAAGCCTTCTAATAGGTTTCCCCCTTTTGCAGTTTGGTGCTCTGACTCCTCTAGAACCTAGACTGGGTAAAAAGTTGATTGAACCACTCACTAATTTAATCCACAGGTAAATGCTTTTAAGTTTGTATTTGCATGTTTTTATTTTCAGTTACATTTTTATTTTCAGTTTTATTTATATGCATGATTTTCGCTTATTCTTAGTTTAAGTTTTAAAAAATTGCAGCCAGCTTTGCTTATTATTATTTTACCTGGGAAAGGGTAATAACATTTAAATTTATTTTGTTATGTATAAATTGAATGTAATTTAAATAACTTATTTTTCTTTGTAAGCATGATATGCAGACCATTGTGTAATGATGTCTTGTTCTTTTGGTTTCTTTTATCTGAAAGATAAAATTTTTGAATATTTCAGATTTATTTTATTTAAAGAAAGTAGGTGTTCACTTTTCTCAGTTCTTCTTTTGTTGCAAATTTTTTTAAGAATCTTTATTTTGTATTACTGTATCATACATATATACTTTTTAAATTCTGAAATGCAACAGGCATAAGATAAAGGAAGTCGGTTCTTATTTTTAATTCGTGAATTTAATATCCTGCTTTGCGAATATTTTGCAAATTCTTTTGCTGTTGCATTGGAATTAAAACTTCTCTGTTATTAACAAATAATAGGCCCTTTTGAAAAATGAGTCAAGAGTAAAGGAAAGATTTATTGGTAACATTTTATTGCAATAAAGAAGGAACAAAAGATAATTTTTGTATATTTGCCTGAGAGGACTTTGATTATGTAAAAATTACAAGTATTCTTTTTTTCATTATGCTGTTGATAATTTTAGTACTTAAATATTATAATCAATATTTTTGATAATAGTGAATTATTTTTGAAAGTTTTGACTGGAACTTCTAATTCTATTTCAAGTACATTGTTCAAAACTATTGTTTTAAATTTATATAGAGCTATATAAAAAAGTTTTTGTCTTCCAATTGTTATTACAAAAAATTAAATCGAATATTAATTTCGTTTAAGCGATAGAAATATGCCACTCAGGAATATTTTAATTTATAACATAAAATATTAAGAGAATTTTGTGTTCATTTTGATATATTCATTTGATTAAGATAATTTTATTGGGCTGCAAAAAAGTTCACTCATTTGTTCTGAAATTATATATATGCATAGGTTATACGATAACGACTGTTAGTCGTCCCCAAATTGTTGATCAATACTTTCTAGGGGCACAGTAAAGATATATGTGTGCAATTCAAATCGCTATGTGAGTAAAATTTTATGTAGCTTAGATAAAAAAAAAGGAAGTTTTAAAAAAGTATTGGAATTTAGCCATAAATATGTATTTTATAAGTAAGAAATAGTTATTAGCTGTCACTTTCAGTATCATCGATATTTCAAGAAGAAACAGCAAGGCAATTGACAGACTGGACATTGCTCCGCAACCCAGTCTTAATTTTCCATTACAAAGTGCTGATCAAGTATTTTTTTTTTTAACTGCAAGTGATGGCAGAAACTACAAAGTGAGGTTTGAGCTGATGAACTTTAATATTCACATACACAACTAAAATAATTGGGGACTTTAAAAATCAATTAATATTATTTGCATGTATGAAAATAAAAACAAGTTTAATTTGCTGTTATATATAAAAAAATGAGCTACATACCTATATCATTGTTTTGTCATTAGTTATTTGTTACTTAAAGATACAAGTTCCATTGACAGTTGATTTGGTACATCTGTCAGGACACTGATTGCAAATAGCTAAACATTTGGAAGAATAACATAAATATCTTTTGTTTGATGTGAATCATTAAGTTAAAGAATAAAATAGCATTCTCGGTAATGAAATGATCTTATTGTACTTATTCAATATGTTCATATAATTTATTATCTGATCAAACTAAAGTTCTGTAATGAAATGAGTTTGATCAGAAAAGGCATTTAAAAAAATTAATTGGATCGTTTCAAAATATGTTCATGCATTATTAAAAAAAATATTATGTTCCACTTATATTTTTCGCTACTATCTTAAGTTTAAGAGGAACGAGAGAATTCCTGCAATATTAAAAACATTATGTAATGATATTCAATTTTTTTAAAAAATTATTTAGTATTGGCATTTTATATCTGTAGCATTCAATAGTATATTTGGAATATTGCATTTTCTAGAAATGCTGTTGCAAATACTATTACACCTCAGTTGTAATCTGTGACAAAAATTGAATTAGATCAACCAGCATTTGGTTACTATTAAATTAATAGGTAGAGAAAATATTTTCTTTATTTCAGTTAATTGAATGCGCTGTAATAGGATTTGAAGCTTTTTATAAATTATTTAGCTGCAGTTATTTTAATCCCTGATAATACTTTGCATTGCAACATTCAAATATGTTAGTGTTTAAAGTGTTCAGATATCAGATTTTTTTTGACGTAGGTGCAGTATTTTAATTTTTGTTATTTACAGACTTAAGCCTCATTATTTAGGGAAAAAAAATTCTTTTAATATATCGCTAGATTCTTGTCAACGATCTCTAACTTGAAATGGGGGGAGGGGCGAAGCAAATGTATATTTTAGCATTTTTGTTAATTTTTAAGCTTGACTGTACAAAAGTGTTTATTAATTGTAAGTATGATGCTTAGAACTGCACCTGAAAATTTTCTTCTACGAAATTACTGCAGATGATTATTTTTGAAGTAAGCATTTCATTCATTTTCCTTTGTTGACATATCGATAAGCAACTTTCTTTTGCACATTCGTCTCATATATTTTCTATCGTCCTGCATTTCTTTTTATCTTCAAGTAGGATGCGAAATGATGTTATGTCTAAGAACTGTTTTTCATCAACTTTTATGTGTTTTCTGTCTCGCTTCCAAAATGCTTCTAGTGTCTGTCAAGACAATTTCTTGGGAAAACTTCCTGTCTGAAAAATTCTGAAGAATTTTTTTTATACTATTTAGATTTATTTTCTCTTGTTGCTAAGTTATTTGAAATGAAATTTATTTCATTCGTTTTCATTACATTGCCATGGAGGGTTTTTCTGCTTTATAAAAGCTGCTAGCAGGAAAGTTTTCTTGTTTTGTTATATTGCTGTTACACTATTAAAAAGAAATAAATGCGAAAAGCAGTGTATAAGACATAAGATTGAAATGAATATGTAGTGATTTCTTTTTGTTAGTAAATTTATTTCTCAGATAGGGCGTCAGATGTCTAGCGTGGGGATAAAAAAAGAAGCCACCTAGCTTTGTTCATCATACAGTTAAAAAAAATGAAGTCTTAATGTTCTCTAATAGATTTCTGGATAAATTTTTTTTTCTCAAGGGCTACCTGTATATTGAAATACTTGCAAATTAAAAAATTTTCTACTGATAACAACCATTTTTCTCATCAAATTTTAAAACTACATCAAAAATTATTTCCAAAAAGCCTGATTTCATTAGTTGAGGTCTGTTCGTTTCGAAATTATGGACTAACAAAATTTTGACTTTTTAATATTAAAATTAAATTTTAAACTCATTCATATCTTAATAAAGTTATTCACATATACTATCTTTGTTATGGAAATGTAAGGTATTTGAAAGATTTTGCATACATATATTCAACATAAAAAATTTATTTTTAATACGTTAAAAAATTTAAGGATAAATGAAAAAAAAAATAATTGCAGCATACTTAAATTTTCGCATAAATCGTAGGGCAAAGCCATCTTATGGGTACATGCAAAATTTCATTTCTGTTAGTAGTTTTCCTATTGCATTAAATTTTCTGTATTGCTCTTGAGCCGATGGAGTTTAAAGTACATTCAGTAATTTCAAAATATCAACAGCTTTTTGTATGACATTGAAATGCTGTTGATCAGACATTCCTTGAAACAATTATCGTTTTTACATTGTTATAATTAAAAAAATATTTTCGATTTTGTATTCTCTGTTGCTGACAATTTTTCAAAGTTAAAAAAAATAATAATAAACCTCCAATTTCTGTATTTTATCAACATTCGTTATTTATAAATGTGGAGGATAATCTACCCCTGTAATAAATTAGAATTTTTACTCTCCAGTTCATGTAATGTCACTTGTAGAATATAACAAATTCTAGAAAAAGGAAATTTTACCTCATAGTTATAACTTTTTTGGGTCTAACTGCTTGATTTTACAAACATTTTAACAAATTATTTTTCTAAATTCAGGGATAGCAAGTTCCATATTTTCTAATAGGAAAACAGGCCATTTGTGTTTGTTTAAACTTACTGATTTCATAAGATTAATTTGCCATACTTATAATTAATTTAATAATATAAAGTGAATTTATTTTTATTTTTTTACTCATAAAACAAAATTTTCCATTTTGGTGTTTTCAGCGTAACGGAGAATCAAGCTCGGGTGCAATTTTAAACAAATTTCAGTGCTCTTGGATATTTCTCTTCTGAAAAAGATCAAAATTTTCTCTAAAATTTTCGCTATGACTGTATATGAAAGAGTACATGTTATACATGCGTCTTTATTAATATTTCTTTACTTTATATTTTAATGAGAAATTGAAATACTATTTAACTAAAATGCTTTGATGTCATTTATTTCATATGTTAATAATGCTTTGTTAATAATGGGCATAAAAATTTCATATTCAATTTTTAAACATTTGCAGTACCTCAGCGATGTCACTTCTGTATGAATGCATTAACACTGTGATAGCTGGTAAGTTATGTTCCTTGTTAGACTATTTACAAATAGCTATATTTGCTTATTTTTTCATCGGTTATTAGTGGTCTTAATTATATTAAAGATAATTTTCACCCTTGATATTCGTATTGATTGATAAAATATTAAAAGTAAAATGTATCAAATTTGGTGAAATTTTTACTAATAGTGTAATATGTTGACTCATTTGTTAGAAAAATCAATAAAGTACTCTCCAGAAATTTCCAATTTTTTAACGCGATTCCCATGTGAATTATATTTTACTTTTTATTTTCGACAACAGGGCATCATTCAGCATATGTACTGCTCATTTCAGAATCCCACCCTTATTAATATTGGGTGATTTAATTCAACAGAAGAATGCTGTAAAATGCAAGAATTTGATAGGCGTGTTTCTTTTCAGCTGTTTTTTACTATTAATTTGAGTTCTGGACACCTGCCTAATGTTGACATATATTGCTTGATTAAAAATAAACATTTCCTCCACTTTACATCTTTTTTCTAGTACCCCCCCCCTCTCCATTAAACACATCTATCCCTTCTTAAAATTGCCTTAATGGGAAAATGTTTTTTGTTTAATATGGGAATTCTTAACTGTGAAACAGTTTTCTTTATCTATTTTCCCATCTACTAAAAAGGGAGTGCGATTGATTTTGTGACGCATTTTTCTGTGCATACAAGATTCAATTTTCCAGAAAAATTGAAAAATTTTATTTAAAATTTTGATTTGGGAAACAGGGTGAGTTTGCAATCACAGAAAAGATCAAAACATCAATTTATAAATTGTATCGAATTGCGAATATACATATATATATATTATATTATATAATGAAATGTCGCATATATTTAGCCATTATGTTTAATTACTCTTATCATTAGTAATGCAGATATGTGGAAATTTTGTCAAATGAAACCGGTAGTTTTTTTTTATGTAAAGTACCATACGTTTGTTATTGTATTTTAATGGTGACATAAAAATTTCAGTGTCTGAACTTTTGTTCGATTGAACATAATTTTGGCATAAATTAAAAATTGGAATGATCTGATATTGTTAATTTTTTTCTTTAGTTCTGATTTCTATATCATCTGGGATGCCTAATCATTCTGCATCAATTCAGGTATTTTTAAATTTATAGTTCACTGTTTTATTATTAAAAATACAAAATATTGTTATTAATAATTATATTTAAATCAATCATCTACATATTTTATATAATTTGTATGTTAGTTTAATTATTTGAAGTTATTGTTCAATGACTTCTTATAATTCTTTAAAAAAATTCTTTTGAAATTTTTATTCATCAATATAAAAATAATCGCTCAATTTAAAAAAAAAAAATGTTGGTCAACTTCTGTGATATGAACTTGCCTTTTCCTCTTGTAGCTTTGTGTTCAGAAGTTACGAATTCTTATTGAAGATTCTGATCAAAATTGTAAGTTTGTATTTTCTTGATGTTTCAAATTGATGTTAATTTATGTGTGTGCATGTGTGTAGTTAAAAAAAATTAAAACATTTAGATTAATCAATAAAAGCCTGGTTGAAAACTAAAATTTTTATTATAAGTTGGTATTTTTTTACTGAAAGATAGTATTTATTAAAAAAAGATGACTACTATCTGAATACTTTGAAATTCCTTAGCCTATTTTCTTTGCAAGTTTAATTTAATAAATCAGTGCAGAGTTCCAGCTGTAGTTTTCAAATTATTTTATTCTTATAAAATTGTTGTAATTTAACGCTATATTTTCGGAACGCTCTATTTCTTCAGAGACAAGAGAAGGCTATGATCAAAGAGTGTGCATAATTTTTTGGATCTTAAATGAGAATTTTTGTGGTCTGTTTCCAAATCCTGATTTTAAGTTTTTGGTTTCAAAGTGACTTGTCAAGCTTAGTTTAAACTATTACAAAAAAAAAGTAATTTATTTTGTTAGTACTATCACACTTATTTTTGAAATATTAAATATTTTATTTTAAAGTAATTGAAAATGATAAGATATTGAATTTCATATCCTCTTAAAAGTTAATTAATGTTATGTTCAATATTTCATATTACTTTGAGCGACTTTTTTGTCTACCTACTCATTTCACAACATTTTATTCAGTGAGTCAAAATTCAGATATTTTGAAAAAATGATATTACTCATTTAAAATTAATTTAGATTGTTCAAAAGACTACATTTTGTAATTTCCGTTCAGGAATTTTAGGAGCAGAAATTCAAAATTATTTTTAGTATACTTTCAAAAAGACTTTTTTTTTTCATGTTGGAAAAAATATTTACATAGTATTTATCTATATCTGTCTGTCTGTTAAATTTAGTTTAAATTAAATTAATCAAATCAAATCTTCATTTTGCCCAAAGTCATTCTTAAATATTCTTATTTTCTGATCCGATTCTTTGTAAAAATGTTTAATCAGTGAATCTCTCGGTGAGAGTGATTGATAAAAGCTGCTGACCTAAACAAATAGTTTTATAAAAAGACCCCTGTGTTTTCCCTGTTTTGAGAGTCGCATATTTAGAAATCTCCATGAGAAAATTGTCTATAAGCACTGTAAACAAGATTTTATTTATCAAAACGAGCTATTTAAGACCCATAAGGATAAGATGTTGTAGAACTTTCAATCATTACTCGGTCGCTCTCGGCTTGTACATAGACATATCTGCTTTTCTCTGATAGAATAAAACGGCATAATAGCATCAAGTCTCTTTAATGTCTTCGAACTGCAGTCTACTTACAAAATTTTAAATCTTTATATAATATATAAATTTCGTGCTTAGCTACACATGTAAATCGATTTCTTAATTGTTTGAACTCCGTCTCTACTGTTTATTATGTTACTTATATATATACTATACTGTTATACTGTTACTTATAGTTGTGTGGGCTCTTATTTTTCCCACAAAATCAAAATGCCGGAATTTGCAAATTCCTTCTAAAACTATATAAAATCAAAATTCTTTCTCGCGCATTCTTTTTTCCTTTCTGCTTATCTACTCGGTTTGTTATTCTACTCTTGCCATGGCTTGGTCAAAGAAATCTTGACAAACTAAAAATTATTTTTTATCCATGAAATTCAAAGAAAATAAAATCGTTTAAAAACTGCATTACTGTTTCAAATAATATTCGAATTCTTTGATTTTTATTCTTCATAATTTCAAAGAAATAATTTAACTTTTATCTGTGACCTGTATTATCTTTTATCCAATTTGTCAAAGCCGTGTCGAGTGCAGCACATCGAACGAACCAGAAAACAGGTCAAGAGCTAGAAAAGGTGTTGTATAGTTTCGGAAAAGAATTTGTCGACACAGTATTTAGTCCCATGGGGAAAAGAGTGGTCCTTGTATCTTAAGCTGCACTGGAAACGGAGTTGAGAAAATTATTTTTAGAGTGAACATTAATAGGTAATTATTAAAATATTATTAATGGGGCATATATCTTACTGTAATCTTAATATCTTGGTAGATATAAAATTTTATTTTTCAGAAGGTCTATTATATTTGTTGTATAAAGATGCTGTTCTGAACATTTAAGCTTTCTTAGCTGATATGCAATAAGGCCTATTTGTAAGGCATGGCTTAATTTCATTGACAGTCTACATATTTGAAGAGCAGATATTATTTTCAAATCAAAATTTCGCTATTGCGGAACTTAGCAGCCTGAGGAAATGTTTGTTCTGGTTAATACCGATTAAAAAAAAAGCTTATTTCTTTGAGTTCTCTTCCGAAAACATAATTGTAAAAGATGTAGTTATTCAATTTTAAACTTTTTGAAGGGACAGTTGTATTTGTGTCTGATAATTTTTACTTGGTAATAGGTAACATAAAAGTATGTTTCAATGATATTTTTGCTTATTTTACCAAAATTTATAGTTCTTATAATTTCTTTTTTATAGTAAAATATTTAGGCCTCCTGGCAATGTCAAAAATTTTAAAAACTCATCCTAAAAGCGTTCAAGCCCACAAGGATTTGGTTTTACAATGCCTAGATGATAAAGATGAATCAATACGTCTACGAGCTCTAGACCTATTGTACGGGATGGTAAGTGCTTATGAAAAATGTAATCATCCTGTAAATTTTGCAAATTATTCAGAATATATTTGAGAAATGGGCCTTGTTAAATGTTTAATTGTTCATGGAGCATCAATTCGGAGAGTTAAAATAACATTTTCTTCCTTAATATTAATGGAAAATAAAATATCTAAGTAGTTAAATGAATCGAAAGATAATGAATTAAAGTAATTTCTTAAATAGTCGTATTTTCCAATCTTCATGAAAAAAATAACTAACCATTTTATATCCAGATAAAATTTTCCATTAATTTAATAAAGCAAAATATTTATCAACAGTGGTAATGTAGAATAATATTAATAACAAGATTAATTACAAGTAAAATCAGTTCGTTCTCAGTCGTTTGCAGTTTTGAATTTAACGGCATATATTATGTATTCAATTTAGATTACTGTAAATTTTAATTGTCTGATTCTAGTTATTTTAAAAGGATAAACTGTTGTCAAAAATTGCTAAATATGAAAGAATAATATCTGGAGTCCATTGATAGTTGAGAAATGAATATTTAGAAAAATGTAAGATTGTATTTACTTCTAATATTTAAATAATATTAATAGTGTATTAAATGTTTTCGAAGAATATTATTCCTAATTCATTTAATTATGCGCTAATTCATTTAATATTAATATTAATACTAACAGGGGAAAAAAAAACTGCAAAAATTTTCTGTCAGGCTTGTAAAAAAAGTAGTACTATTGTATCCATTATGGCATGCTTTTAGAGTAAGTGTCTGTATGTGCTCAAAATCGCCCTTTCACATTTCACCGAGATTCTTTTAATTAATCTGTTTAAACTTCAAATAGGTTATTAAAACAAATGTTTTTTGCATTTATGTGGATAGGAAATATTAATTTCGATCAGTTTTCCGTTTTTAATTTAATGATGGTCATTTTTTCCTTCTTTACAATATCTAGTTATAGTAAAAAATGGATATGCGTTACACGATTTAGCACATCATAACATCTCTATTGAATAGACAAAATTTTCAGTTACAAAGTTTTTGAACACAATTGACAAAAATCATTTAGCAAAAAAATATGATAAATTATTACAACACTCGCCAAAATACTCAAAACAAAAGTTTGTCGTTTTATTATTTATACGTGAGAAATAAAACAAAAATGAGAAATGTAATTTTAATGGGTTAACGAATGTGTATTATTATGTCGGTGAAAGCATACTAATTGCACATAGTCAGAAAACTACAAAGTAGAATTTATCTGCTAGCTTAAAACATCGGTGCAAACATTTGGCATTAAACTATTTCATTGACTGATGTTAAACTTTCCAAAGAGAATTTTGATTTTATTGCCTGTAGTTTTTAAGATACAATTTCATTAACTTCTGAATTTACAAAATACTACAAAATGTTTCAATGTGTGGCAAAAAGATATTTTCTTTGACCTAGACATTGCATTCATAGGAGTAATTGACTTGGGTCCATAGTTATATGAACTGGAATGAATTTTTTCACTTTATATTAATGTGACTGTATTAGTGTAGAGTTATTGTTTTATTCATCATTTAACATAATCTTCTCTGATTTAATGTTGTATATCATATCAGACTTTGAATTATCTTCTTTATGTTCTTTCAATGTACTTATTCTTCATAGGTTTCAAAGAAAAATTTGATGGAAATAGTGAAAAAGTTGATGTCCCATATGGATAAAGCTGAAGGAGCTCAGTATCGTGATGAATTGCTCTCTAAAATTATTGATATTTGTTCACAAAACAATTATCAGTATATTACAAATTTTGAATGGTGAGATCATGCACCCCCTTTTTCTTTTCTTTTTGATGAAAATAAATTTATAAAATGCATATTGGTCAAATATGGTGACAGAATAATGAAATTAAAATAATTTAAACCTTAAGTATTTTGTTAGAGAAGCCCTTTTAAATTAATGCAAAACTTGCAAGAATTTCATTTTAATAAGAACTAAGTAAATTGCCAGTTTGGTGTCTGAAAAATACCCATTTTCATATGAAGAAATTTTAGAATTTGTGCCATTCCTGTATTTGCTATATTAAAATGAACGGTGGTATTCCTACAGCAAATTTGTATAAAATGAAGAGAGCAAGGAATAAATATATTCGATTTCCTAAATAACATATCCTCTCTAATCATGATAAATAAAATATATTAATAAAGTTGTGGGGTATTTAATACACTAAGCTGAATAAATAAGCAAATAAAAGAATAAATATAAGTATCAGAAATGATTTTCTTGTTACAAATTAGCATTCTGTATCTGAATATCTGTATATGCATATTATAAATTGTGTAGTTTTTGGAAAACTCCTCTTCATGAACTCTCTCATCTCTGATATATTGCATTGAAAACAGCTTGAATAAAATTGAAAATGACTTTCATTAAACAAGAACTTTTTACTTAAACTTTTATTTCCTAAATTATTTTATTATTTTTCAATTTAAATTTTGCATAATTAAATATTTGATGCACAGTAAGTCCATGTAAGAGAACTTAAAAATTAAAATAAAATGATTTGTAAATTTTTTTACATTCTGTTTTTAGCGGAAATGTACTACCTGCTGTCAAAGCTATGCCTTTTTTTCTTTTAAGTGTCCTTTGAAAAAATAGTAGACTGTAGTGTCGCCAGAAAAAATAGACGGAGATATCAGATTGCTTAAAATGGTACTTATAAGTGCCAAAGCTTGGTATATTTTATGTACCAAGCTTAATGCATAAACTATGAGAAAGCTAATTTTTTTGCAGTCAGCATGTTTTTTCTACACATTCATTAGAGCTTATGGAACTAAATAAAATAAGATTTTACTTATGATTTTTACTTTTTTTTTGTATCTATTACCATATTGATAGCCCTAGTGTTGCTTCAAAACGGGACGTTAATGTAACTAAAATAAACTATTTCCATATCGATTTAATTAAAAAAAATCGGCCAATGACCAAATATTCATTTTGCTCTAATGATTAAATTTTGTTTATTGCATTTCAGAAAGTTGATTAAATTTTGTATGCAATTTTTTTATGTATTGTTTTTATATTCTATACGATCGTAAATCATAATGAAAAATAAATCGTTCATATATATCTTGCTTAATATTCATATTGGATCAGATTAATAAGTTTCATTGTTTGATTTTTTTTATTATTTTTAATTTTCTTCGATATTTTTTCCCTCTGTTTTTTTAATTGATAGAATATGAAGAAACTTGTTTATTTTCCCTTTTACTAGCTTTTATGCATTATTCGAGATTATACATACAGCATACCTTTTAACTTCGTATAAAAATTTGCCATTTCTGCTCAAAATTTTTGAATAATTAACATGTAAGAGTTCGAATTCAGGAAATGTAACTCATAAAGGATTATTATACTTCGATGAAGAGTTTGCTCATCAGCCATATATTTGAAGTTATAACCGTAGTTTTCTTTATATTAAAATCTTCCTTGAAATTTTAGTAAGGTTAGAGACTGCAATTGTAATGGAAGACCACATAATGAATTTGAAAATGCGAAAGAAAATAGCGAATAAAGATGATCTGAATCATGATAATTACATGAAATCTAAATATTTTAAATGTTTCAGCATGCAATGAAGTTTAAGTTAGACCCTTATATTTATTAAAAATGTACTAGATTTAAAAAAAACTTTGATAAGGGAAAATATTTAAGATTTTTTAATTTAGTAATGAGTAATTTAAATTTTAGTTGCACTAAAATATTCAGATCATAATAATTTACATATTTGGTATATTTAGGTATATTACATAAAAAATATTTAAATACATATTTAAGTAAACCATAACATATTATTTAATACTTGTATTAAAATGTTAAATTATTCTCTGTGCATGACAAAATATATGCATACATGCAGATGACTATGAATCAGCATTTGGGAAAACGTGCATATGGAATTTTTTTTCCTGTGTGTTACAAAGTATACACAAACAAAAATTTTTTTTAAAAAAAGGATATATTTTAGTTTTATATCTTTCTCTCACACAGCAAAATCTGTGGTTATTTTTTTTCCCCTGATTGTAGTATTGATTTAAGTAGTTGGAAAGAAACTACTGTATTCTCAAAAATTTTTGATGCAGTAAAACCTTGTCATGCATCAATTAGTAATCGATTGTATCATATATATTATATCTTTAAAGTTAGTTTTTATTTATGATACTTTAAATGATTTTCATGGACTTATAAAGAAAAGTAATGAACTTTCGTATTAAGTGTGAAGAACAATATCGGAACAATAATGTTAAGGGGGAAAATTTAAAGTTAAAAATAAATCTGTAATTAATTCCTTATGACAATTTTAGGCACTGAAATTGTTAGTGCAGATTATTTCATTTAGAGTGTACATAGACATTTTTTTCTTTTAATTTCCTTATATGAAAAATCACAGTAGAATGCTTGGTAATGCCCCTTCCCCTGTTGTTATATATCACACTGCATAGAAAAATAAAAACATGCAACTTATGCTGGGATTTCGCAAATATTTTGCATCGGGGCAAAAAAATAATCCAGTGAAGATACCATAAATGACTTGATTTGTAATTTCATCTTATGATGTCTTGTTTTTTACATAATTATATTTAATTTATTTTTATAAATCGAATAATAAACTTTGGATTTTAATTAAGGAAGAAAATAATTGAATTCATTTAATTTTCCTATTTAGTTTTCTATTGCTTGTTCATTTAATTGTTGATTTTATTATGAACAAAGAATATTGAAAGAAATCGCTAGATATTATTTTGGGATCATTCACCATTCATTGAAACAAAATGTACCGTTTTAAGGCTAATTACCTTTTAACAATACTGTCATAGAAATGCTCAATTATGAGTTGTTTCAGTTTATGACTTAGAAAATGGATTTCCACAAAATTTATTGTTCTTTAAAAGCTTAACTGTTTTGTATTCTCTATTATATAATGAGATATTATTATTATTTTGAATGTGCAATGTAGTATCAAGTAAGAGCACATAGAACTCTTGATGTTTATTTAATACAAAAAAATATTAATAAGATCAATAATAACGTCTACTAATGCTCATTTTTAATTTATAAGATGAAAAATATATTTCAGTGCATGGATGCCACTATTGAGAAGTTAAAATCTACTGGTAGCAATGATTTGATATTTTGCATGATCATTTAAACTATGGGAACCTAATCAGATGTTTAATATGTGTGCTTTAATGTGATGTACTAAGTTGTTGATATTTATTTGTCAAATAATTGTCGGTTACTTGTTATTCGTTTTTATGTTCTTTCTGCTGGGTGTAAAGAGCAGTAAATATGGAGAAGAAAAAATCAAACTAATTTTAAGTTTTATTTTTGATTCTTTAACAAGAGGAAGCCACATTGGACTTTTATTTAGATTTTAAAAAAATTTAAATGTGTGTTATTTATTTTCTAGGATCCCCTACCCCACCCACATTACAGAGTAAAAATATAAATTCCTTACTTGATCCTTTAAAATTGAGCTAATCGTGGAATTTCTCTAATATAAGAATTAAAATCCTCTTATTTTTTAAAAAGATTATTCATTCTTTGATTTAATCTCAATAGTATTAGATGGTGGTAT
The DNA here is from genome assembly GCA_026543055.1 of Argiope trifasciata. Taxonomy (NCBI): domain Eukaryota; kingdom Metazoa; phylum Arthropoda; class Arachnida; order Araneae; family Araneidae; genus Argiope; species Argiope trifasciata. Next base: position 20,466,989 of record JAPMOQ010023642.1, read on the forward strand.
CTACAATTCAAACATATTTTTAATACTGTTCTTTTTTTATTTGTGGAAACTTTAAAAAAAAGCAGGATTTAATGATACTTCCACAAATAATTTTCTATAAAATTGATATATATATATATATATATATATATATATATATATATAATATGAAATTTAAAATTGCATCACTGTAATAAATAATAGATCAAGTATTGCATCATTTTACCTTATGGAATTTTTATCTTCAGGTATGTAAGCATACTGGTGGAATTGACCAGAATTGATGGAACTAAGCATGGCTCTGTGATAGCATCTCAAATGCTTGATGTTGCTATTAGAGTCCAAGCAATCCGAAATTTTGCAGTTTCTCAAATGGTGAGTGACAGTGAAATTTTATTTCACAATTATTTAACTATTTCATTTCAAAATAGATTAAATATTCAAAATATTTAATTATATATAAATATATTATTTGCCTTATTGAAAGAATTTAAAATTAAAAGGATATAAATCTAATCATTTTTATTTATTAAAACATGATTTAAGCCAATGAAATAATATATATTCACCAAATTGATCATGAGTGTTGAAAGTTGGGTCAGTTTTGATGCTAAAATGAAAAGTAACATTGCAAATATTCTAACTGTACCCAAACATTATCTTACAAATTATGTTGTTTGTAAATTTCCCTTTTAAATGAGAAAGTAATTATAATACATATGTTGGGGGAATTGAAAGAACCTGACTTGAATTGCCGATGTCAACTGTCATCAAGTGAGCTATCACTTTAGATGTGCTATGCTAATACTGAATGCAACAAGATTTCATAAAACGTTTCAAAATTTATTGTATTGCAACATTTTAAAATCAATTCTATTGATGTTTTTTTCTTCTTTCAAATTTTGATACAAATTGAAATTTTTAATGTAACTGAAGTGCATTTTTTTTCATTATTGGATTTAGAGGCTCCCTTTTCCTGTATTATTATATTAATGACATTTGTTAAATTTCCAACTTCTTCTAAATAGAGTTTTAAAGTTGTGCTGATGAGTGTTTTTATCAGAATAATACTTTAGTTTAATTGGTATTATGAAGTAAAATTATTGGTTTACACGTGTATGGTTTATTGTTATGCAAATGAAAAGGAATTTTACTCTGATTTTATACTATGCTTTGTTTAATTAGTCATTGCATAGTAGTTTCGAAATAAATATAACTGTCTTCATAACAATGCATGGCTGATTTAAGCCAGTTATCTCTATACAGTTTAGCCATGAACTTTATAAAATTTAAAAAGTGAACAAAAGGAAGAGTGGTTTTGATTAAAAAAAAAAACCAAAACGATTTTATTTATGGTACACTTGGCTTTTTTAATCACTACTCATGAGTCTGTGGCATGATTTTGGATAATTTTTAGCATTTTACATCATTCTTTCAAATGAAATTCAAAATTAATTGGAACTAATTTCTTATTGATTTTTTTAGAAAAATCCTCCACCTCTTCATCTATTTATTAAGATATCTTGTCTTTGATTTAATTTTTACTACAAAAGATGTGTAAACAAGAAGATGTATCATTAAGTTTATTTGATTAAGACTTTGGACATGAGTAATGTGAATATTTTTGTGCATATGCGTATTTCGTATTTATTCAAGTGGTGAGATTGTTATAAGTTAAGAAGTTCGAACTAAATTTAAAATTCGTTATAGGCCATTTTATTGAAGAATGCTCAGTTTCTTCAAGGAAACTCTGACAGGAATAGCATTGCTGAGGTACTTTATGCCGCTGCTTGGATTTGCGGTGAATTTTCCGAGTAAGTGTATTTCTAGCATGAAAGACAAAATAATATTGATTTTCATGGTACATATAAGCTAATAATTTGTGTAGTGAATTTGTTATTTAAATTCATTGACTTGAAAAAGGGTTTTATAATTGCAAGTTGCTTAGCTTTTGCATGCTTTATTTGCAAACGAATGTTTCAGTATTTTATTTAGCTTGTTTATATTTAAGCAATATTAGTGAGAAAGTTATTTCAAATAAAATATTTCAATATTTTATTTGAAATAAGTAGTTTGTGCTTAAGTTGCATGCCTGAGTTATATCATTTTTACTTATGGTATGACATGCACTGCGAGATTTACGTTTTAGATCATCAAACAATGTAAATTTAATTTGCACTGTTAAGAATACATGATCTGTGAGTTTTAGAATTTAGTTGAAACGATGTTTGTTGTATTTATCTTTTTGTATTATAATTGGAATTTACTTTGAATTTTTTATTCATTGGTAAGTTTGTAAACGTGAGAAGAAAATTTGACCATTAAAACTTTTCAAGTCTTTTCTTTAGGATTGCAATAGTTTGATCAGATTTAAAAAGTAAGTTATGAATTGGATTCCGAATCTTCTATCCTGCAATCTGCATTTTTACTTGTCATAAAGTATCTGAATGTTTGCGAAAAACAATACTGACTTAATTTTTATATGCGTTTGTATACTTTCATTTGATTGACCACATTCCCTGTTACTGTAGCCATGTTTCTTGTTAAAAGTTTTTGATTTCCATTCCGAAATATGCATTGTAAATCAAGGGAGTATCAAGTACCTCATTTTAGTGTTGAGAGTGCGTAGTTTCATCAAAAACTGCCTATTTTTATTATATTAATACCTTAAAATGAGAGCATTTGGTTATTTCTGGTCCAAGTACTTAGTATTTTTCTTTTTGACGAAAAGGATTTCACGATGCTTTAGAATCGCACTAGATCTCCCCGATTTGGTGACTCCATTTTCTTTGTAGTACTTGATCTTTCAATGTTTAATGGATCTTGGTGAATCCAAAAGTCAGTGGGAAATGCTTTATCTCAGTTTAGAGAAGTGTTTATAACAAGAATATATGACTTTCATTTACTTTATTTTTCGTTCACTTTTTTTTTTTTTTAGAGGAATGTCCTTTCCTTTTAGAGATAAATTTATATATTAACTATTAGCATCACACAGAAAATTGAAAAATTTGTTCTTGTAATCAAATTTTTTTATTTAAATGAAAATGTACCAAAATATGAAAAATAAAAGTGCATAAATAAGGAATCTTTTCTTCGTTATAGTTAACAATAATATGAGGAATGGAATCTAATTATTTTACACAACATAATATTTGAAATGGCCAAGACATAATGCCACATGACAATTATCAATATAAGATGTGTTTTCTTTTTTTGTCAAACAAACTACACAGCTTCTGCGAGCTTTCTTGGGTGAAGTTGTTGTGATAAGGACTGAAAAATGTTGACTGGTAAATCTTCATGGTAATGATGGACACTGTGTAAATGTTTTTTGCGGTATATATATATTTTTTCTAGTATTTCTATTGCTAATTTTTACTTGAAAACGTTAAATGCCATGTTCTTATAAATTGCATTTTAACTTTTCAAAAGAACCATGTCGATTCTATATAAAAAAAAACTCCTTTTTACACACCTTCTGTTAAAGTTGCATAGTGTGAAATTTGCTGAGAATTTGATCACCACTATCAACCCCAACCATATTTTTATTATAGCCTGAAACAGTTGTTGACTTAACATTTTCCCCAGTTTTGTAGCTTTGTTTCCCAGTATCAGTAAACTCTAGATTATGCATTGTTGATTGCATGTTTTTATTTTTGTCTCTATTTTATTACAAAAATATTTTACATTGCATTATAGTTGCTTCATGTCATTTTAATTTAATTTCAAAAGCTTTAGGCGCGTACTTTCTATTAGTTCTCACCATGGCACAAACATTTGTTTTTAATTTATGCAATTTGTTATATAAATCAGATGAGCTATGTCTGTTATCAGTATATAAACAATGGCTCTAATCTAACAAGTTACTTCCTTTCATAATGTCTAAATCAATTTTCGTGCTAATTACCCCCTTTCTACTCATTTTTTCCCACATAAACCCTAAAATTATGTATATATTTTGTTCTAGAATTGTATAGTTTGTAGTATTTTATTCCAAATTGGGGTCTCTTTGTTTTTTTATATTGAATGTATTGAATGTAAATTCTGTTTCTTCTACGTTTCATCAAAGACATGCATGGAAACATCTCGACTTGGCGTCAATACTTTGAATCTTTTGTTGGTCATGTCTCCTTATCGGTTTAATTCTACGTGAGTAACGTAGTACCTTCTTTGCGACATTACTGTTTTTTGAAGCACAGCGTTTCTACGCCTTTGTCCGTACTTCAATAACTGCAGTGTAGGTTTTCGCACTATAATCATTGATATAATGAGTGCAGAATAAACTTGCACTTATTCTACAGAATTTTCTTTGAATTTTGGATCATTTTCACCAAATTGACTGGTTTCAATTGCAAAATGTTCAAGAATTTCCTTTGTAAAAAGCAGTTCATAAACGTGCTGTTTAGTAAAATTTGTTGTATTCATTTGCACCACCAAGTAATAAATTTATGCAATTTAGATTTGCCTCTTTTGCTACCCACTCAAATTCGTTTTCACTTTGATTACTGCCGCTGCTATCGGAAGAAGTCGCAATACAACGTCTGCGTTTTTTTAGGTGTAATTACCTCTTGACTGCTGTCGTAAGCATAGTTGTTCATTAAAAAATTGTGTCATTTCACCCTGGAAACTATTTGCGATCACCTCTTTTCATTGATTGCCCCCCTAATATGCATGCGTATAATATGTGCTTTGATGGCGAATACTTAAGTGAAATGCGCGCATATATGCGCTCTAATTCTAGTTCTCAGGGAAAATGCTTACACATATGCGCTTATGATGGAAATGGGCTCAAGAAAAGCGACATTAGTTTTTAACACTAATTTCTGCTCATTATTGCTATTGTTTTTTTGTACATAATCACTTGTTTGTAGGATAATTGCCAATAATATTTCAACATCGTTTAGTTAATCGCCATTAGCATATTATTTAAATATTTTTCTTCGAGTAAATTTTGTGCAAAATCTGGAAATTTTGTTAATTATATGCTGGAAAAATGTGTATGTAATTCAGTGTGGACTTTCAAGAACAATGAATGATTCAAACTCTCAAAAATAAAAGTGAAACAAAATAATTATTATTCTAAAGTAATTTGAAAGATCATTTGTTACTCTGGTCAAAAATATATCTAGCTAAATTAATGCCAATAAAATAATTTTTAAGACGTTTTTAAAGAGAATTATAATCACAAAAAAAAAGTGAGCTTTTACCAAACTTCTCAATTTAACCCTTGGTTAATGGAAATGATTGTTTTGACAACCCTTCGACAAGGCTGCTGAATGCAGAAACAAGTTAATATATAAACTATGCTTAAAGTTTGATGGCTATTTTCTAGATTATTGTCTGACTATTGCTCTTATATATATTTTGATAAATGAATATCCTGAAGGCATACTACTGCTTAACTAAATCCCATCCCGAACTCAATTTTTCAACCCTAACCCTCCCTTTGTGAATAGAATTCAAATTATAATTAACAAACATCATATTAACACTTTTTATTATTAGAATGTGATATTATTCAATTAACTCAAAGCATTCTGTTATTTCATAAATAACATGTCTGACAATGAAAAGATTCCATAAATAACTTTTTGTTCATTGGTTTAACACCCTTATTTGTACTGTAAAATCTATCTGTAGTCTATTTCGTCTAAATAATTCTTATTTCAATATAGATTTTCAATGAAACCTATCTGATAAATTATAAGGCAACTGAGTTAACCTCCTAAATTTTTTAATTATATGTAAAATCTCAGAATAATCGGACATTTTTGAAATCCCGCTTATTTGTTTTTGGTGAATGGAATCCCAGCTGCTATTTTTGCATTAATATTTAGTTTCAATGTCAATAAGGTGTTTTGAAGCATTGATTTGTATTTTAATTCAACTATAAGCAAAAATTATTGTATTATCTATGAATTAATACAAGTAGACAATAACTAATATAAGTAAGCATAGTTAAAAAATTGCTATGAGTATGGATAAAATAATATTTTTCAGTTCAATTTTCCTTGACTCATAATTGTATAATATGACTTAAAGTGCTATAAGGACTGTACTTATATTAGCTTATTAATAACTTATGTAAAGTTAATGGATAATTCTAAATGGGATTATTAAATTTTCTATTAAAAAGGATTTTTCTAATTTAAATGAAAAATCTATATAAACCAAACAAGAAACTATTTAATTAAAATGTATGAATTAATTACATTACATTTTAATTCTCTTTTCACTGTTGTTAATGCAGTGTTTACTATAACCTACAACTACATTTCATATGATATGGAATGGCAGGTTCCTCGCACCAAATTAGCTAAAAGGTCATCATTGAGGAAAAAGAAACGTATTCTAGAGCATTATTTACTGTATTTACATTTTATACTTCATTGATGTATCTATTTAAGTCTTTTAATTTATAACTCTTTAAATTAATCAAATTAGTTGTTTTAAAGTTAACTTGTTCTCTGAATTCGTAGTTTTATAGTTGTCCCACTTAAAAAGGAAAATACTAAATTCTCTCTCTCTCTCTCTCTCTTTGGAAATGCTAACATTTATTTGCATTCATATTTTTAGAATGCTTAGCTCTCCTCTCAGTACTCTTGAAGCGATGATGGATCCAAAAGTAATGTTCCTTCCTTCACATATACAAAGTATTTTGGTACAAAATGCTGCAAAATTGTATGCTCGTGTTATTGAACTTCGTGAATCAGAAGATGATACAGAAAGTGCCTCTGCTGCTTCAAATTTGCTCCTTGATAAAATGCCTATGTTCGTCCAAAGTGCTGACTTAGAAGTACAAGAAAGAGTATGTATATTTTCCTTTGTTTGTATGTATATTTTCCTTTACAATTGGATTTTTGCATTCTTTAAAAATGTCTCCATCTGTATTTATTGGTGTACTCTAAGTATAAATTTAATTATGGTTAATCTGTGCATTACAAAAAAAATTATTGTCAAATGTCATTAAAATGTCAGTGGCGTTTTAGTGTTTTTAAAAATTAAATTGACTCAAAAACGTGTTTCAAGAACTGCATTGAAATATGTAAATATTATAAAAAGCTGTGCATTATGAATTAAAGTACTAAATATATTAATCTTGTCTTTATAGTCTGAAAAAATTATTCTTAAGAGTTAATTTTAATTTGTAACTTGTCTCGCATTTAAAAGTTTCAAATGCAATATTTTTAATTGCACCTGTAATTTTTAAATGTATGATAGTTATTAACAATTAATTTTGAATTGCAGAAAAAATTTAAATGTTAGATTCTGTTATATGTAATTATAAGATTTTTAATTTGTCAATAATCAAATAAGGTATTTCTGTGGAAAAATTCTTTTTGAAATATGGAGACAAAAGACATGGCGTGCAAGATTAATTGAAATGTATTATTGTTACACTTCAATATATCTAATTGCATATTATTTATATATTGTAGGCTTGTTGTGTATTGAATTTGGTTAAACAAATAGTCAAGCTTCAAGGAAAAGGTGAAAAGGTAGCTTCTGAATTGCTTTCTTTATTCTCTGGAGAATTGAATCCTGTAGCTCCGAAAGCTCAGAAAAAAGTGCCGATCCCCGAAGGGTATTTGATCTTTTAATTTCCTTGAATTATATCTGAAGTTATATTTTTAAAATAATTGCATGGTTATAAGATGTTATTTAAGTTTTATGATTATACACATTGCCCATTGTAATCCTAATCTTGTAGCTAATATCTAAGCCGTTTGTGACAGGCTCCTAGTTCTACTAGGAAAAGTGCTTTAAATGACATTTTTTATTTTGTTTTTTACTCAAAGAAATGTTCTGCTAAAATATTATGCACTCCTTCAAGATATAAGTTCAGGCTTTTTCTATGAGTTAATTTATAATAATAATTGTCAAAATGTATCTTACGTGAAAATCGTATATTATGTCACCTAGAAAAAATCAAACTAGTCAATCACTGATAAAAATGCATTCGAGGGCATCCTCCTAAAATTAAAAAAAAAAAAATCAAGAAATCTTTTTTTCTTTCTTTTAAGGCATAAGTTATTGAAATTGCCTGAATATGAGCTCATTATAAAGGAATAATATATTTCCACAAATTTAAGTAATTCTTTCTAGTTTGTCTGTTGAAAATATTTTTTTCCTTTAAAATAGAATATATATATATAATATAATATGTATAAGACGAAAAAATTGATTTCAAAATTTTGTGTTCAACTTCCTGGATACAATAAATAAAATTCTCAGATTTTATAGCTTACGATTCTTTCAATGGAAATCTATGGGTATATGATTGGGAGAACAGCCGAAATACTGCTTGTATTCTGTAGACTTATAACAAAACATACTGCTAACAGAAACGCAAGTTTTTAAATAAGAAATGAAATTTGTTTAGTGACCTTTTAATAAAGTGCTTAAATAGTTTGATGGCTCATGTGTTTTTAATGTCTGTGTGCTGCAACATCCAATTCTATACTTATTTGTGAGTTACTAATAAAATAATATAGTTATCACATTATTTTTTACTTGGAACAGAAAAAGGGTTTAAATGTAGTGAACTCTCTTGTAATGCATGATCTCGTTGAACAATTTTTAATGAATTAAGATCAATTCATTAGTGCAGTAAGCAACCTTTTATTGTATATATAAAATAAATTCAACATTGAAAATCTTTTTTTTTTCCCCTTTCATAGGCGACATACTTCAAAGAAAAGTATTTTGAATTTTTTTCTAAACGTTTAGAATGAAGCATAACATCTTTTGATCCTTTTAACAATATGTTGAAAAACGGAAGGTTTCAAAATTAATTACATTAATTTAGATACTTGTATTCCTTTTGAATAAAAATAATTTAAAGTAATTCAAAATTTTAACTGAAATATTGCATTCAATTCCAATAAAATATATTTAAACTACCCAAGTCCCGCTTGTAGCTGTACTGTGTTGGTGAAAGTAGATGTAAATGAAGGCAATAGCGGTCCTGTATTTTTCATATTATTAATAAATTAATAAAATATAAATGGATATAGTGTTAAATCCATTTCTTTTTAAATTCTTCCACTTTTCCAAGAATGAATGATTGAATACTTCTGGTTAAATGGGTATAGTTTCAATTAACACGGATTTGTATGCATAAGCATGAATATAGAATATAATGACATGCTTATCTGCACAAATTCAGTACATTTAAATGTGATCTTGAAAGCGTTAAAAATTTTTGTTTGAAATTTGGATTGGAAAATGAATTTGGAATTTTTTAAATAAAATTTGCTATTCTCTTTCTCATTTTTGGGAGTATAGTCCCCCCCCCCCTCACATTAGGAATCTTTACTGGGGGGAGAGTACAGCAGGAAGGTTATTTTAAAAGTGATGAGTTTTATTTTCAAATTAACTGAATTAATGTGCAAATTATTTCTTTATAATTTCCCCCCTTTTTGCTCGATTATTCTCGGGTATCTTTGTGTTCTGTACATCTACCAAAGCGTTTATAGCCATTATATATCAGAAAATTTAAAACTAATTGGGACAAATGACAGCAGTTTTAAATCAGTTAATGGAAAAAGTTTTATTGTGCATCATTAATTTCAAAATGGACATCTTATAATTAAAAATGTTATTTCTCGATCATACAATTTGTGTGATTATTTTTTATATGTAAATAGAGTAGACATGAGGCATCAAACTTCACAGCTGCATGACAAATGTTATCAACTGTGACGATCGCATTTTCTCTTATTCTGTAACCAAATAGTTCTTGTTCATTATCCATATTTAAATCGCAGCATTACACTTCAATCACATCACATGAGTATTAATTTACTTTATTAAAAATTAGTTATTTTGCTGTATTCTATGTATATTTACTCGACAAAGTACTTTAGTTTTTATTTCAAATGAAATTTCTAAAAATAGTGAAAGCAACTTTTTTAATCATTAAAGGATTTTTTAAAAAAAAATCTATAAAAATCAAAGTTTATGAATTTGAATTTGAATTTGTTAGTGATTTCTTTCTAATAAATCGAATTCAATACAAAGGATGTTAAATAAAATTCAATGACAACACAATTCATGTATGAATTACATATGCTATTGTAATGGTGTGCAGTGTATAAAATAACTCACTAGTTATATTTCTGTGTATTAAAATGATATTTTATCCATCATTTGCCTTCAGCCATAATCTTACAGTAAAATAAACTAACACGTTAAGTAAAATAAGCTAATTTTTGGTTTACATTTTTTCCCCCTTGAAAATTTATTGAACATTTTTTTTCTTCCCTAAAAGGATTTTATTTGGATTTATAATGAATATTCATTATGAAATATATAATTCTTTTCTTCTAAATTTAAAAAAATCTCTTTTCTAAAACATTTGCAAACTAGTTTTAACATGTTTGAAAAGATGCGAATTTAGATAGTCCTTGTGGGCAAAAGATTCTTTAAAGAAACTGGTATGCAGTTCTTTAATAATATTTATCCTTCTTTATTTTAAGGAGGTGAGAAACTCAATTTTCTTTTTTTGTTGTTGTTTAAATCATGACAAGTAAAGCTCAGAAAACTGAATATTAGGTAGTAAACTAAAAAGAAAAAAGATTAGGAGAAATTTTTTAAAAAAAATTAAGCAGTTTTAGAAAGAAATTTTCTGAACACTGCATTTTGGTTGTGTGGGAAAAGTATACTCTACACAATTTAGAGGTAGAACATTTAATTTCTTTTTCTTTTTTTATTTGCATTGCATTTTGGTTTATGTGCTTTTAATGTTTTAATGTGTATCTTTTTTTAAAAAAATGTTGTCTATTTTTTTCATGTAGACTAGATTTGGATGCTTGGATTAATGAACCTCCATCTGAAGCTTCATCTGAAGAGGGCAGTGGGGATACTTTCTCAAAATATGATAAACAGTTAGTTTAAGCCTTTCTCTTTAACCGTAATTCATTGACTTCGATTTTCAAATGGTTTATTTTTGTTTTTATATTTGGAAGTATAAATATTAATGAAAGGTTGTGAAATTTTGTAAAATGTATGTCAAAATTTTATGAAACATAACTTCAAACACGAAAAAGAGAGAAAGAATGTAATATTTGAAATTCACAATCAAAGGTTATTTTTTAATTTATTTTGTGGTAAGATACTTTTGAGAACGAATAGATAACTAAAATTGAGCGCTCATGATGTATTGGAAGGTACAACTAATTTAGGAATCCACGTTAACGCTTTGTATGCTTAGAAAGATTAATTATAGTAAATTATACTTTTAAGCTTAAAAGTGAAATTAACCAATCAAAATGTTGGAAGTATTTTCTTGAATTGATATGCTGATTAGAAAAATTTATTTTTTTATTGTGTGCAAATTAAGAAATGCACAAAACATTGCTAAATAAACATGTTGCCTCTAAAAAAGCATTAAGCTAAATTGCATGATTTCCCAAGAAATCAGATTTGCAATAATTTCCTTAATGGAGTTTAACTGAATGATGACGCGAAAGTGAAGCTAGGTTCAGCCGAGTCCTATTATCCGACTAGTTAGAGGTAAGTTAGCGGGTGTAAATCCTAAAAGTTAAGAAAAGCATGTAATTTGAAGCTAAAAATTTCATTCCTGTGCAAAAAATCCACTTTTAATCAAGTAATTAACTCAGTGAGATATGCATCTGCCGTAATTGATGAAAATATAACAAAAATCGCCTGTCCATTATCAAAATTGAAATAAATTATTGTTGATAAGCTTTTTCCTAAAAGCACCTCTACTTTTAACAAGTTTTTTAAATCCCTGTCCCCAAGCAAAAGATGGAAAATCGATTTTTTTTACTATTGGCAGCTAATAAAAGCGCGTAAAACGACAGAAAGAACCAGATTTTTGAACGTACGTAGAAATTTAAAGTAGCTTCTTCCTAAAAACACATTTTAATGAATAATTTCTTAAAGTATAAAAATAACACTCCTTATAAAATATAAGAATTATGACAGTAATTGAATGACCATTGTGCTCATTCTTAGGATATATCCTTAAGTCATTTGGGGGATTCATTGCTTTTGATAATGAAAGTGTATGGTGTCCTCCCCCCTTGCAATGCTTTAAAATGCCCTCATTTATCTTTTGGTAGTGTGGTTTTAGAAACAAAATATCTACTATGAACTTCAACATCTATAACCTTTTTGCTTCTTTTTGTTGGAAGCATATTTATAAACAAGTGAAGATTTTGGCGTATTTAATTATAAAACCGTTTACAATTATGATTTTAGTCTCCAGGATTAGGACCTCCAGGTATAGTTGAATTACATGTAAGTTAATGATACCAATCAAATCGGGCGAATCTAAATATAAATATATAGGTTGTGCTTTAAGAATCCATAAAAAAAATCTGACTAAAATTTGTAGCGTATCATTTGCTACCTAATTAATACATCCTCTTGACAGTTACTAAATTAATTCGAGGTCTTCCTTCTTTCCTTCCTTTGTTTTCTATTTCTTATTCTTAAGGTCTTAAAATACTGCAAGTGGATTACAAAGAAAATAACATTTAAAACAGAGAGAGCTGTCCCTTTTAAACACAAATAAGAACTTACTTTCACTAACCAACATATTTTCAATCTATCGATCTTGTTATATGTTCTGTATTTTATTTTCTGTTTTACCACAGAAACCAGGCTTTCTTTAAGTAACTGGAAGTATGATACTGTTCTAATCCATTTAAGAATTGGCGGTATTATAGATGTATTTTGCAAATGTCGATATGTTCACTTTGTGCTTGCGACAGTTTTTCCAAGCTCTTGTTGAATATCCGATCTTAATTTCATTTAGAATACAAAAGTAGTGACTGTGAGTTGTTTGGCAATTATTATGTTAACTTTTTCCTTTTTAAAGTCCACGAAATTTTATTATCTTTGTTATTATACTAAATTCTGTGGATTTTTTATTATGGTCTTTTCTATTTGATTGCCACTTTATCCTTGATTACTGTGATACATTTTCTTGAAATTATTTTTCTTGTAAACTTAAGAAAAAAAAGTAAAAACTTGTTTGGTAGTTTTTCGGATTTTTCGATATAAAATCCCAAACCAAGAAAAAAAATTACTTTTTATATTAATTTAAAAAAAAAAAAAACAACTGAAAGCAAAGTTATTAACTTTTGTTTTTATTGTAGAATGCCTGAGAAGATTAAGTCTTCCTCAAAAACCTACGAACCAACAGAGGAAGAACTGATGAAGGTACATAATTTTTCTTAGTGTATCAGCGAATTTTTTTAAATGTAAATTTTTGTATAAACCAAACATCAGATTCATTTTGCTGTATATAAAGTTTATTGTAATCATATAATTAGGCTATCAAGGTTAGTAATTTGTAAGGGGCAACGTTAACAACTAATTTTGTAGAACATTATTATTTCATTAATCTTCATTAAAATGATCTAATATGGGTATTGATACTTATGCAAGTATTTGTATGTGCTAAACTAAATTTGTAGTTTTAGTATAATAAATTAAACCTTCTGTGTTTAGATTTTAAATAGCATGATTTTATTCTCTGTGTACAACTGCCTGTTTTCCCGTGGAGCGAGTCAATTTAATGCGCATTTTAATTTTGACTTTCCTATTCTTTTACCATTTTTTAATCGTTTGAAATTATATTTTCTGTTATAACAATGTCAATTTTTATTGAAAACTAGAATAGGAAATTCGATCATCTGTAACAAAGATCCTGATGGATTGTAGTGTGGAATGGATCTTTCTGATTTGATTATTCCACTAATAAACCATATTCAAATGGTTGAAACAGCATTTTTTACCTTAAATGGGTATTCGCATACCTGCTTAATAAAGATTAGGCTAAGATATGCACTTTTCTTTTCGATCAAGGAGTTAATAAGTTCCTTTCATTCGCAAATGAGGTTTGAAATCATGAGTTACAATACAGAATGAAAATTTGATTTTCATGGGATGTTTTGGTTTTTCTACTCAAATTTTATTGATCAGTTTCGAAATATGCCATGTTATACAAGTGTTGTTTAAGTTTTTATTTTTATATTTTTTTAACCTTTTTATTGACCGATGCATTATGTAAAAGGAAGAATAGTATAGTTTTAAATATGTAGAAAATTTTTATCATAATATATTTGCTATGTACATTAATGTTTTTTGTAGCCCATTCCTACAAACTATTTGAAAGGATTTTTCCTAGTTAAAATATTTATTAAAATTATAAACATAAAATATCTCAATGTACTGAAATTATCTTTTTATTTGTATCTTTCAATTTTTAAATTCAGTTACTCTAGATTTAGTATCTAATATAAATGTGCCTAATATTGAGAAAAAATTATCTTCACATAATTTTATTTTCAACTATTTGATTTATAGAGGAAAGAAGCTAGAATGTTTGAACAAGCTAATAATCCTCATTACTTGAAAAGTAACGATAAAGTGAGTATTCACAAGTATATAAATATCTTATGTCATTAGACATTAAACTTATACTTTACCTTCAAATCTATTCTTTCTGGTATTCACTTTAGGATATTACCTATATAAAGCATTTCTTATAAGTTTTTTAATTAATTTTTGCTGCACTCTTTAGATATGATTTTATTGCTTTTATAGTAGAAAACATGTGACGCTTACTAGTGTTTCACCCTTTTTCTTTTTAATTTACTTATTGAAAAAATAGTGCTAAAATCGTTGAGTTAAAAGAAAGAAACGAACTCTAATAGTGAAGAAATTTTTGAGGTGAAATATCTGTATGCATAGTATAAATTTTAAAAGCAAAAGCAAATTTTTGTTATTGATGCTTTTTGAAGATGTGCATGGAATTCCAATATCCCCTTTCCCCTTTAAACTATTGTACCCTTTTCACAGTATTTTTTGTTGTTTTTCATGCTGAAGACTTAATATGTTTTCTCTCGATTGCATTTCTTAGAGGAGTTTTTCACGAAATACAAAGCTAGAATATAAACATAATTGCAAGGCTCCCGAGATTAAAAGGGGGGGGGGGCTCGAAAAAGAAAAAAGTCGATTTTTTAAAAAAATCGCTTTTTTTTTTCCTTTTTGAAAAATTGAACTTTGTTTACAGTATTGTAATTTCACTTTTCAATAAAAGTAACCTATTTATTTAGTTAAAAATAACATTTTCTAACTAAGTAAAAAAAAGTGATACCGGCTAATACATAAGTAATTAATCAGATTATGTAAAGTCTAATTCCAGAAAACGCCATATTACCATTCATATTCTACTACTAGATAACTCCATTAATGAAAGGCTGAGTGAGTTTGGGATTATTAAAAAAATAAGACTAAAATTTTCATATTGAATCCTTCAATTGGGTGCCTACAGTCACAAGGATAGGGATTCCTAGGTGAATATAAGTTATTAATAGGCGAATCGAATGTTGGAAACTGTGTTTTGTTCTACTCTTAATTACTCATTGAGAAGTTTTAAGATTCTTAAATATAGTTTCAAATCTTTGCAATTTAAAACTGTTCTATTATCATTATATCAGAACTACTGCAAAATGCTTCGCTTAAAATTATAAATATGCGAAGAAAAATTGGAGATCTAGTGTTTATTGCTTTAAATTTTAGAATTTAATGAAGAATTAAAAGCTTTTTTCAGAATAGGGTTAAGAAAGGGAAACAACAACCACAACCTAATGATGAATTATGCGAATATGAACGACTTAAAAGATTCATAATATTATCGATTAAAGCAGCAGAGCTGTGTAATAATATAGACTTCATGCATTCAGCTTCATTATTGTTTCCAGCGTGTAAAGAATGTTCTTGATGCTTACCAAGTAATTCATTCAGAAAATTGTATGAAAGGAAGTAAAGAGAATAACTTAAGCAAACGTTTCAAAGTTCCTGGTTATCGTTAATTAAGCGTTATTTAACGATTATTTTGTAAAATTAACAGTACGAAAAGATTAACAGAATGTTCGTTAATACAGCAGTTTGCTTTCACCGAGTTTTTCTAATGTATTCACTTTATGCATCATGTGCTTAATGGTGCCCTATACACGCCACCTACTATTTTCTTTCGTAATGTTATCCTGTGGAAAAAATACTTCAATCTTTTCCCGTTAGCTATTGTGGTTTCTTTTATATGAAATCAACTGCAATTGCTAGAAGGAATAAAAACACAGATTTCTGCTTTAGGAATTTTTTTCCTGGATTGCTCAAAGTATTTTTTAAATATTTATTAAAATATCACATAATTTCAATTGCACCTGAAACATTTTTAGAAAAAAATCTATCATAATTAAAATAAAAGTAGCAAATATGAAACATCCGTTTGGGAATCTTTTTTCCGATGCATATTAATTTTTTTAAATGTGTAAAACACAGTATTTTAGACCTAAATTTGAAAAATAGTGTACACCCTTCCCTTTACCCTCCGATTGTTTGTGACTTTTCTTATCTGGCCTTCACTACGTCTTCCCCTCAACATTTTCTTTCTTTTTTTAATTTTGTTTATTATCACAGCTGTGGTCATCTGCACAGGGAATGGGCTGATTGGTGACGATGGAATTGATAAAGTAAAATACCCAATATCCTACAGAAATATTTCTCCAGATGAGGCAATAAAAAAAAATCCATTTTGGAAATTAAACAAAGATGGGAAAACTGTAAATAAGAACCATAAGTATTATTTTCAAGTGCAGGTACAGCTACGTATAACGCAAAGATGTTTTTGTATACTTTCGATGTGGACGTAAAGGGGTAAAAAAAAATAGAAAAAATAACTCGTGATGCAAAAAACTTGCTTCGGCAACAAAAAAATGGAGAAAAAATTGAGCTTCTTTTATTTTAACTTTTTATTGCCAGAACTTGTTGATCCAAGATATCAAAGATCGATGAAAATTCGGGATCTATCTACTATTATAGAGGCCCAAAAGCAAAAAAAGGAGAAAACGCCTTTAAATAAAACACTTTCAAACAAATAAAATGTTTCCAAAGTCTTTTGTTCTCTGCACATTTTTATAATTATACTTTTTCTTTTTTTTATTATTCGTTGCTATTCTGTCTACGATTTTTTCTAATGTTTTATATACATGATCTTGTACATAATGTTCATCTTATTTAAACAACTTTAAATAAATATTAGTAAAATTGAAACATTTACAGCCAAGAAATCAGAATTAATAAAGAATCTTGCCCGAGGACTTACTCAAGGATCACCCTCAGGCAGGGATTCAAACAAGGGATTTTTTCTGTGAAGGGTCTGACTTTCTTCAAGAAATTGACCCCTCGTTACCCGAAAATCCCAGAATTTTGAGGTTTTGGAGATAAGATTAGTATCATGAAAGAAAGAAAACACACGCTTAGAAAATATATACAATTGTAAGTAAAAAAAAAAAAATCACAGCAAACCAGAAAAACACGAGACCATAAAATCAAATTCGTTGACATAAGAAAGTAGAAAAACCACTTACTTTATTAAATTTTACATATCACATATTGTAATACAGAATTTATACAATAATAAGTCAAATCAATTTCAAACCAAAAACAAAAAATCATAGTACACCTGGCATCACAAGAACATAAAATCAAAATCAGCAACATAAGAAGGCAGAAAGAACACTCACCAAATTGAAAAAGCACCTTCAAACGATGGAAAGAAGTGTAACCCTATAGGTGTACTTCCCAATACTAAAATTAATTTTACCGTGTTGATATTTGAATATGCCTTCCTTGTTGAGTCATATGCAACGTCATCAAAGCAACTATTGGAGTGCCATCTATTGAGTAAAACTGAGAATTGAGTTAGAATTTATATAATTGTTTTCTAATTAATGATTCGATATTGCAAAAGGTTTTTGGAAATTTATTAGTATTTAAGTTTTTAATCAGATTATTATTTGCTGTAATGCAAGAAATTTTTTATTACAAATTTTTTTTTAAATTCTGTTAAATTGTGAAAGTATTAAAATTTTGAGAATTTTAGAGTTTAAATTTGAATGGTAATTACTGAGTTTTATTGATTTAAAGTTAAAATCGTCCCATTTATCGTAAATGCCTATTAAAGTATTTTTTATTAGATATGTCTATATTTAAATCTAGATAGTTAGCTTTTTGTTGATCTTCATTTGTTTCAGTTAAAACTAAATCTTTTGGGTAACAATTAATAACTACATTAGGATTATCTATTTTTAACAGAAGTAAATCATCTATATATCTCCAGTCTTTAATTGAGTAGCATTTAATAAGGTTTTGTTCATAGTGATGTAAGAAGATATTAGCTAATGCACTAGAAAAAGCTGTTCCCTTTGGAATTCCCTTTACTTGTTTATAGAAATTAATACCGTTAAAAACGTAATTATCTTTGATGTTAAACCTACATAATTCTAGCCAATTATTTTTCATGATAATGTCTTTATCTAAATATTCTTCGTATGTAATAATACATACATTAATTTTTCGTCAGGAAGGTTAGTGTATAAATTTTCAAAATCGTAAGTATTAATTTTTTTAATATTGTTATCCTTTAGAAAGTCTAAAATATTTTTATTACTATTGATTGTAAAGTTTTCTTCATCTTTAATTTTATTTAAGATAATTTTCAGGTATTTAAAAAGAGGTTTTCCCATATAGTGATTGTAACTACCTGTGCTACTAGTTAGGAATCAAAATTTTATTGGGTTTTTATGAAACTTTACAGTTGGGAATAAATAGGGATAATTTAAAGTGCAAGTTATAGTATTTTTTAGAGAATGCTAGCATCCTTTTATCCAATTCCTTTTTCTCGGTTCTAATTAAATTGTAAGTCAAATTAGAGCTGTATTCTTTAATTAAAAGTTCTTTATTATAAAATTTACAGATTAGACCGAAATTATTTGTCGATGTATCTATTACAGTAATAATGAACCTCTTTTAAATTCTTTATTTCTTGTTTCAAAGTTTTATTAAAATAAATTCCTCGTTATTTGGTTCTTACTTTACATGCATTTAAATTTTGTTTAAATTTGTGATTTCATTTTCTTAATTAAGAAAAAAAAAAAAATGCTGTGTGTGCAATGAGCCTAATATCTTCTTACATTACTATGAACAAAATCTAATTAAACACTACTCAATTAAAGCCTGGATATATATAGATGATTTACTTCTGTTAAATTTAGATAATCCTAATGTAGTTAGTAATTGTTACCCAAAAGATTATGGGTAACTGAAATAACTGATTTAACTGAAATAAATGAAGATCAACAAAAAGCTAACTATCTAGATTTAAATATAGACATATCTAATAAAAAATACTTTAATAGGTATTTACGATAAATGGGATGATTTTAACTTTAAATTAATAAAACTCAGTGATTACCATTCAAATTTAAACTGTAAAATTTTCAAAATTTTAATACTTTCACAATTTAACAGAATTAAAAAAATTTGTAATAAAAAAATTTCTTGCTTTACAGCAAATAATAATCTGTTTAAAAACTTAAATACTAATAAATTTCCAAAAATCTTTTGCAATATCGAATCATTAATTAGAAAACAATTATATAAATTCTAACTCAATTCTCAGTTTTACTCAATAGATGGCACTCCAATAGTTCCTTTAATGACGATGCATATGACTCAACAAGGTAGGCATATTCAACTACCAACGTGGTAAAATTAATTTTAGTTTTGGGAAGTACACCTATAGGGTTTCACTTCTCACTGTCGTTTGAAGGGGCTTTTTCGGTTTGGTGAGTGTTCTTTCTGCCTTCTTATGTTGCTGATTTTGATTTTGTGTTCTTGTGATGTCAGGTTTACTGTGATTTTTTTTGTTTGTTTGTTTGAAATTGATTTGACTTATTATTGTATAAATTCTATATTACAATATGTGATATGTAAAATTAAATTAAGTTAGTGGTCTTTCTACTTTCTTATGTCAACGAATTTGATTTTATGGTCTCGTGTTTTTCTGGTTTGCTGTGATTTATTTTTTATTTTTGACTTACAATTGTATAATTTTTCTTTCTTTCTTTTATGATACTAATCTTATCTCCAAAACCTCAATATTCTGGGATTTTCGGGTAACGCGGGGTCAATTTCTTGAAGAAAGTCAATCCCTTCACAGAAAAAAATCCCTGATTTGAATCCCTGCCTGAGGGTGACACTTGAGAAAGTCCTCAGGCCGGATTCTTTATTAATTCTGATTCCTTGGCTGTAAAGGTTTCAATTTTATTAATATTTATTAAGTTGTTCAGTTCCTATGTGTTTTAGTTGTAGCAGCATTAGTGCTCTCTACATAAAATGTATATTTATCCTAAAGGTTCAACAAGTTCTGTACGCAAAGTTAATACACTTTGTTTTTGGATTGATGGTTCATCTTATTTATACATTTTGCAATAAAGAATAACATATTTTATTCTTAAAGGAAAAATTATATTTATTTATCTGAAAAACAATTACTGGAATTAAATTAATTTAATGGGAGGTAAGATAGAAGATCTATATCCTCTTTTATTTACTAATATTTGAATATCCTCATATTTCTGAATATGTTTTTTTCAAAATTGCTGTGATCTATATTCATAAAATAAAATGTATGTGTGTGTATGTATATTACATTAGTTCACTAAGCAATATCTTTCTAAAAAAATTTAAAAAATCCGTCTAAAATTTTTATGATCTTTTTAATGATCAATACAATTTTATAGCTTTATTTTATGTTTCTGCTTCTGATTTTGCTAATATATATCAAGTTATAGGCAACTCCATGCAAGTTCTGCTAATTACATTAATGATTTTGAGAGCCATTTTAGTTAAGTAACGTTTTTAGAGAAATTTTCATGCATCGTTACCATTAAATTAAAATTTCAACAGCAAAATGATAACAAAGTAATATTTAAAAAATAATGTATATTAGTATTTCTGTACCCATATATTTTACTTTCGATCTATTCGCGTATTTACATTGGTTGTCTTTGGGCAATGAGAAATTGTTTAACGGAACAAGTAGAAACCAAGTATTACGAGCAGCTTTCTAGTGATTTAAAAATGTTCATTTTGATTAATTAAAAATGAAGTGAAATTTTGGCTTTTTACGTGACAATTTCTGAGAATATTACACTACAAAGTTTTTTCACGATTTTTAAATTTAAAGAGTAACCTGATTAATAATGGCACCTTTTGCTGCACATTTTTTTTTTTCATATTTTTAATCTGTATGAAAAAAATATTGTGAAGGTATTTTACTTTAATATATATTTAAATGTTGAAATTAAACCCCTCTTGAATGAAAACCTCTTTCATTGTTGCTACCAATATTTCTTTTGGATTTTTTAATGAGAAAATTATGAAAAAAGTGTTTATTTTTGCATAATGTATAGATTTCGATTTAAAAATATAATTTTAATATACTTTTTAAACCTATACTTACAATTAAGGTTTCGTAAATATGCAACAGTGAAATTTTTATAAAGTGCGTCCATTTTTAAATCCTGTGACTCTTTAATGTAATAAATTTTTCGATGTACAAGAATCAATATTAGTGAAATTAATTATATTAGATGAGAATATAATCTGTAATACACATAAACAATGCGTTTTTCCGAGTCCCCATTTTTGTGAGATTATTGAAAATTAGAAAGATGACTTGGATGGAATGTGGAACAGTATAAGTTTTTTTAAACTAGTAGTAAATTTTGCATGTCTATAGAATTTGAAGTTAAATTTACTCTTATGAGTAAGTGATCAAAAGCAAGCTGATTTTAGAAACCATAAATCTGGATTATAAAAATTAATTAAAACTAAGTTGATCATTTATTTCATAAAAACTTTTTCTTATATGACAGATATTTTTTAATGTATATTGGCATTTATGTAATATATTTTGCAACTATTTTTCTTCCAATTCATCGTTATATAAGAGTAATCATAATTTCTATTTTGAGCGAAGCAACATTCCTATCAATTTATTTAGTTGAATCTCACTAAACAATTTTTTTTAATCTTAGTAACTTACAAATTAAAGCAAAAACAAAACTGATAAGTCATCAGAAATGCGGAAAAGTTTTAACTTATTTTGAATGTCAGAAAAGAAAAGTTTTCGATTACTTTATTCTTTTCTTTGTTAAATATGTGACCATATTATATATATTGGAAAATATTAAAAAAAGAATTCTATAGAAATGAGAATTATTTTTTTAAAGAAAAACTAACTTTTTAAAAATTTTCATATATAATATATAAAGTACAAATTATTACAAAGCCAAGATGAATTTTCATTTTGAAACATTACAGAACCAGGCGACATTTAATCTAATATATGCAATTTTAAATAATTATTTTTTCTTCCAATTTATGCACATTATCATATTAAGTTGGTTATATTCTACACTTAGGATAAATGCTATTACTTACTTTTCTAACACTATTTTCAAAATATTTATTTCTTTTTTTTAATGTGGTAAAAATGAATCATTTAATTAAAATTTACTTTTTCTTTTTTGCGAAAATCAGGCAGAAATTTGTATCCCAGCTACAAAGAAATACCAGGTCATATCAAATACATAGCACGAGTTGAAAAATTCACTTTTGTTTTGTTCGTTTCCTTTCTCATTTAAGTCTATTTAATATTTTTAAATAAGTAATTTTAAAATATTAAATTTAAAAAATTTGGAACATTTTATCTAAATCCGCTGTTGGTACTAAATCTATTGAGAGAAAGGATTGGGCCCATTGTTTAGGGATGAGTTTGAGGTCTTACATTTACATAGGCTCATAGATGTTGCCCAATTCCCTGGGATTAAAAAATTAACAATCGCATTTATTGCTAAAAATGAAGTCTTGTCAAACGAAATACTATGAATATTAAATTATTCAATTACACCTTCTAAATTACCGGATTCTCTAATCTTAACTAACAGAATTATGAAGAGCAATTAAATGTCCCAAAATCGAAGTACTTCAATAATTAGTCAGTGATGTGTTCTATGTTCTGAGAGTCTTTCTAACATTCATGCCGCTCTCAGTACGATTTTCCGTGCAACTCTAAAAGATTATATTTTCCAAACAAGTTTGGGTGATTCACTAAACCCCTCGTGATGTACAAAGACAGTGTCGGTTTTCAAAAGACCTCTTCAAAGAGTAAGGAAAAGTTTTATGGCTGGCAGTTCGGTTGGTCGGTTGACCTTCTGAATGTCACACTCCTACACAGGAATATTTATGGGGACCAGGAATTCTTTTCTTGCTGGGTGTTATTCGGCTTGTCAATCAAACCTTCCTTCGTTAATTTGGTCACCGCCTTCCCCCCCCCCCCCCCCATCGATAGGTGGTGCTTTTGTCGACATCGGGTTTCGTTCTCAGTATATGGTACTCTTAAGGACTTATACGACTAAAAGTAAGACGAATAACTGTTTTCAAAACTGAAATTAGTAATTAGAAAATATTTTCCATGCAATAGAGAACTGGAAAAACTTGCCAGCCTTTATTTTGCTATCATCATAACAGAAAACTGTTACTGGAATCCAAGTGTAAATGAAAATATTATTTCGATAGCAGACATTTTACCTTAATTATATTGCAGATGTTTATGTTGATGATTATAGCTTCAAATATTTTAATCTTTTTGATTTTACAGAATTAACGGAAAAATGGAAGTAAAAATTAATATGTAATAGAAAAAAACCAGTGCTATGTTTATTGATCCTTTCATTGAATTAAAGTGAAAAAAGCTATTTTAATTCTTCAGAAAATGATCAATCATAACTAGAAAAAGTAGTTAAGGTTAGAAGTAACAAAAAGTTCTTCCATTTTAACCTTTTGTCTTAGAGCTCCTGTATCTCATTGCCTTGTTGATATTTGAATCTAGTAATTATTCATCGAGATACTTAAGATAAAATAGAAATTTCCTAGAGCTGTTAAATAATTTAAACTGTTTATTAATTGTAAATAAATAATAGTAATGAAACAAATGTTGCGACGTTCATCAAAACAAAATTTAATGCATTTCTTTTGGTATTGAAGAATAGTTGTTACAAAAAACATATTTGTATTGGATAATTTTAACATGATTTCCGATATCATTCAAGCGATTGTGCCTTTTAGGCTAGGTTATTTCTTGTTGCTATATTTTCTTCTACGTTTGACTGGTACATCCTTATTTTTGCTCTTGAATTATTTTTGATATTAATGAGCCACATTTTAAAATTCTCCCTCTCTTTTTGAAGAAAGATAATGACACTGCTTCAAAACAAATTTAAAATAACTTGATATTAATATAATTATTTTTGAAATAATTTCGATTTAAAAATGTGTTGAAATTATATTGGTTATATGCTTTGAAGAATTCCATAATTTCTGATAATTTTCCCACGCATGCTGTATTGCTTTTTACTAAAGTTACTGTGTAATAGATTAAAGGAGATCTGATTGATGGTCATTTCCCTTCTGTATGGTGTTAGTACTTATTGATGCTTAGTTATATTAAAGTAACATCCGTTAATGATATCCATTTTGAGGCAACATAAGAACAGTTTTATGATTAACTTTGGCCAACATTTGGCTTTGGTTGTCATTTAAAAAAGACAGCTCTCTTACCACTTTTCAGTAGATTGAAAATTTCACAGAGAAACATCCAAGTGATGCGCAATTCTATATGGCTAAAGTGTTCTGTTGAAAAAGTCGCTTTAGAAATCTGCTTCTAAAGCTCTTGAACTTATTGGAATTAGCGAATATCGCATTCTCATTAAAGCAATCGAAAAAAAAAAAAAATTAAAACCATGATACATGAAACAGGTTAATGTAAAAAGGGGTAATTATGCATCTTGTTGAATGTGAAAAAAAGATTTCAATATTAAATATCATAAATAATGAACACAAAGTTTTGTTTATCCCCCCCCCCTAGATTCCTTTCAGTATTTCGAATATAAGTGTAATTTTAAATTTCTATTTAGATATTTTTAAGTTTTATTTTTAGATATTTTTAGTGGTAATTTTTTATAGTAAATAACGAAGACTCACTTGAAAGTAATCTGATAAACAATTCTCTTTTTACCTTACACCGTGTCAGATAGGGTGGATCAAATGTGTATGTGTATTTCATTTAATATAGAATATAGATCATGCTTAAATTGTGGAGCGTTTTTCTTTATTTAATACTGAAATATTTGGGTTATTTTTCAACTAATTACTAAATTTATGTACTCAAAAACTTTTCAACATGCGTAATAGTTAAAAAGAGTAAGGTCAAAACCAAAAGACCTGATGGTCGCTATCGGTGAAAACTTCAGGGAAGGGGGGGGATTAACAAAATAAATGTGTTAAAGCAATTCACATATGTTTGAGCATATATAAATTGTTTTTCATATTTTAAAATCGAATGATATTTTGCTTTATTTCAGTGTTTATAACCTACAAGCATTTCTTTTTTTTGTGTGTGTAAATAAGGGAAGTAGAAGTATATGCATTTTTTCTTGCAATAGTTCTTATTTATATGCGCTATTTTAAAGTCATTACTAAATTTTTATATTAAAGGCAAAAATAAATTTAACTGTTTTGAAAAGTATAAATCATTTGGCCTCATCTTATTTCAAAATTTTATTTGAATTGTCACAAAAATCTTCCATAGTTACAATTTTATTGGCTTTATAATTTTTTTAACTGTTAAAATTGCTGCATTTTTGAAAAACTACAAACTCTCATTTTTTTTTCTTCTTCTGTGTCTGAGATATCTTGAAACAAGATCCAAAATTTATAAAAATAAAAAAATGAATTATACTGTATAAAATATTAAAAATTTAGTGATATGCCTGATATATTTCATGAGTGAAAAGTGCTTCTTCAGAAATCGTAACATTATCTCAACGTATCATCCTGTTATAGGTTGGAGATAAAAATGCTGATGATATACCCGTGGTACGATTTCATTTGAATGTGCCTCTCCAGATTCAAGGTAATTTATAATAATTTTTTTTACGTCTATATTATTTTCTTTTGGAATTACTTAGTTTTATTTATATTACCGTAATTTTTTTTAGAAGTCAAATCTATAAATGTGAATTAAAAGAATAATAAATGTGGTAGATTATTGTTTCATTTTTAAACAATTCCATATAGACTCTATTATTGTTCGAAATGTTTTTAAAATTTTAGTCTTTTAGAAATCAATTTACATTTTGGAATTTTATTCATAAACCCATTCACTTAGTATGAATTGATGATTTGAACAAATTATTTCTAAGTAATGTACATTTCGGGTTCATTGGTTTATTCAGAATTTTTATGATAATTATGAAAAACTCAATAAATAATTCGTTCTTATCTTGATAAAAATGATTTTTTTGATTTGATAATGAATTATTATAAAATTTCATATTCTCATAAATGCTGCCTGCAATTCTTAATTATTGTTAAAAAACTTGTGTAATCTTTTATTTTATGAGCTTCTGTTGTTTTCAAAAAATCTAGAATTCAGCTGAAAATAATGATAATGTTTTTTAAAATCTAAACATCTATCTTATTTTAAAATTTAACCATTAAATTCTTGCTATTTCAAAAGTCAATTAGAACTATAATTCGTTTCAACGAGGAATGAATGGAATGTGCAATTATTATAGATTATATGAAGTAATGCTCTGTGCTGTAACAAATATTTGCATAATTTTTAATATTAGAAATAAAATTATTATGAATATTCTAAAAAAGTCCACAAAATAAAATCGTTTTTCTTCTGATAAAAATGCAATATTTATTTTGAGAAAAAGTTATTTTGAACCTGAATTGGAATTTAAAAAAAAATTTCGACATATTTTGTATACATTATTTAAAAGAAAAGAAAAAGGGCTTAAATACAAGTCGGACACAGCAATTTTGTAGTATCTGTACAACTATCAAAATGTATTATATGAATTTCTTTTTTAAATATGAATTACTAGTTTGTAAAAAAAAAAAAAAACTTTTTATGTGTAAAGTATGCTTTAAGCTATGAAGCAACTAATACTTAAAATACATTTTAGGTTTATCTTCATCAGAGAAGCACAGTTATAAGGATAATGGTATATCCAGTAAAAAACAACGAAAAGTAAAGCGAAAAAAGAAAAGTAAAAGTTCAAAAGCCCATACTGAGAGTGAAGAAGATATTCCTCCTATCCATGTTGTAAATATAATCGAAGGAGAAATGCCAGATGGAGCTAGGTCCAGTGAGGAGGATGAAATAAATCCTGATGATCCTCACAGAGCCTTGGATATTGATTTAGAAGAGTAATGTTTATCTTTTATAGATATTAGATGAGGAAATAATTAAATTGAAATTTTTAGTAAAGTTTACTTTTTTACTTTGTTTATATTCTTTTTTACCTATCTTGTAATACAAATCATGGTCATTTGGGCCAATTTATTGAAAATTTATTTCTAAAATAATAAATATATTTAAACATGTATAACCTACTTTTAGGCCTGTCAACAACGTTGAAGTAGCTCCAGTAAATAATGTGCCTGAAGCTATAAGCAATGGAACTGAAAATGTGCCTCATAAACATAAATCAAGGAAAGATAAGAAAGATAAGGATGTAAGTACTTCATGATGTATATTATTTATATGTATTTGTAAAGACAATATTAATCTCTTAATGTCTTGGTGTTCATAATTCTAAGAGTTATTGATTAGCCCTTCTCTCAATTTGTTTATGCTCTATGATATATAAAAGTGTTAATAAGACTTCAAATTCAAACTCAAGGTTCAGTTAAATTATCAAATGGAATGATTCAAAAACTCTTGCCAACTGAGGAACTGGTGACAAGCAGTGGATTTTCACACAGCCTACGTACAGCAAAACGCATATACAAAACACAATTGGACATCACTACACATATAAAAAGACTGATTCAAAATAAACAACCCTGGAGGGGGAAGGGGGCACGGCACCCTCAGGTGGAAGACTTTGCACCTCAAAGGGTGTAAATAAAGCCGCAATAGGTGTTGTGGAACTATCGAAGTTCATTAACAGTGTTTCAGTTTTATAATTCTTTTATTTCATTAATGCAGTTTAAAGTGCTGACTTTGTAAAATCACTTTATTATAGATTTTCAATGTTTCTACGCAAAAATATAACAATTTCTTCTTTTATAAATAAGCAAAAATTAAGAAGTCGTTGCCATTATTTGCTTTTGATATTAAAACAAATAGGTGTAATAACCTTTCAAGAATTTTCCTTTTTGTTTAATATAAAAAAATCAACATGGTGGTTGATCTTCATGGTGGAATGTTAATTTATAAAATTCAGGGTGGTTATAGTTGAAATTCCACTTTGAAAGGTAATAAAAGGAAAATAACTTGATGAAATGTTATTAAACATGGTGGTAATTTAACAGTCATCAGAATTTCTTTTCTGGCAAAAGAAATAAAAAGTTTAGAAACTCACCACTAGGAGAGAAATGGTGTTATATACAATATTGTTAAGCAACATGAAGGGTGACTTCAGTTAAAAACGTGTTAAATCGCATTGCTGCATTCTCAACAATAATCTTAAGCATATCAGGAGGAATGTTATGCACTTGTCAGTGTATCGTATCTTTCATTTCTGCCCAATTTTTCAGATTTTCGCCATGTACAGCTCTTTTTTTAGATAACTTACATTGAACATGCTTTGCAAACACGTTTCAGAAATGATTAGATGCATATTAAACTGATATCCTGTTTTGTTTTACAATATTGCATACTACGCCATTTCTCCCATGGTGGTGAGTTTTTTTTCTGGATAAGATATTTTTATGTCTTTCTTTAAACTATTACCAAATTTGATAACATTTGGTCCTGCAGTTTTCATTTTAACACCATTTCAAAGTGGAACTTCAATTATAATCACCCTGTAAGTTAATCTCATCCTACACTACTGGAGCACTTTTTCTCTTCGTGTATCAGTTTTTTTTAAAATTTCTTCCAGAATAAAGATGCTGAATCCTATTATTACAAATTTGTACTGTTTCACACAAAAAAATAATAATAATAATAACCACACTTATTTAATTTTTTCATTCATTTTTATTTATACATTTGATTTGAAAATGTTATAGAATTTTTAATATTTTATGTTTAAATTTTGAATTTACAATGTGTAAGCATATTAGAATTGTAGATAGCCAATGCCATCTCTCAGTCCGTCTTAATGAATTTCTAAAGAACTGTTCGAAAAACAAAATGACCAAGAATGAGACATTTTAGAGATCCTCTTGTAGAATTTAATTTCTTGCTACAAATTAAATCATTCTAGTTTTTAAAAGCATTTCCAAATTCTACACGTTTTATTTTCTGAGATTCTATATGTTCCAAAATTTAATTTTTATGATTTAGAGGCGTCTGAAGATAAAACTAATGAATGCAATGAAACAAATTTCATTGCATTCAACCTAAGGATTCAAGGTGGTGAGTAGAATCAAAAACAAATTATAATGAGCGAATGGTAATGCAAAATTTTATTAATATTCAAATTATAAAAATATGCACTTAATAAGAAGTCGTCATTTTTACGATTGATGGGATAGAGGGAGTGTATAAAAATTTTTATTTCTCAATTTCGTGATGGATTAATTTTAAAAGATCCTTATCCTTTCAAAAACACTGCTGCTATAAATTAAACTGTTCTAAATGAAGAGCAAGAAATGTGTGCAAATTTATTTAGAAAATTCATGTACTTTATAGAAACGATACAAGGGGAAGCAGCCGCTTTTATTGCTCACTTATATGGTATATACATTGGTTTTTTTTTTTTGTCTGCAATTTTCATAAATTTTATAAAATTCTCTGATAAAGACGCTTTTTTTGAAAAATTGTTCTAGTAGCTTAATACCTTTGCATGAGAAAGAAAACTGTCTTTGTAGTTAACTGGACGAAAGTCGCAGCCTTTTTGTGGTTTTCTTTTTACAATTTTTTTCCCGTCATTTTCATTTAGAAACACAAGAAAAGTAAAGATTCCTCTGGTCATAAAAGCAAAAGACATAAAAAAGAAAGGAAAAGAAAAGATAGTCATAGAGCAAGAACAGAATCGCAACACGATCAGACGGACCAGACCAAAGATAAAGCAGAATATGAAGAAGCTCCTGGAATAGTAACACCATCTAAAGAACGCTTTATTTCTCCCATCACACCAATGACACCTTCAATATCAGTATGTATTAATTATTGCATCGAATTAAATATCTGTAACCTTTTTTTCCAGCACATTTGTTAGTTTCCTTTTCCATGTAATAAAAAATTCATCATCCTTGTTTATGTTTATTTAGTTTAGAGGCTTCTTACTTTTTTACTTGGCCTTCTTCATAACTGCAAATATACTTTATTGAATTTATCTGCCTACCTAAAAACATCTAAATCTCTTAATATTTCAGTACTATATTCAGTTTATAATTATACGCATTTTTAAAAAATTGGGGGAATGTATATGTATGATTACAGTTTTTTTTATTGTGAACTTTGCTGGTTGTTTTCTATGTAATATAGCATGTATATTTAATTATATCTAATAAACTAAATAAAGATTAATTTCATAATCATTATAATGACCTCATTTCAATAATCTAAAACGCTTCTATTGAAAAGAACTTTTAATTCATTCTCAACTTATAAATACCAAACCAAATGACAAGTAGGTTTTGATCTGATTGTAGTGCTTAGATTTTTTAAGCAGTTGACAACCTGTTCAAGGTCCATTTCCATAGTAATGTATTTAAACCAGGTCAGATTGATTCATCTTACAAAAATGTTAGGGGTCAAATGAAGTGGGAAGAAGGAATGTCTGTAGTCATTCGTATCTTCCTACCAGAATTCAAATTCCCAGTGACCATTGTGTTGTCTTATAATGTAGGCTAGTCTAATTAGTTATAAATTTGATGATCAAATGGATTTATTTAAAAATTATAGATTCGCTGAAGGGGATTTTATCTGATTTCGATTGACATATTTTACAAACTTTGTAAATAACTGTTTTCAAAGTTTATTGTTATAGTTTTTCCTTCCTTTAAGTTTCACTACAATTTATTTCCTGTGATAGACACTTATGTCAATAATCTTATAGAACTTTTTAAATAGATGCTGCATAATTGAAGGAAACAGTGAGAGGCCTGTGCTAACTAAGAAATCGATTAATTTGAACCTATATAATGTTCATAAAGGAAATCATTATTAATTGAAAGATAATCTTTACTTGAAATAAAATATTTTTTGTTGTCAATAATGTCAGTGCTTTGTTGTGAACATAAAATGCACTTTACTAGTTTACTTTACTTACTTTTTTAGTGTTTATGAAAACTGTTTATTTTATCTGTTAAATTTTTACAGATAGTGCCTGTATGTAAAACCCTAGCAAAGGACAATAACGTTGTAATTGTAAGTATTTTCATGGTAATTACTTTTTATGTATATTATCCAAGATGTTTCTTTTTGCATAACCATGTGTTTCTTTTCTTAAATTTTATTGTTTGTGGTTGTAATTATAAAAATGGTTATTACCGTGCTTATGGGAGATGATCATCCACTTGATTAGTGCTATAGTTAAAAAAAATATTGTTTTGCCTAAGAGTGCTCGAAGCTTAATTTTGTATATCTGAGTAATGTGCTCTTTTATGTCTGTTTACATATTTTATATCTTGAATTGTAATATCTGATTGAAAGGAAATCTAATTACAATGATGATTGTAATACATCTGGAATTAAATGAATTCTGAATAATTTAGGCTTATTAAACTATTTAAAACATATTGATACTGTTGATATGGTAAAAGTGACAATTTCAATAACTTTATTTTAAATTCGACGACAGCATTATAAATCTGATAGAAAATTTTAAAAATCATTTATTATTTATTCTTAAGTAGTAATTTAAAATGCACATTTGCTTAGACATAAGGTTGGAAAATGCTTAGATTCTAATTGTATGACAGCACAATGAAGCAAGCACTTTTGATGCTTTCTCACTCATTCTTAAATGTCCTCCCATAAACACTCATTGTCTAATATCTAATTTCATCTATAAATCTTGCTTTTTTTACCTTATGTATTATCAAAAATTTGCTTGAAGCTTATATAGCTTTTTGCATAATTTACGAAAACAATTATAATTGTATCATCAATTTTGACTTCACTATTTATTTTGAGTTTATACATTTGTTTCCATCAGTACTGTTTTATGGTTCAAAAGAAATTCAACTAAATGAAATTTTGATGTAACTGTTATTGACATGAAAGTTTATTGTATGAGTTGATTGGATCACTATTCTGTGTTGATTTCTTTTTATTTTCTTTTAGACATATGAACCAAGGATACTTCCTGACAGTATAAATCAACTATTAATTGTAATGGTCATAAGTAATGTTAGTAGTTGTGTTCTGAAAGATGTTGAAATTAGCATCATTGAAACTGTAAACTTAAAGATAGTAAAGGTAAGTTAAAAAAAAATTCATTGGCCTGAAATTTTTAAGTTATTAATTTAAGATTATTTTTAGTAAAAATGACAGAAATACTAAGCATCTTATAGTATATTGTTTGCACTTGTAAATTATATATAACGTCTTTCATTTAGAACACATGTCAATCTAAAATATTTTTTCTTCAATTTCCTTACTTAATCAATTAATCATTTAACTTCATATGCTTAAGATAATGCATGATATTATAATCAGTTTTAGTATTATAATACCTTTCAATTTCCATAGTTTTGGTAAAGTTTGGTACATTTAATTTCTATGGTGTTTGGTTCTTAGAAACTAAAGTCTTCGTTGCGCAACCATTTTGTTTCATTCTGGCAGAAAAAGTTAACCATTGTACGTTTTTACATTCTTTAGTGATAATGAACTGATCAATAAATTTACTAATACAAATGTAATGAATTAGATGCGATACATTAAAATTTAGTGATACAAATGCGATGAATACTAAGCTATTTAACTGATATATATTTTTTCTTTTGGATGTTAATGTAAGTATTAAAGCATATATTTCGCATTTTTTTACTGTCCTATCATTATATATAGAAACACATTATTAACTTCACATTTTATTGCACAACTGGAATGTTAATTGATGAATGACTTTTGGAATAGTAGTAAATCATGTTTAACTTTAGAACTTTTAGATATTCCTTGCTGCAGATATCTGTACATTCTGTGTTTTTGTCATTTTCTACTTATATGTTAAATTTCTTGATTTCTCTTTCTTTCATTTAATATATTTTGTATGTTGAGCATAAATAAAATGATTGATAGTTATTACCACATTTCTAATAAATTTGAATAATACTTGTATTTAACAATTCTCCTTTTTCTTTCAATTTAGTTTCATTCTTTTCCTATTGATTGTTGTCGTTTCTACTTTAAATTCATGATAATTGAAACCTTATACAAATCAAAATTGAAATTAATTCTATAATCTAACTTTAATTGAGAATGTATATTGAATTTTGACAGTTATGGTTAAAATTTATTAGAAAAAAAATTCCCCGGTATTTTTTTTTTTTAAATCTTGAATTTCTGTATTCTGATTATTTTCTATTCCCTTTCCTTTTATCTGTTTTATTACATTGCTTATTAAAGGAGCTTTTTCTTGCTAACAAGTGTTATAATGTCATCACAGATAATCAGTGAATAGAATATTAAGGATGCTCTAAATGTTTTCTATTCCAATTTATATGTACCTGAAATTTTATTTTCAATAATTAGATTAATTTTTTTATTAAATATTCTTAAAAGATCATCGTCGTAACCATGGTATTTTGTTACATTTTTCTTTTCTCAGGAGAAAGAAGATGAAGTGAATGGGAAACTACATCCGGTTATTCTTCCTGGTACATCACCGGAATATCGCGTTACATTGTCTGTGGATAACATTGCATTAAATCAGACAGTTAGAGGATCATTTACGTACATTGTTAAGGTAATTTATAAAATTTTTATCAGCCTTTTTCAAAACATTTCTTGATATGTTTTAAATATTAATTTAAGGGACAAACAGCAAATTTAATTGTAAAGTGTTTTGTATGTACTTCCCAAAATTTCAGGAAGATATGAATTTATTATAAAATATTTAAAAGCCAGCTTAGCTTATTATTTGGGATAAGCAGTTTACCTCTTCAAATTTCTTTAAAATAAATATATATTTTTCAGTTTTTTTCCCCCTTTCATCTACTTGATTGTTAAGCTATTTAAATATTATAAACTCTTTTCATTCTTTTGCTTTGATATTGTTAGTTTGAAACTTCTTTTCTTATTTTTTAATTTACTATAGTGAATTTGTTGATGCTTTTAAGCAATCAGTACATTCCCTTTGTGTTTCTCATTTGATTATATTTCAAATTTAAATGTAGAGTGTGATTCGTTCTACCAAACTCAAATACCTCTTGAGTTTAGTAGAAATAATTAATATAGATATGACATTGGCACTAATATGCAACCTAAATTGCATTTTATCTTATTGTTTATTAGTAATGTTTCTATTAAGTTTTGTTGAAAATATATGAAGATGTGCATTATTCCCAAACTTTATTTATGATGCACATTCTATTTCCATAGGATACATCATCTACAAGTCTTGAAAAGTTAGACTTTAAGCTCAATATTCCTGCTTCAACATTTATGATTGGGGAAATGCATCCTGGGTAAGCAAATATTGCTATTTATAAAGAATTATATCTTAGAAGAATATGTCGATTCAGTTAAATATGCAACTGAAAAAGCTTTTTCTTATTTGTCATATTAAACTACACATTTTTAAATTACATTAAATTTGTAATCTTCATACATCATTCTACTCTTCATAATTTTAGGTTATGAAGTGTAAATGTTTTTTGGTGATAGGAATATAACTGTTACTTGCATGTTAATTTTCGTTGTGAAAGTCTTGGCTATTAATTTCCGATTTTTGCTTTTCTATGATTAATTTTAGTTGTTTATGAATAATAATGTAATTTCTTTCGGGATTCTTGTATATATCTAGCCATTATTAGAATGCATGTGTTTTCAGAATCAGCACTTTTTTGTGTAATAATGAGAGAAGAATTACTGAAGCTATGAGATATCTTCAGAATGTATTCATTTGTTATTATGAATAATCTAAATATTAATATACAACTAGCTACAGAAATTTTGAAGTTGTTTTTGTTTAGTGGGTTTAACTAAAGTCTTTTCAGAATTACGAAGTTTTAAATTTGGATTTTTGGTGCTCTTTTTATAGTTGAATTTTCAAAGAATAGCTTCATATCATGTATTCAGCTTTTGAATGATGCTAGCATTTAAAAGTTTTTGCAGATTATTATGTAGTAATCTGTAACTGACGTTCTTTGCATAAATGTTGTCTACGTACAACCGGGAAAATGAGTATTTACTTTTTTATTTCAATATTTTGCTCACATGCTCTGTTTTTTAGTTGTTAGATGTTTTTTAATGAGTGTTTTAGTTTTTAAAATGTTTCATATTTTCTGTATTTTTTAGGGATTCGAGAGATACGTTTACAGAGTTACTTAGCAGCAATGATCTTAGTGCTAGAGATTCTGTCATGATTGATGTGCAGCAACACGATTTTAGGCATATTCTTGCAAAAATTTGTTTTCATTGTCATTTCTTTGGTATGTAAAATTTTACTCTTTATTCTTTTTGCAATTTCAATCGCGTACATTTTTTCATTGATTGTTCAATCAATATTTGGTGAATGATTTGATTGTTTATTTCTTCATCTGAGGGACCGTGATCATGCAATTCTCCCTGCATAGCTCACGATATTATACGAGACAAGCGTTTCCGACTTTAGCTGCCCATGGTCACATACTTCAGTTTGGAATGTTTTATTAAAATTTTTAAACATTAGACGGCGGTTGAAGTTCACTATAATTTCGAATGTCACACAGAGGTTTGACCTCCATTTGCGCTTTCTTTTTGGAGTTTTTGAATTCATTTTATCCAAGGTATTTAAACACATAAGCAACTGCATGTGTTCGTCTTTTTTTTTTGAGGGGCCTGGTCATTTAAAAGACTGATTTATTGCGCTCTGGTTTTTATTTATATTTTGACTGAATGAAATGACCGGGGGAAACGAATAAATGGTAATCTAGAATAGAAAAACAAACTTTTACCACGTTCTTCGTAGAATAATTACTAGTAGATCGATGTTGTGTTCATTAAGTTGGACTCTTTTAAGTCAGGGACATCTGGCACATGTCGGAATGAACATTTGAGTTATCTTCAAATTCAGGATACTTTTACATATATAATTTGCAAGATTAATTATACTGTAGAAAGCTTGTGCATGTTGAAAATAAGTAACAAATCAATGTTTGATTTTTAAAAATCAAAAAATTGATTGTATGGTAATCGCTAATTTTGTGTTTCAGAAAATAGTGTATAAATACCAGAAAAATAAATATAAATCTGTAAAGGTTTCAAGCATATTTAAAAATGAACATTTTACTTTAGAACAGAATAGAAGCAACTTTTTATGAAAAAATTACGATTAATGTTAAATTAGACGCGTTTGCTGTGGAGAATTTTATATTAATAACTTATATAAATTTAAATAAAATGAAATGATGACGATTAATTTTTTGTCTTGTATGATTTTACTTCTTAATTTTTTCTTGTGCAATCGTTAGACATACAAATAATTATTCAGTTTTTCTGTTTGATTTGCTTTATTCTTTGCATATTTATAACAGGAATATCAGATATTTTCAATATTCCAAGTACTCAAAAAATTTTTATCTTTGTGATTTTTTAAAAAAAATTTGTTTTCAAAAATTAAATGCAATGATACGTAATATCGCCAGACTGGTGTTAAACTTGCCAACGTGAGAAACTTGAATGAATTTCTACCTCTGTAAAATGAACTTTTCCTACAGTAACCTGTTTCTATAACGCCCACCGTAAACATAGACGATCATCTAGTAGAGATCTTGTGATGGACAGACAGACAGTTTCGGTTTCGCTAGTTAGTATTTTGTATCAATTTAGTCATCGTAACGATAAGAATATAATATTTAACATTTGAATCGTATATCCTTTGATCTTCATGCGCGACGATTAGTTTCTATTCTGCGCTTTTCGATATGATAGATTTATTCGTGTAAAGAAACGTCTCTCTAAAAGTGCACATGCGATTTAAAGGGACTCCGGCGTTCTTGTTGATTGCTTTGGTTTTTTTTGCTTTGAAAAATATGGGAAAATGCGTTCAGTTCACTTTTGCGGAAATGAGTGCGAAATAGTATATATATATTTTTATTTATAACATTTTCGTGGGGATAGTTAAAAGGTTGAGTATTTTGCTTGGATATTTCTGTTAATATTATTGTCCTCGTATTTTCATATGTTAAGTTGTAGCATATTATATACGTTATTTGTAAAATGTCATGTATTTAAACGATGATTGTATGAATTTATTTGTAAAATTAAGCTAAATAGCAAAAACTGCGTGGGGACGCTTAATTTCGAACTGTTTGGTCCCGTGAGAGCGCTCAGTTCTCCGCTCGCTGGCCCTGTTACTGCTAACTATTTTGTAGTATTGGTCAAAGCACGGGTAATTTAACTATTTAATAAAAATTATCTGGTGTGATTATATTGATTACGAAGATCGCGCATTTCATTTTCAAAGCAAGAATGAACGATTTTATCTCAACATTGGCAATGACTTTAAGAGAAATTTTTTAATGAAACAATGTAAATTTATATCAAATGTTTACAAGAGTGGCTGTAATTAATATCTTCTTAGAGTTAAATTTATAAATACTCCTTTGTCTTCGATCAAAAGATGGATCTTTAAAATATTTTTTTTCCAATTTAATCGGTTTTACAGTAGTGCATTGCCACATATCAGTAAGGGAATGATTATTTCTTTTAAAAAAAACTACTGCAACTGCCTAGATTTTCCCATTTTGTCCTGCCATTTATGTGAGCATTTTGAACTTAAATTTAAATTAGGAATGGTGATTTTTTTCTACTTAATAATTATTAAAAAAACTTCCATGCAATGAAAATTTGATTTGGCATGATCGGTTTGTTGGTGTGTTGTTTTTATTTCCTTGTCCAGTAATGTTTGCATTCAGGCAATGCTTTTACATAAAATTTGGGAAATTAAATATTGCTTGATGAATCTTTTTTCAGATAAGGGATCTGAATTTTTTTGTGATCATCCATTAGATGTTATAAAATGCA
The DNA here is from genome assembly GCA_026543055.1 of Argiope trifasciata. Lineage (NCBI taxonomy): Eukaryota > Metazoa > Arthropoda > Arachnida > Araneae > Araneidae > Argiope > Argiope trifasciata. The sequence goes on from JAPMOQ010023642.1 coordinate 20,505,063, forward strand.
ACTTTTTTAAAAAAAATATTATTATGCACATTTTTATGTTGATGTATTTTTAAAAAATCAAGTGTTGAGTTCGCTTCTTAGTATTGTGATGTATATTTTTTAATTATATAAGTGTATTACATTATTTCTTATAAGTAATTTTCATAGTTGCTACACATTTTATTTTCAGTTGTTGAGCAATATGGTATTAGTGCCTCTTTATATAGTCATTCTACCCAAGATGACCATGTATGCCTTCTAGTCAAACTTGTGGTTAGTTGATCCTTTTATTGCTTAACATTTTTTGCGAAATATTTCATTTAGTCAATTTTTTAATTGTTATTTTAATCAAATATAATGATTGACTCAAGGAAGTAAAATATATAGTTATATTTAAAAACTTTTCATGCTTTGGAATTATGTTATTAATAGTATGGCTAATTTTGTTTCAGCAATTTAACTTTTTTTGTAAATGATTTAGTTTGGGTTGAATTTTGTGCCATGTTTTAATGAAAAAAGTTATTGATTCTGTTACAACATCAATGCAGTATGAACATAACATCAAAATAGTAAATACACTGATGGAAAAAATCC